>BSBM01000934.1:4782500-5327500 GCA_027924585.1 Larix kaempferi | reverse complement strand
TCCCTTGAGTCTTCCACACCCCCTCTTTCTCAAGTATTAAACATGTATTTTATGATTTACATAACGCGAGCATGTTTTGGAACTATATAACGCGTACACATTCTGTAGTTATATAACGCGTGCGCGTTATGTAGTTATATAACGTGAGCGCGTTATGTACATCTAAAAGCGCAGCAATATTTTTGAATTTAAACAGAACACGCTCGTGTTTTGTAGAGCCTAAACCAATCCGAGTCACTTGCTCGCATGTCAACAATAATCCTATGTGTATGCTTTGTAGTTTGCTTCGGTAATTCCAAACCTGTGCTATGTTAATAAAAAACCAAAGCTAATTGGGTATTTATTCCAGTTTCTGGAGAATCCTGTTCTTAGCCACTCGTTACAATATGCTACACACAGTCATTTTTTATGAAATCTTAGACACAAATAGTATTTTTTCTGCAAATTCCAAATATGTAACTTTTATTTTGAAATATTAATTTTTCCTATTTTCTTTCAATTTCTTTTCTGTCCTACCTCCTTAACTCGTGAAACACATTGTTAGTGTTTCTTCCATAAATTTTTCAATTCTCGATCATTTCAAAAAAAAATTGTATGGTGCACAAGAGGACACTAACCTCCACGTTCTATGAAAAACCCATTTCAAGATTTTTGCATTAAGACCTTCAAAGGCTGCAGCCACAAAAGAGGTACTATTTTCGAGGTTTGATCACTTAGACAATTATAAAAAAATTATAAAATTACTAATTTAATTTTCGAAAAATAATGGCGCACAAGTGCTATGTGTTCTCTACATGCATGCCTATTTTTGTAGCTTGATTCCATCATTTAGGCCCTCAAAGGCTCCACCCACAAAAACATATACCTTATCATTTGCCTGAAAAATAAAAAGTGTCTGTTAGGAAAAATGAAACTTGACATAGCTATGCAAATTTTCAATACATAAAAGTTATATATTCGCAAACGTGATTCAATTTCCTACATTTCATCTTTTTTACTCAATGCAAGATATTTTGCGTAAGTAGCTCAAAAAATCCAAGTAAGTTGAGGGATGCCTGATTTTTCAGTTTTCTATTGCATCTAACGCGCCAAAAGTAACCCTCATTAACTTGCACTGACCCCTAAACCACTTTTCTTGCATAAAAGTAAGTCCTAATTGTGAAAGAAGGGACCAAGACCATCATTGTACTTACATGCTGGAGGATTGGAATCTGAATGCCCTGAGATTTTATAGTGCATCTCCCCTTGGAATTTCCTTTGTTATAAGTTTCTCTCTTTCCTTGAGTGAGTGGGCACTTTGATTTCCTATAGTCAACCCCTTTTATTCCAAGAGTAAGCAAGAGAGTGAATGGAGACCTATTAGTGGTTGAGGAAAGGAGAATCCAGGCTGGTGATAGAGACACTGCATCAATGACTCATGTGACATATTATCCTTGTTATTGTCTCTTTATTTTACATATAAGATCGCTCTTCTTTCCCTCCCTCAAAATATTGTTGTCCATTGTGTGATTGATTACATATAATATTTTGGTAAGAATTGGTTGTAACTCAGTAAATCAATTTGTTTAGTTAATCACGAGTTCAATGTTGACTTTTTTTATTTCTATTCAATAGCCAAAGTTGTGTACGGAAGGCTTGTTGGTTATGTTATTTGCAAGTACGAGGAAGCATTGATTCGAGTGAAGGACGAGACCAAAAATCGCAAACACCTTCAAAGAATACAACTGTCATGATCTAGGTAAGTTCACCTCCTCCTTCATTGAATTCATGGTTGATTGATTAAGTAGGAATTAAGACGTATATTGTCTTCCCTTGATCTGTTTAGTAGTTATGAGCCTAGTTACTTGGATAGTTTTTCCCACAAGCATAAATGGTGACCATACTGGGAAAAAACTCACTGAATTATTCCTTATAGGGTTTGCATTTTTCCTTTAGTTTTTGGATAGAAATAGATGGTAGAGACTCTCCTTTAACCTAGATTTCAAGTAAATTGTCTCAGTGTCATAGAAAATTAATTTTTTCTCTAATTTACCCATCATATAGCCTTGCATACATGGGTTGTTTTTAGTTATAGTAGCGTACATATGTGAGCTTCTTTCTGAATAGTCATGGATGTATACGACTTGACTTAGGGTAAAGCACATGCATATGCTACTTGTTGGTTAGCAACCAATGCATACCCTATTCTGAGTGTATAGTCTTGGTTGTCAATGTTGTTTGTGTGAAATTTTCTCATTTTTATATGGTTAGAGAAGGTTCCTTGCATAGCAGGATTGGTTCATGCAATGCTTGAAAAGTCATTTCTTTTCTTTAAAAACACAATAGGCTGGATTGCCAAAACAATCTTGTTTTTGGTAAGTTGGCTTGCTTAAGTAATCAAAAGGATTTTCTTGGCTATAAGAGCGTCATAGTATAAAGTTGCATCATTTAATATAGTGCTATTGCATTATAAGTAGAGTCTTTGGTTCACATTTGCATGAAATATTTATAGCATTCTAGTATAGCTTTATTGCTTCCATTCTTCATTTTTGCATTTAAATATTTTTGAGATTATGAAAAGTCAAAGCATAATGAATTTGACTATTTGCTTGATTGAATGATTATTCCTATAGTACAAAGTTGCATTACATATATGGACAATGAAGAATGAAAAAGTGAGTGTTGATTAAATATTTTAAGTATCGAGAAATCATTTTTGCATCTTGTGAACAATTTACTTTCCTTGTTTTTCCTAATTGAAAGAGAAATGGTATTTTAAATGTAATTCAAGTTAAAAGAACTAGGCTTATTTTATTTCTAGAAACCAACAATAATCTAGATCTTAGGGCCTTGGTTGCAGGATTGGAGAGTAAATTATCCAAGGCCACATAAACAAACAAAACTAGAGAGTGATAAAACCCATTAGTAGAAAGAAGTACTTGCTAGGAAAGCACATCTAACACATGTGTCAATCACAAGGTCAAGCTACGTGTTGGTGATAGATTATCCCCCCTCCTTGCATTTACTGGGATTTTGCATGTTTAGGGGTTTCGGTTGGATTGGAAAGTCCTCAGGGTGACACAAATTCAATAGATTATTTGGGTCTAGGACTTGTGTCCTACATTCCCTTTCCATACGTGATAGCTTGACCCAGGATTGTTCCACCTGGCTACTAATTGTGAAGTGGTATCCTTAGTTTCCTATCCTAGGATTATCTCGAGTGATTGGAAGTGGGAACTGCTTGTTTTAGCTAAGAAATATGCATAATATTCACCTCAGCTCCCCTAGAGGGTGTTCATCTTCACGAGGGGACTTGCACCTTGAGTGAATGTTGCGTGAAGGTTACCATAAATATCTCCCTCAACTTAGTTGGTTGGAGTTGGAACTCGATCATCCCAAGTTGACCTTTGGAAGGACTTTCCATTTTGAGTCAAGGTGATCGACCAAATTCTCCATAGGTTTAGAGGGACTAGAGACCTCTTGCCTAAGAGGGTGGATTTTATTGCAAAGAGGCATAGGCTGGATAATCTGAAACCCATCCCTCAGGAGCTTAACGAAGACAACCCATCAATCCCAAACAACCTTGTAGAAGAGGAAAGAGAGGAAGGACTTAGCAGTTCAGATGAACCATTATAATGAATGTCTTCAAGTGACTCTGAAAGTCATACCGAGATTACTATTGGGAATCCATCTCCCCCCATATCTGAAAACCTTAGTCCAGTTGAGATCGAGGATTTGATCGACACCACAGGTTTAGCATATTTTGATGAGCCTTCCACTAGTCATGCACGCCCTTCATTATTCCAAACACATGGTTTTGACAGTTGAAGCCACGTTGCACAATCATATCCATTATACCAAGTTGTAAATATGAGTGATGTTGGTGGCATTACAGGAGTTGGGGTCACCTCAAATCCTATTTATATCACTCCCATGAGTGGAGTGAACCCTAAAGTGTCTATCATTATAACACATAATCGTTTCCCATTGGTGTTAGGGGCAGTTGTTGGAGGCCCTATTGTCTCATCCGCTACTCCTAGTAGTAGTGTAGGAACTACGACACCCATAACTTAGGGTAGAAATCCCTTTTATTTTGGGATTCCATTAGCTGGATTGCCACACATGGCCATCAACAATCATTTTGGATTAGCTTATAACATGTTGGCAAGAAACACATCGATAGCCTTAAATACATTCCCACTTGGAGGACATATTCCCTTATCGATCTCCTTAGTAGGGACTACAAATTTCTCAAGTTCTAACATTCTACAAGGGAGTATGTCTTTCCCTAGTATGGGGGGCATGATGATTGGAGCATTTTTTCCATATAAACTTGTAATTAACTAAGAAAATTGATTTACTCAGGTTATAACCAATTCTTACTAAAATACCATATGTAATCAATCACACATTGAACAACGATATTTTGTGGGAGGGAAAGAAGAGTGATATTATATGTAAAATAAAGAGATGACAACAAGGATAATATGTCACATAAGTCATCAATGTAATGTCTCCATCACTGTCCTGGATTCTCCTTTCCTGGGCCACTAGTAGGTATTCATCGACTCTCTTGCTTACTCTAGAAATAAAAGGGGTTGACTATAGGCAATCAAAGTCCCCACTCACTCAAGGAAAGAGAGAAACTCATAACAAAGGGAACTTTGAGGGGAGATGCACTATAAAATCCTAGGGAACTCAAATTCCAATCCTCCAGCATGTAAGTACAATGATGGTCTTGGTCCCTTCCTTCACAATTAGGACTTGTTGTTATGCTTGGGAAAAGTGGTTTAAGGAGTTAGGTTGGGTGTAACTAAGTCCATGTGGACTAGAAATGACCTTAGATCACCCGAAACACACGTATGAGCACATGTGTTTTTATTTTTATTTTTAATAGGTATATGTATGTTTCTAAGGCATAACATGTGGATATGCATGTTGCTAACTGACAACCCACATATGCAAGCCAAAATTGAAATTTGTTTTGAAGAATTTTTTACATTTTTGGATATGTAAGAGGAATGTAGTGGTTTTTAGCATTAGTCTCTTTGAAAATGCTATAACATAGAGTGGGTCCCACCTCAAGGATTATGAAATGAGTGTTGACTTATCAATGTCCCCCCTCTTTTAGGTACTACAAACCTATGATATTTCAATGTCAATAGATTGGCCCCATGGTATCATCCAGAATAGAAACCACTTTAGTCCCCAATCCTTCATCTGTTTACCTTTTGATAGTTTGATATATGTGGGAAAAAAATGAGTAGACATTTTTAAAATGTATGCAATACTTGATTAAATGCACACAAAAATAAGATTGGAGGTACACATCTATATGTAGTGATACAAACTACAAAATCCATATCTTAGATGTTATTAATTTAACTTCATATGCATGCAAATAGTTCAAAGGATTCCAAGTTACTCAATTTTCATTATCTATCCAAATACAATCAACCACCATTAAAACAAAATCTTACGGTGATGTGGCCATGCCCAATTCTTGGCATTTTGACTAGAAGTTCATCTACATCTTCCAAACCTACCTATGAATTTAATTTACATATAAGATCACTTACTTCGTGAGGTATGCTCCTATATTAGACTCTCATGTTAGGTGATTCCTCACACCTATGTTCAACATTTCTATATTATTTTCCTAGTTTGTCTTTATCACCATCACCATCATTTCTTCTATCACATGATCCTACTCGTCGACATCTACCAATTGTTGCAAATTTCACATAATGGGGCTCAATACCTCATCGTTATCTCACTAAGTGGTGATTACTACCTACCCACCATGCCTATCATGTACCATTACCATCATCTCAATGAACACCACCAATTTTTGGTGTTCAATTATCTCCTCATCCTTCTCTTCCTTCATTGCAACTTCTCTATCATTGGAATTATCTTCAACTTGTTGTCACTTCTCTTGTTTCATTTTCTTATCCTTCATTATGAACATATTGACTTTATGGCCATCTTCCACTTTTCTGCTACAATCACTCTTCATCATTGCAACACCATCACCACACATAATTATGGGAATTAACATCTCCCACATTCATCTACTGCATTACTATCTTTGTTGCAACAACATCCCCTTGCAACTCTACTGCTATAAGACCAAACACTACTTTTACAACCTCTCTCTTATGCAACTTGATTGTTGTAACCTCTGTAACAAACATAAAGTACATATAATAATAAAATAGTAATAATATGAATATCCAAAGGTCACATGTCTAAAATACATGTATATTCATGAATGTGACCATTCAATGTATACTTGTGACACAACTCACATGCTATTGCAATCATCAATCTCTCATATTCTATATTCAATACATTACATTTATTATCCTATTCATTTTGTATATTCATTATATGAATTTATTTGTTCCATTACATTAGTATCAGACCCCAACGATATCATGGGGTCAATTTTGTTTGATCTTTAGTTAAATTTGATTTCCTTTGGCAACAAAATCATTTCCCTTTGGTCAAATTTTCCAATCACTGAATAACTACTCCATTAGAAAAAAACCTTGAAGGAAAATCAAAAACATATAATTGAGAAGGTTAAATTTTAACAAAAGAATAAAAAAATATCAAGATGCATTAGTTGAAAAATCAGAGGTATTGTTGTAATGTAAGGTATTACATGAGGTTACTAGTAGCATAGCAATACATAACATGATACAAGATACATATATGCATAAAGGTACGAGGAAGAATGCAAGTAATGGTGATAGAAACAACATGTTGTCTTATATTATGATACCATCATGTACAAGAAGAATTCATCCATCTCCTAGCTCACCATCCTAATATATAGTGCATATAAGCAGTTAAACAGTTATAACTTCTTAACCATCTGGTCGGTTAGCCTAACCGACTTGGCTGACTGAGCCGACTAATATCTATTCAATCAAGAGGACCTATTTTTTTGGCCTACTAGGATCCTCTAACATCTTCTCCACCCGAAAATATTTCTTTGTCCCGAAGAGAACGGGGAGATAAAACAAAAAAATACAAAATTTTGTCAAAATTTACAATAGAAATCAGTTGACTTATGGTTGTTGGGAGTGTTACCGGGAAAATTAGCATGGCTAATTCCAGTAAGAAAAAATAATATCAGTGACCCAATGTCACCTCGGTCACCGTTATAACTTCTTCGGAAGTCGAAACCTCGAAGGAGAAGTATCCTTATGGAACCCTGTAGAACACTAAGACAACCACAGAAGATATATTTTCTATGCAATCCATAGTTAGACCAGTTCCTAATGGAGTTAATAATATTGTAATCAATGCTAGTGAGTGAAATAGATGTGCTCATAATTGATAAGCTCCTTAGATCATTCAATGAAATGTGTAAGCCACTAGTAGAACAAGAAATAACAACCATTCACCGAATGTAGATTTAGGGTTATTTACAAATGAAGAAATACACATGTACTACCACAACCAATATTGGATCAAAAGACTATATTGCCAATAAACCTCAACCACATATGCAAATTAGTGGTAATTTTCAATGTCATTCACTAGCCGTGTACAGGCTTGCAGCATGATAATTCATAACCAATAGCTAATGAAGATATTATGAACATACCAGATTTGGAAATCAATTATAGCAGCTGAAGCAAATGATTGAAATGATGTAAGGACTAGTCGTTAAATAAGATAGCAAAACAAATATTCAATGTAGCAATGAGATACCAGTTTTATTCATCAATTAGGTATACGCCAAGAAGTGTCATTAGCAAGGAATTCAAATCAATAAAAGTGTCACTCAAAAGCATTAGCCAAAGGGTTGTCATTAACTCTTAACCAATTGGATTGAATTCTAGCTTTCTATATAATCGATCTTAAATGAGATGGAAGCACTAATGTATGCAAGTAATGAAATAAATCCAATAAAATTCAAGTTTAAATCTATGTGTAAAGACTCATCCACCACTCAGTAATCAACAAATAACTCGCATTAATAACCACTAATGACTGATTAAAACAACTTTCAAGTTATAATTGCACACAGTAAAACTGAGATTAACCTAAGCAAATATTTCAAATCTGTATCTGAAGTTCTGCTATTAAATTTACACAGAAACTAGCTCAGAAAAGATGTGAATCAAAAGGAACCAATTCTAGAAATAAAATACAACTAACTAGGCTTTAGTGTTGACCTTTATTACCTTGTTTTGTATGTTTTATGTTTGTAAACAAGGGGACGGTTAGAGCACACAAGGGCTTCCCAAAGGGAAGGCCTGTGTAAAGGATCAAGAGATTAGAGAAGGAGGAAACAATGTAATAAATATAGGAGGAAAGGAGATAGAGCAGCGAAGAGGGGTGGAGAAGGGAAGGAAGTGGAGGAGGTGACGGGTAATAACAAGGAGGGATTGCAGCCAACAAAGGAGAAGCAGAAAGGAATAAGCATGGTGCCATAGATAAGAAGGGAGAGCTCAGAAGGTGAAGGAGGTGAATGAGGGCTCAGTTTGTGGGAAGAAGAGAGGCCCAAAGTATGGGGAGGATGTTGTAGCAGCAAAGGAGGGATGCCCAAGGGTATAGGGAGGAGAGGAAGAGGACCAAACTGAGGGTAGGAGCAGCGGGTGCGAACTAGGATAAATGGGTTGCGAAGGTGTTGGAGAGGGAAAGGAAGGAGGTTGAGTTAAGTGAGGGAAAGGGCGAAACTTGGAGCGGAGGATAGGGCCAAATCGTTGGAGGTCTAATGATTGCAGCTAGGGTTTCACATAGTTTTTGGTTTAGGGTTTAGTATTTAGTTTTTAGGGTTTTTTAAAGATGAATATAAACAACTAACTCAAAATAAAAAGGACTAACTAGCATAAAAAATAATATTTACAAGTATTTACACAACTCAAAAATTAGGTTTAAAGAAGAGATGAACAACTAGGGTTTCAAGAGAAAGCTAGCTACCAAACCCTAGGGCATCAATGAGAGGAGTTACCCTCCTTGAGATGGTACTTGGAAAGCTTGGCAACTAGGGCTAACCTCAATAATCTCTAGGATTCGTTGAAGAGACCTAACCTAGCAAAACTTGAAGACCTAAAGCTCAAGCTTGATTGCAAGGGTGATCAGAGATAAAAATGAAATGCTAATCAAGACAAAATGAAGCAACAATGGCTTCCATTCAACCCTAACAAGAATCACTTTCATACAAATTCACTAAGAGATATCAAACCAAAAGTATAGATACCTCCAAGTGCATGTGTTAATCAAACAACTCTAGCCTCACCTTAGCTGTCACATCCTCATTTTGACCCTTATAATATTTTGGGCTATAATGTAAATATTGTATGCATATTATGTATGATTCCTAGCGTGGAGCTCAAGGCCAAGGCCCAGCTAGTGAATGATCGACCTTGAAGAGGCAAGTATTGGATATTATGCTACCCATGTGCTAGTGAACCATGGGAATTGTAAATATGCATTTTAATATAAATGCCCACAACTAGCCATGCAATGCAACAAGAGATGGGGGCATGATGTTTACAAGGAATTGGGAGGGAAATATTCAAACCTTTGAGCCAATCAAGTCAAGCCAAGTGTCAATGAGAGAACCCATCAACCTTCAACTACCCATGCTGACTTTTGTACCCAATCATTTACTCTCCCAAGAGTTGGTTGAGGTAGTTAATGCCTTGGGGAATGGAGAGGTATGGCTGTCCAAATTCGAGTATGGGTAAGCCACCCTTCATGGAAAATCGTGTTTGGCTTCTTGGGCAAGAAAAGAGCCATGAATTGCTCCCCAAGCCATTATTCACCCATCAGTTTTTCTCTCTCACGAGTTTGGGGCTACCTGGGCATTTTCCTCCATGGTTTTGTTGTGTTTCCTTCATTCTCCTAGCTAGGAAGGGCGTTTTTGTGTTGTATAACAGTGGGGAAGAAAGGGAAATCGATTTGGGGACCATAGAGGTTGTTTTGGCTCACTGATTGCTTGTATATCTGTGGGAGAAATCGTTTCCTTCCCTATGTTCAATTTTCCCTCTCACAAATCCGTTTTTGGTGTACCCACGCTTTGGGGGAAACCCATGTCCATCTAGTTTCTAAGTCCCATTGTTGAAAATGTGTTTCCAAGCCCATATCTGAGTTTTGTGTGTAAGAGAACGTTGGGGTTGAGATGGGTATCCATTGCTTTGGTTGAGCTGAGCTTGAGAGACCCAATTTCCTTGTAGATATCATGCCCAACTCGGGGGTGGTCTCTGAGTGCTAAAAGAATATAGGCTAGGCAGAGACCTATGGTTGGGTGGAACGATGCAGTGACATAGCTAGTTGCTTGGGATAGCATTACATCAAGATGAGTATTTTATTGTGTTTACTTCTGCAATGTTTAATTTGATGGTTTTTTTTATATGTTGGATAAGTATGAAATGTGTGTGGATGATGTTTTATTCCGTTGTGCATGTTCAATTGATTTTCATCTGCACACATATGCATTTTACTGTAATGCCATATCTTTTATTCATGATGAATTTGGCTAAGTTGTTCTAAAAGCCCAGATTTTAGTGCCACGTTCCCTTCCTTGCATTGGATAGATGGGGGGGTATGTGACATTAGAAATGGCATGAAAAATAGTAAAACTTCCAAGAAATGCTTCAAACTTGCAAAATAACCTTCATCAAGGAGTGTGCATCCCTTCAAAGATCCCTAGTTAGGGAAAATAGCAGACATAATGAATTTATCCCGGAAGTTGATGTCTAAAAAAGAAGTGAGGAGATTGAATTTATATGATCTCACACTCACTTTTAAATAAAATAAAGTCAATTTAATATTAAAAATTTCAACTTAAGATTAAAACAAAAATAATATAAAATAATGATAAGAGTGGGTGAATTCGGACTTTTTCCCGAGTATTCACCCCTGCATGTCAAAAATGACTAAAAAAAGGCCACATCGGGATGAACTGAAGGCTGAGATGCGGAGGGGGGGGTCGCCATACCGCTACTAACCCCAGAAATAGTGAAAATACCTCAACACCCCCCCCCTCAAAGCAAGCATTCTGCAGCCAAGGAAAGGATGATGTCATCCTCTGTTTAGGCCAGGGAGAGCTAGCGCTGGAGATTTGTAGCATTAGGAGGGTACAAGAGAAGACCTCGGGCCATGACATGGGCCCCAATGCTGAAGAAAGGCATGCCACCAGTGTAAAAGTAATAGGGGGAGTCATGTGGTTCAAAGACCCATCCTTGGGGGCCCCGATCACCAACCTCGGGACTTGAATCCCTTTTATGAGGCAGTCAGTAGTGCCATTAAGCCATAGTACCCCCAGGAGGGAGCCAAAGGATCTGGTCATGAACCCACCTATGAAGAGTAGCTGTATCACACCCTCCAAGTAAACAAAAATGATGGCCTCTCCCTGGGGCACCTTTGCAGGTACGCTGGTGCTAGTACCATCGTAACACTGGCTCCAACTGAGGGATGAGTGCTCCTCCTTAGGGTGCTCGAGAATCCAAGAATGATCAGGGTACTTGTATACCTACACACGTATCAAATAGACAAGGATCAAAATACCCAGAGGTAGACACTTTCGTCCTGCCTTGTTCATCAAAGAAGACTAAATAAATGCATAAATAGAAGACTAACCTATGTCAACATGAATAACGTCAAATGCAATGCATAGATAACAGTATATTCCTAACCTACCTACCTATGCTAACATAAGAAGGGGAGAGGACTAGGTAAAATCATACCACCAATGTAACCATTTGAGTAAGTGATTCATACATGTTGCTTTACCTTTGTATTTAGATAGAATCCATAATAAAACCTTATTGCTGACGAAGAAAATACATTCCAAGGTCTCCATCATGATATGAGACATGGTTGGATGGCTACGGGGACCTAGAAGCTGAAATATTGTTGCCATGAAAAAAAAAATCTCTTTTACAAGCTCCATTTATCCAAGCTTCAACCGATCTAATATATGGACCATCTCCATGATATATTAGAGTTGAGGAAAAAATTTACTTAAAATTTGCTTGATTGTCCACTCAAGAAAGCATTTGCAAATTTGGACCTTGAAAATCTTCACATATCACCCGCAACTTGTTTGGACAATCCCTTGGAAATACACGCATATTGTGTTTCTTTATAATTATCGTGTTAGTACTCCTAATGATCTTTATCACTCTTAAATTGCCAACCACATAATTCAACCCTTCACATTTCAAACAAAAAGATAAACAATATAGATCATGACAATGTGAAAATAAAATCATACCTGTCCACATACTTGTATTTCTTTTATTGGAAAACATCGTTGACCACTTACCGATATTGGGCAAAAAGGGTTGAACAGTTCTTGTAGAATGTAGTTGATTGGGGCATACCATGAACTAAGAGATACTGGAGAAATTTTGCACATGAGCATCTTCAACAGACACCACATCTTGCACCACTGCATCCTTTAGCAAAGAAAAATGATTGATCCATTATTGATCGGAGGTAGAGCAAGCTTCTTCATCCATATGCATGCTCAGGGGACGATCTATTATAATGCTACAAGGGATTGAAGAATCGTACATTGGTGGGCCAATGAACTTCCAAGAATCATCATTTTTCGCGTACCTGTAACTTTCTTCCAAGAGAGACAACATATCATAAGAAACTGTAACTTGAGGATATAGAGCACTTACCATTTCTGTACATTCTTCAGTTTCTTCAACTGAGGCCTCTTGTTCTTCATCTTCTGTAATTACTTCATTTTTTTGGTGATGAACAATAATTTATTCCAGTAAAACTTCTGAGGATTGATATTCATGGATTTCTTTACCGAACATGTTCCTTGCATCTTCAACATAAGGCATCCATCCATCACGGTGCTTAGGATCCCAGTAGCTACAGACGGATTTTATCAATTCCGCAAACGATGATATTGTCACTTTTTCTAAGCCCACGAACCAAGCAAGAGACTTTCCTCCCAGGTGATGAATAAATGTTCTCATGTAAATGATTTATTCCTTTTTGACGTGATTTTATTCAGCCACCGTCATGAAACATTGAACATGGTCCCAGGCCTTACCACGACTGCAATTGAATGGGTGCCAAAAAAATATCTGGTAGCTCATTAGAATGCCCAGGAAATTTTGACAAATCAAGAGGCCCGCAAAAGCTACCTCATTTTCTGCATCTGTAGGATAATCAGGATCCTTAAATTCAAATGGAACATCCTCTTTGCAAGAAGAATCCATGTCACCCGGTTTCCTAGTCTTTGTGGAGTACTTCTGTTATTTTTCTTTAGTTGGAGTCACCAGGAGAGACCTGCCAAGTTAGCTTAACAAACCTCACCAAAGTACAAAGGCGTACCTGAGATGATCAGATTGAGTTCTGAATCACTTGTCAACCAGTGGAGTCGCTTTGAATGAGTGGAGTCACCAGGTAAGATCTGCAAGATTAGTCCTTAAATATTTTCAAAACATCAACCAAAGACTTACCTCGATTTTATTATCAAATGTCATTTTTCCAAGGGTGTGAATGACTCCGGATAAATCACTTCAATGTTTGAAACGTCCCCGAAAATGACGCCAAAAATATTACTGGGAAAATTAGCTGGGCTAATTCCCAGTAAGAAAAAATAAGATCAGTGACCCAATGTCACCTCAGTCACCGTTCTAACTTCTTCGGAAGTCGAAACCTCCAAGGAGAAGTATCCTTATGGAACCTTGTAGAACACTAAGACAACCACAGAAGATATATTATCTATGCAATTCGTAGTTAGACCAGTGCCTAATGGAGTCAATAATATTGTAATCAATGCTAGTGAGTGCAATATATATGCTCAGAATCGATAATATCCTTAGATCATTTAATGAAATGTGTAAGCCAATAGTATAACAAGAAATAACAACCATTCACCGAATGTATATTTAGGGTTATTTACCAATAAAGAAAGACACATGTATTACCACAACCAATATTGGATCAAAAGACTATATTTCCAATAAAACTCAACCACATATGCAAATTAGTGATAATTGTCAATGTCATTCACTAGCCGTGTACATGCTTGTAGCATGATATATAATTCATAACCAATAGCTAATGAAGTTATTATGAACATACCAGATTTGGAAATCAATTATAGCAGCTGAAGCAAATGATTGAAATGATGTAAGGACTAGTCATTAACTAAGATAGAAAAACAAATATTCAATGTAGCAAGGAGATATCAATTTTATTCATCAATTAGGTATATTACGCCAAGATGTGTCATTAACAAGGCATTTAAATCAATAAAAGTGTCACTCAAAAGCATTAGCCAAAGGGTTGTCATTAACTCTTAACCAATTGGATTGAAGTCTCGCTTTCTATGTGATCGATCTTAAACGAGATGGAAGCAACAATGTATGTCAATACTGAAACAAATCCAATAAAATTCAAGTTTAAATCTATGTGTAAAGACTCCTCCACCACTCAGTAATCAACAAATAACTCACATTAATAACCACTAATGACCGATTAAAACAAATTTCAACGTATAATTGCACACAGTAGAACTGAGATTAACCTAAGCAAATATTTCAGATCTGTATGTGAAGTTATGTTATTAAATTTATAAAGAAACTAGCTCAGAAAAGATGTGAATCATAAGGAACCAATTCTAGAAATAGAATACAACTAACTAGGATTTAGTGCCGACCTTTATTACCTTGTTTTGGATGTTTTCTGTTTGTAGATAAGGGGATGGTTAGGGCACATAAGGGCTTCCCAAAGGGAAGGCTTGTGTAAAGGATCAAGGTCTTGGAGAAGGAGGAAAAAAGGTAAGAAAGATAGGAGGAAAGGAGAGGGAGCAACGAAGAGGGGTGGAGAAGGGAAGGAAGTGGAGGAGATGACGGGTAAGAATCAGGAGGGCTTGCATCCAATAAAGGAGCAGCAGAAAGGAATAAGGATGGGGATGCGGATAGGAAGGGAGAACTCAGAAGGTGAAGGAGTTGGATGAGGGCTAAGTTTGTGGGAAGAAGAGAGGCCTAAAGTATGGGGAGGATGTTGTAGCATCAAAGGAGGGAGGCCCAAGGATATAGGGAGGAGATGAAGAGGTCTGAATTGAGGGTAGAAGCAGCAGGTCCAAGCTAGGAGAAAGGGGTTGTGAAGGTGTTGGAGAGAGCAAGGAAGGAGGCAGAGTTAAGTGAGGGAAAGGGTGAACCTTGGAGAGGAGGATAGGGACAAATCGTTGGAGGTCTAATGACTGCAGATAGGGTTTCACACAGTTTTTGGTTTAGGGTTTAGTATTTAGCTTTTAGGGTTTTATAAACATGAATATAAACAACTAACTCAAAATAAAAAGGACTAACTAGCATAAACAATAATATTTACAAATATTTACACAACTCAAAAATTAGGTTTAAAGAAGAGATGGACAACTAGGGTTTCAAGAGAAAGCTAGCTACCAAACCCTAGGTCATCAATGAGAGGAGTTACCCTCCTTGAGATGGTACTTGAAAATCTTGGCAACTAGGTCTAACCTCAACATTCTCTAGGATTCGTTGAAGATACCTAGCCTAGCAAAACTTGAAGACCTAAATCTCAAGCTTGATTGCAAGGGTGATCAAAGATAAAAATGAAATGTTAATCAAGCCAAAATGAAGCAACAATGGCTTCCATTCAACCCTAACAAGCATCAATTTCATATAAATTGACTAAGAGACATCAAAACAAAAGTATAGATACCTCCAAGTGCATGTGTTAAGAAAACAACTCTAGCCTCACCTTAGCAATGGCATGAACAATAGTAATAATTCCAAGAAATGCTTCAAACTTGCAAAATAACCTTCATCAAGGAGTGTGCATCCTTTCAAAGAGCCCTAGTTAGGGAAAATAACAGACATAATGAATATTATCCCTAAATTTGATGTCTAAAAATGAAGTGAGGAGATTGAATTTATATGATCTCACACTCACTTTTACAAAAAATAAGGTCAATTTAATAATAAAAATGTCAACTTAAAATTAAAACAAAAATAATATAAAATAATGATAAGAGTGGGTGAATTGGGACTTTTTCCCAAGTATTCACCCCTTCATGTCAAAAATGACTGGAAAAAGGCCACATCATGATGAAATGAAGGATTATATGCGGAGGGGGGGGCGTCATACCCCTACTAACCCTAGAAATAGTGAAAATGCCTCAATACCCCCCTCAAAGAAAGCATTCTGCAGCCAAGGAAAGGATGACATCATCCTCTGTGGAGGCCAGGGAGAGCTAGGGTTAGAGCTATGGAGCATCAGGAAGGTGCAGGAGAAGACCTGGGGCCATGAAATGGGACCCAATGCTGAAGAAAGGCATGCCACCAGTTTAAAAGTAATGGGGGGAGTCATGTGGTCCAAAGACCCATTCCTGGGGGGGGCAGTCACCAACCTTAGGGCTTCAAGCCCTTTTATGAGGCAGTGAGCAGTGACATTAATCCATAGTACCCCTAGGAGGGAGCTAGAGGATCTGGCCATGACCCTGCCTATGAAGAGTGGCTGTATCACACCATCCAAGTCAAAAACAATGTTGGCCTCTCCCTAGGGTACCTCTACAGGTACGCTGGTGCTGGTACCATCGTAACAGGGAGCTAGATGGTTCTCTTAGAGGAATAGAAGAAACACAAGCTTCGACGATTGCTAGAGCAGATAGAGCGAGGAAGTCTTGGAATTGGTCCCATCGGAAAGCACAATCGTGATATCTGTTGTAACTATTGTGAGTTCAAAGAGACGAAAAAACTTGAATTGAGGGTGCTTATTCAATATACCATGAATATTTGATCCAAAATTATGATGATGTAGTTCAATATCCCTCATCATTCTATATATTCTAGTGGTAAGTCGGTTGACTTCTTCCTGTGCTCTTTTCCCCATGGTGAACCACTGGTATTCTTTTTTCTCTTAAGTCGTCTTAGCGCTGATGCTCCATAACCAACTGTTCTTTAATCATTTGTTTTGTGGTTGGATATGATGAAATTTGTCTAGTATACAATTTTTAAAGAGTGGTCTATATAGTCTAGAGTTCCACACAAATTTTCCCATAGTAAGTATGTCAATTATTTAGGACTAGGGATGCTCTTGTTGCTTTAGCTTCATATTATTTTAATTATGTCTCTTCTTCTTCAAACTTGCGAAACTGGTCGATCATGAGGAAACCAGTTTCATCTTGTTGCTGCTATGTTACTTGTGCATGGGCTTGTTGTAATCTATCTAAAATTGTTTCCACCGTGTTCTATAATCTGTCTGTTGTTTTGTTTGATTGAGCTTCTGGAAGGGGTCTGACGATCTACCTGCTTTTTTTGAGCAAATTATCCATGTGTTGTCTTGTTCTTCGTTCAAGTTTTTAAGTTTTATGCTATCTTCCAACCATATTTTTCCTCTTTATTTAGAGGCAAATTTGATAATATCATCGAACCCTCGGTTTGATGCCTTGGTTGGGACAAATAATGCTTGTGTTAATGAGGATATTGATACCGGTATAATTGGCATAGAGTTCTGTGAAGGAGTTTTTGACTTTCTATTCTTGCTACTTTTCTTAGAGATTTTCTTATTGTTTGTATTTGGTGTTGGCATTGTCTGGTGTGTTGTTTTCATTGTCTTCGTTGGTGCAGAACTGGTTGGCATAGTAGTGGTCAACACAGGAATAGTGGTGGTAGGAGAATTCATGACAGAAATAGTCGTGGTGACTATAGTCAACAGAGAAGTGATAATTGTAGGAGTATTTGATGAAGGTGGGGTTGTAGTCAAGATGGTTGATGGAGGTGTGGTAGAAAAATATAAAAGGGATCTAACAGATATAGCCACAATTGGAAGAGGCAGGTGTAGTGGTCATAATAGTGGATTCATTTGTGGTCGACAAAGGTAATGATGCGACGAGGGGAGATGTGTTTACTGAAGAATGAGACAGAGGAACACTTAGTTGTAGAGGTATTGGTATAGTCATAGCTTCAACCAATGGGGAACTTGCAGACTTTGTTGCAGGAGGGGTTGATGGTGAAGGGAGGGGATCAGAGAGAAAAGTGTGGACAACTATATGATAAGGGGTGGAGAGGATGGAGAAAAAAGTCAAAGGGGGGCATGGAGTATTAAGTGTGGATGGATGCTTTGTTTTCTTCAAGGTTTTCTTGTAAGGGGAGGTTTCTAGTAGGACATGTAATTGCTCAGGAGGAACTGATGTTTCCAAAATTGGATTTATCTAGGTTAAAATTTGCAAATGTGGTAAGTAAGTTTGAATATTTTTAATGAAGTGTGATATCTCTGGTGACATACCTTCTTGAGACAAGACAAATGGTAAAGTCTGTTTTTTTTCTTGTTTGACTTGGGTTGGAGAGGGTGGTGGAGACTCATCGGATACTTCAACATGATTTTCTTCATGTGGATTGATAGTAATCTTAAGTTTCTTTGGTGGTGAGGACAATGATGTGGTGGATGTATTTGGGGCTATCGACTGTGCTAGATGTATCTGTCCATACTGCTTTTGGTCTGAAGATTTATCGTGACGTTGTTTTTGGAGGCCTCTTTTATAACTCGCCTAGCTTGCTCTCTGATATCCTCGAGGTCATATTCTATTTTTCCAAAAGAAGATGCTTTCTCTTCTTTACATGTTGTCTGGTCGGTTTTCCTCTAATGTCTTGTTGAAATGTAAGTATTTGTTGGTTCAAGTTCTACTTTTTCTTTTAGTTGAGGCTCTTCAAAATCAGGTTTGACTTCATCTTAAGTATAGGTTCTTCATTGTCTTCCTCGGTCTTCTCTCCCATCAGTTCGGTGACATTTTTATTTCTCTGAACTCCGACGGATACAATTTCGAATCGGTTGTCGACTTGATCGTCTAACCTGAAAGATGTGATGTAAAGAGTTGTTTATTTCCGTTCTTCTATTTCTCCATCAGTTATTGGTTCTACCAACTGCCACTTCTTATCATAAGCTATGGATGACACATGAAATATAGAGTTTTATTTCTTAGCTAAATCGGTGAACATTTCTTCGATATTGGGGTGGTAATCAAGTTCTAGTGTTTGTTCATGTATTTTTCCCTGCATGTACCATATTTTGGTATGGTCAAGACAAAGCTCAATACGCATCTATGGAGGAATACTACATTGGACATTTTGAGGTACCTTCCATCGAGCACACTTGTTCTTGATGACTTGGAACCAATTTTCTAAGTAGACTTTTTCTTGTTGTCCTATTCACTCCTTTTTGGTGCAAATATCTTAAAGTTCTTCTTCAGTGGTGGTATTGTATTGTTGAACTCTGCTTCACCGAATGGACTTATTTTCGTCATTACTATCCATATTAGCAACAATGGGAATCGGACTGCTTGCTCTGAATCCTGACATTTCACACAATTAGTTTTAACTATTTGTGCGATATTTTCTGCCCAATTAAAAAAAATTGCATCATAGACGATCTGTCAGACTACTTCCAACATATCAAGCTTCAAGTTGGATGTCCTACTTGAGCTTGTGATACATGGGGTTATTATTATGGTTTCCCATTTGACATCATCATATAGTACTTTGCTAATTATTAGGCCCCTCAAGTTCTTTCCCTATTCCATGTCGGTGAATTGTTTTACCAACTTCAATGGGTTGGTCATCGCTAGAATAGATGCTCCCGTTCTTAACAAACCCATGATTTGAGCAATAAGAGATTCGCTGATAGGGATGGGTTCATCAATCCAAATCTTACCATCGTGGTATCGACTGATGATGATCTTCACAATTATGTCTTTAAGGTCCCCAAAGGAATGCATCAGTGGCACTCCTAGGTATCCTCTGATATTTGTGGTTTCTAGCTTACTGGCTAATTCTCTCTATTGAGTACCTGCAATCCCCCATGCTTTAAATTATGCATATTTCTTTTCCCATTTTTGTTCATTAGTTTTTTCCTTTTTAATTATATGTAGTCAGGCTTCCAACGGGGTCATGGCGGCTTCTTCCAAGATGTTTCTTGATTTTTCCTCTACTGCTTTCATTTTGGTTGTTGTTGTGTTCTTCTTGGGTGCCATGGTTGGTTTCTTGTAGTCGACAATAGAGGTCTTGAGTTGAAACTCTGTCATTTTCAGAATGGAATGTGCTCTTTCCAACTTTTTGTATAAATTAAACCATGATTCTTCAAGCTCCAGTATATTTATAGGCACAAAGTTTGGTGTGTATTCAATGTGGTTAGGTGAACACATTAATGATGATTTTGGTGGTGGAAAACTATTTCGCATGCTTGAGGAAACTTGCAAGGGAATATTCACTCGTGAACCCATCGGATCACTTAATGGTCTATGCTCATGATCATACTCTCATCGAATCCTAGATTCTCACTGTCATCATGCGTTAGTTGTCACAAAGACAACTTGCTTGTTCTAGTCTCTTCTCTCTTTATCTATAACTCAAGTGTCCATTTTCTTATATTTGTCTTTTTTCTTTCAGGTTTCAAGGATGGTATGCTTTGATTTGGCTCCATTCAGGACCTTTTTGAAAACTCGACCTTTCAATGTTTTTAACTTGAATGAACCATTATTGTTAAGTTCTTCAACAATATAAGGTCCCAACCAACCAGTCTCGAGATTCTTAGGTTTTCCCTTTATTCAACTATTATATAGAAGTACTAAATCACAGACTGAGATATCATTCCTTTTAATATTTCTATCATGCTATGCTTTTTGATCTAGTTTTTGAACTTCTTGATGATTGATAGCGATCATTATTTGTTCTTTAACTTCTGCAGATCGTACACTTTGTCTTGTGTAGCTTTAACAATGTCTAGGTGCAATACTTGAGCAATGACTAGAGCTCGTTACTTTAAGTGTAGAGGGACGACTGCTTCTTGATGTATACTAACTTGAACGGTGTCTTAATTATCAATCTCTTGTATGTTGCTCTGTAATCCCATAGGATTGTAGGTATCTTGTCATCCCATATGTCTTTTTCAATACTGCAGGTTTTTGTTAGACCTTTTGTCATTGTTTTGTTAAATGACTTGACTTCTCCATTCGACTGTGGATGATAGGATTAAATTTTATGATGATCAACCATAAATTCTTTGAGTAATACATCAATAGTCTTATTGATGAAATGTGTGCCTTGATCATTGATTAAATTGAGTGGGCATCCAAATCTTGTAATTATGTCTTCATAGATAAATATGGTAGCAACTTCACTAGTACAAGCTTCAACTGGTTCTGCTTCAACCCACTTAGTTACATATTCGACCGTGGTGATAATATACAATGCACCCATCTGAAGACCAATGGTCGAGAAGGGCTCGTTAAAGTTGATTGCCCAGATCTCAAATGTAAGACTGGGGTTTACAGAACTGAGGGGCATCTCATGCAGAAGTAGCGGTCAACCCATATGTTGGCATTTATCACATGTATTCACATATGCTTTACAATATTTATTTAGTGTAGGACACCATAGTCTAGATTGTAAAATTTTCTTGGCAATCATGTTGGCATGAAAATGTCCACCTACAGGTCCCGAATCTGATTCTTCTACAATAACTTCTCGTTCATGGTCAAGTATATGCAAAGTTTACTTTATAGCTATTCACACTAACTTAGAATGATTCATACCATCATATTCCTTAATCACTTAACATTAGCTTCCATTTGAGAAACTTCATATCCATTACATCATACTCATGCTTCCATTACATCATATTTGTAACCACAAATGTAGAAACCAAAACAATAATATGTTAAAATGATGTAAAACCCTACAATCCTTTCCACTTATATTTTACCATGAATATATAATGATATCCATCTCTTATGATTCATGATTAAATATATGTGGAAAGGCAGACTGGTTGGGAAGAATGTTGTTATCTCACTTTGTGACACTTGCTCGAGGAATGTTGTTACCTCACTTTGTGACACTTACTCCTTGGAGTAGACAACCACCCAAGTTCAAATCGCACATGGGGGGTTCACATAGTGAACTTGTTACATAGCACGATCATTCGCATGATATTAAATAATATACCTAATTTCACTAAATATTTGAAAATGCGTCTTAAAATTGTATTGTTGAACCCCCCTCCCAATATGTATTTCCAATTAAGAAAACCCCTAGTTTCACCAGATATTGTTGGTATCCATTTTTAACACCCCCTTTATATCATATTATGAAGTTGTAACAAACATGATTCCTAACACATATTAGTATAAGCAAATGAGATACTATATAAAATAATAGTATAATGCTAATAACGATCCCACTAGGATTGCAGGGGAAACTGATCAATTTGTAGCACTAGATAGTGGAAGACCCAATGAAATAGTAACGGGGAAGGAAAAATGCGTAAAATGAAACCTAGTCAAGAGACCGACATAACAAAGAATGTAAAAGACTGATAGTCCAATTGCTAGTAAAATGCTTAGAAAATATGAGAATTGCAGATGTTTCACACCACGTCCTGCCAATCTACCAATTGTATTATATATGTAAATACAAATATAGCCATAGAAAGATCGTGTTTTCTATAAGCTTATTAAATTAAACTCCATAAAAATGCAAAATTGAACCCTTTCGTGGATGGAGTCCCCTACCTCCCTATCAAAACAAACATAATTGATGTTTGAACCCAAATAAACATAGAAAAAATACTTTTACTTTTCAATAACACCACATGATCATGTGCATAGCTTAGATTTGGGTCATTCACAAGATCCAATGAATTGCCTCCCCTTCATCTACATTTATTCTTGCAATCAAGGGATTTAAAAACATTTAGTTGCATTTTCTTGGGTTATATCTAGTTTTTAATCTTTATAGGAGAGGGAAATATCTCCATTGTTAGGTTTCAAACATGCAATAGTTATAAAGATGCACAAATGGTGAAACTTATATGATACCATTTCATGGTAACGATAACACATAGGTTATGTAAATAAAGATTTAGATTTTCACCATGTCAATTCCAATACAATATTAAGATGAATGCCTTGCATATAAGAATTGAAATTACAATTATGAATGTTCCAAATATAACTCAATCTAACAAGTGTTCCTAAGTGGCAATGTGAAAATATTAAAGAAGAATGCAAAAAGTTGAAAGAAATAATTAGTCAAGAAACAATATTGATCTAACTTTTCTTGGTTCCAGTGAGCCAAGAAAGATTGATCTCGCTTTTTTTGGTTGTCATGGAGCAAAGTTTAATTGAATCTCAATTCCCACCTAAACCCTAACCTAAAAAATGAAGAGTTAAATCTTTTACTTGAATGCCTACAAAAATTACAATACAATTGTTAAAGTCCGTAACCCTCGATTAGTTGCATCTCTTAACTTAAAGATGAAAAAAAATATAACATCAATTCAAACCAAGCCTAAATAGTATATTAAATGAGGAATGCTTAAGACCAATAATCCAAAGAGACTTCCATCGATATCATCATCGGTACACTATATCATATTTATACAAAAATTAGGATCATAAGCAGTATCAATTAAAAATGCAGGGTCCTTAAGTTTTAGGTTGGTATGAATTGATCCCATGATTTGGAGGTATGAATCCATCCCACGATTTGGAGGTTATTCTTCAGCACACCCAAATAAAATAACCCTCGATATTTATATTATTATGTCAAATTAAAAAACCCTCTTGACCCCTTAATACAGGGGAATATATTTTTGAGCTTTATAAGAGTAGTCAAACCCCCAATATGAATGGACGTGATATAATATTGCCTCACTAGTAAACCCCCATGAAATCTCACTCTCGGAATATAAGTATTAAGTATTGGCATTCTCCAATAAAAATATCCTATGATCATATCTTCTCTCTCATTCTATGTTTTGTTTGGTTATTAGTTTTAATTAAACAAAACATCGAAAAAATAATTTAACAAAATGAAAATAATTTATAAATTCCTATCAATGGCATAGGACCATCAAATAAAATAAATATTTCTTTGTATTAAATTGGTGGAATTAAAAATCATATCTAAAACGTAATCCTCGATACAAACACAAAGTGGTGTTGTTCACCAATATCACATACATAAGCAAAATACTCTTTCCTCCATTTATCTCCCGCCCTCTCATTTGGTGAACTCTTCCATAATTCCCTGATATTCAGACAAAAATCCAAGCGTTACCAGAAACTCATTCGGTCTTCATAACAATGAGACGAGATAATGAAAGAATGAATACCTGGGAAATAAGAGCCTCAACTTCGGCGCGCTTTACCATGTGGATAGAATTACGCGTGAGCAAAGTTGCCTGTCCTTCCAGCAGAACGTCCCCAACACTTTTCAGAACCCTGACTTTAATGTATGGATCATTGGGAGGAGCCATATCCTGCCATATCAAAACAACTGCTATGTATTTTCTCTAAGATCTCCATGTTAGCCAGAGTTGTGCTGGGTGATATATTCTCTTGATTAATTTCTATACCAATATGAATGAAGTCCAAAGCTATTGACTTTTAAGTAATTTAAAAAAAGAAAAATTGGTTGCAGTATTTACCACAGTCAAGTCCATATCTATGTCTTCGAAATAAGATGCTAATGCATCGGAATATCTCTTCAAGAAATCCTTCTCAGAATAGTTGAGATTCTCTTGAACTTCATCTGGAAATACCGGCCCGAGTTTCCATCTCAACTTCTGAATTCTCTGTGCTCGACTATACCTATAACATAAAAAAATGTTAGGGTTTCCAACTCAACCTCTGAATTCACACTAATGACCCAGTATGAAAATTTAGAATCCATTGTATAAAACCTACAGCTTTACAACCTCAAACTGCATCAAGCTTGGGTCTCTGCTTTACAATTTTCAGAGGGAAACTAAGAGTTGCAAGAAAGCAGAGAGAGTTATGAGGCATTACATGTAAGCCATAAGGCAACGCTTATTCCGAAGGAGAGATGCGTGATGAATAATTGCACCGTAGTGGTCTTCATTTCGAGTGGTTTCTAAATCCAGCCCTTTCTCCTGAATTTTACTGTTGCAGAGATCATTACATTACAATACAATACAATACAATACCATTATCATACAAATCAAAACCCATTTCTGTTAAAATGAAACAAAAGTTGTTTGTAATTATAATGTGATCAGAGCTGCCATACTTCATATAAGAAACCGCTTGCAAGTAATGCTCGTTTGCTTCTTGTAGAACCTGTTCCATGAGATCATTCTGAGAACAATATCAAGTTAATATACCGTGGAGAAAACCATAGCATAGAGCTGCAGAGAATTCACAAGAACTTCGAAAAAAAGACTTAAAATTCATTTATATATGGTACTGTCCAATTTTCCCATCCTCTGCATTAGCAGCAAAGTCTTGGAACAGCTGAACGGCTTTGTTTCCATACATCTTCAGGGATCGTATAACGTTATAATATTTCGCTCATATTTATTTGGCAAAAGAAAAGATTTCAGTCAGACAATGGAGATCAGAAGCCGGAGAAGTGAAAAAGAGAAAGAAGAAGATGAAAGATTTCTTGAAAACTTGAATAACCGTCTAGATGGAGTGGCATTTGAGAAGAAACCGCGAAACGAAGTCCAAAGAAAAATCCATATATGTGTAAGAAGAGAGGAGATTTTATAATTGTTGAAGTAATTTCGAGATGCAAGATATGTATATTTCGTATTGTTTCACATCCACACAAGCTGATGTGAATTTCACAACAAATTGACACAAAAATCAACAATGATGAAGAGATACTTAAGAAGAAAACTCAGCTTTTAGAACCATAAGTTAGCAATATGTATATGGTGTGGAATTAAAGTGATGGTATTAACATCATTTATATATGTGGTATTAAAGTGGTGTTAATGTTTGTTAACTCTGTTGGAAATGGAGTATCTCATTATGTATGTTCAAAGAAATGGTGTATTAGTGACTTTGGTAAGTATAATAAAGTAATGTCAAACCCTTATTTGTGGCATGTAATATAGGATTTAATTACGAGGCTTTGCACCGTAAACACAACTTCACAAATGATTATTTTGTAAATAACTCAATTTAATGATTTGTTTTTATATTATTGAAACCAATAAATGCTTATGATTCACTCATGAAGCTTTGCACCATAAATACACCAAATTCACAAATAATTATTTTGTAAATAACTCAATTCATTTATATAGATTTATATACTATTTAAACAAATAAATACCCAAGATTCATTTACGAGACTTTGCACCACAAACAAAAAATAATTATTTTGTAAATAACCCAATTCAATATATATAAATTTTTTATTATTCAAACAAATAATTGCTTTCCACCAAATTACATAAATATTTAGTTTGCATATAACCAAATTCAATTATTTACTTTTCATATTGTTGTCACTTCAAATCAATAAAGAAAAGCTCATTACAAAATCATTATCCAAAAAAATCAAAGACATTTTTAATTTATTACAATTATAAAGGTGGTGATAAAAGTGACTTGAAATTTAGTTATTTGATTGGCAATATTCTTATTGACCTTTGTAAATTGTTTCATGGATATTAGTGTCATTAAATTAGGTCTTGAGGACTAGGTATGGGTGTATGAGGCATGGACATGGACGAGGGAGAAAATGTGTACCTTACACCCTAAAAGAAGCTTATAGGAATTTGGGGCAAAGAAAGGCACCTCAAACCACCACACATGTCTTCTTGAGAGCAGTCTTAACCTCTATGTGTGGGCATTTACCATTATAAGGTTTTGATTTCTAGGGATAGGCCTAGGGGCCCTCAATGTGGTCAAGGGAATAAATCCAAACCTGAGGCATGAAAAGAAGTTTCTAGGCATCTAGGGCCAAGAACAATGTGCTAAACCAACAAAAATGACCTCTTAAGAGGATCATTGGCCTTAGAATCTAGGATATGGGGGGAATTGGGGGGAAATAACACTAGGTATGGGTCTCAGCGCCATAATCATGATCAAGGGAGGAAACCTGGACCATGGGATTTAAAGGAAGCATACATGCATCTAGGATATAAAAAATATACCTTGAACAACTACATAGGACCTCTTGAGAGTATCATTGCCCCAAGAGTGGGGGTGTTAGTGTCACTAGGAGGTTTTAAGCATTATGCATGGGTCTTAAGTCCCTTGACATGTTTGAGGGAGTAAACCTATTCCTTAGTCCCTAATGAAATATTTTGAGCATCCAAGGCCAAGAACAAGACCTTGAACCACTACATGGGACCTACTGGGGGTACCCTTTACCTCTGGGTGGGGACATCACCAACATTAGGAGGTTTTGAGTATTATGTATGGATCTTAGGGTTTTAGATTGTGTTAGGTGAGGAAACTTAGGCCTTGGGCCCTAAAATTTGAACCACCCAATATGAAATCCCAAGGGTATCCTTGGCATCCAATTTGGGATATCGGTGACATTAGGAGGATTTTAACACTAGTTATGGGTCTTAGAGTCTTGTACATAGTTGTGGGAGGACTCATGGGACTTAGGTCCTAAAGGAAGCTTCTAGACATCTATTGGATAAGAATGATGACTCAAAATACCACAACATATGACCTCCCAAGGGTATCGTTGCCTTTCATTATGAAAATCCTCACAACAGATCTAAGAGCTGATGTATACCTCACAATGAAAGAATTTAGGAATAAGATTAAGAGTGAATAATCCAGTAAGAGAGCAACAGAATAATACAGTAGAACTCGGATAGAAGCAAAATAACTTCACACACTCTAGTTCATTAATCACAAATGGACAAATAAATAATACAATGCATGAGGATTCGAATGCCAAGGTGGCAATTCGAATTAGCCTTCATGGAGAGATCAAAAGATCACTGGAGTGTCATCGGAGCACAACTAGAAGTCTTCATCATCATTGGTGGACTCATCAATGCTCAAGTAACTGTCAACCATCAGTCAAATTGAGTCTAACTGAGTGTGGTAGGTGTAATTGAGTGTAACTGGCACTAACCGAATGAAGGAAGCTCAGTGGAGGGTGCATGAGGAGCTAACTGGAGTCAGAATGGGCAGTCTAGTCTCATTGGAGGTCCATCGGAGTGATACAGTTAGTTGAGAGTCAGTATTTCCTTAAATCGAGGAAGGAACTAAAGATAACTGAAGTGCAACTAAGTGGTAGGTGAGAGAGGATGAGTGGTTTCCTAAAATCAAGGAAGAAGGGCGCACTAAGCTCTAGGAGGGCTAAAACTGATCTGAGAGAAGCTCCCGGGGGTAGATAACTGAGGGCTAGGTGCTGGTACTGATGACTGGGATGCATGCAAAAATGCATGCAAGACTGAAAATGCTGGTAGGACTAGGATGGAGTATAGGAATATCCTAACATTCATGTGGGGATATGGGTGCCACAAGAAGATTTTGAGTACTAGGATTGGGTCTCTAGGCCTTTTCATGGTCAAGTGAAGAAAAATAGGGATTTCACACTAAAGGGATCTATTAGACATCCATGAACATAAACATCATGAACCACTACAAAGGACCTATCAATCAAGTTATTATAGGCTCCAAGTAGGGATATGAGTACCATTAGAAGATTTTCAATACAAAGTAAGATTTGTTGGGCCTAGACATGGTCAAGGGAGAAAACCTAGGCATTATTTCCTAAAGAATGCTTCTAAGAATCTAGGTTTAAGAATGATGCCTTGATCTTCCACACATGTGATCCTAAGCATATCCTTGGCCTACAAGTGCATATATTGGTAATATTAGAAGGCTTGAGAAGTAGGTATGGTTATGTTGGCCATGGACATGGTTAGGGTGAAAACCTAGGCCTTAGGCCCTAAATGAATATTAAAGGAATCCAAGCCCAAGCCTCAAACCAAAACAAATGACATCCTCAGAGGATAGTTGGCATTTGAGTCGAGATAACATGTTTTAGAGAACAAGGTATGGATCACGAGGTTGTCAACATAGTCAATGGAGGAACATACTCTTTAGGCCCTAAAGGGATAATTTATGAATTCAAGGTAAAAAACAACACCTAAAACCAACACACATGACTTCCGAAGGGGATCCTTCTCCTTTGAGTGATCATATTGGCACCATCCACTTTTTTGAGAATTAGGTATTGATCTGAAGACCTTGACCAAGTTCAAGCTATGAAACTCAAGAATTGGGCCTAAAATTTCTCTTGTAGGGATGAGCGAGGCCTCAAACCACAATGCATGACCTATATATGGGGTATTTGGCCTTTGAATGGAGATATGAGAACCATTAGAAGGTTTGAGCACAAAGGATGGTTATGGGGCTTAGACATACTCAAGAGAGGAAAAGAAGGCCCTAAGACCTAAACTAACCTCCTGGTCATCAAATGGAAAGAAAAAAACTTCAAACAACCAAACCTCACCTCCCAAGAGTATCATTTTCCTCTGAGTTGGGATATTAGCACCATTATGAGGTTTTGATTACTATGTATGGGTATTGGTACCTTAACAATGGTTGATGGATGAAACCCAAACCTTAGGCATTAAAGGTAGATTCTAAGGCTCAAGGGACTTAAATGAGGGATTCAACCTGTAATACCCCATTTTAACCCTTAGGATATATTGGCTTTTAATGTACATATGGTATACATGTGATGTATGTTTTCCTAGCGTGGAGCTCAAGGCCAAGGCCCCGCTAGTGGATGCTCAAATTTATTTAAAAGGCAAGTATTAGATATTATGTTACCCATGTGCTATTAAGCCATGGAGTATTGTAAAATTGATGTAAATAAACATCATGCAATAAAATACCAAAACTGGCTATGGAAGCAACTAATGAGAAGGGGCCATGTGTATCCAATAGGGAGTGGTGAGGGGGTTGTGGGGATGAACCATATGCTGCCAAATGTCATTGTGAGAACCTATTTGATTTTCCTTGCTGACATTTAATTCTGTTGTAAGGAATTTGTTGAAGAATTCAGTCCATGGCTTCAATGGAGCATGGGCAGCCCAGAAATTCATATGGCAGAGTATGGGATCTGTTTTCTTGTACCACAAGTCACCCTACCTCTTGGGAGTTACTTCTCCCTCATTCCCATTCCATTGTTAAACAACCCAACATCATTTATCATCCATTACGAATTCACAGCAGCGAGCAAAAACTAGAAATCGCAACTTTGCAAGAACCCACGTTTTGAAGAGCCATAAACACCCAAAATTGGTATTTGACAGTGAAATCCAATGGGGGATCCATAGATATGAACCTTGGGGCGAAATTGAGAGTATTAGATACCCCGAAATCCATTGGAAAACCCAGTTTTTATAGCCTAGAAATGAAGTGACAAGATTGAGTTATTGGATAACAGAACTGTGAGAAATCCAAGTGTGAATGACTGAGCAGAGGTTGGGTTTGCTTGATAAACCCAGTGAAGGCTATAATCTCAAGGAATTAGCAGCTGGACCTTTCTATGCCCACCCTTAAAAGCACTGGAGGGAAGGGACGCCTGAGGGACTGTGCAATAGAGAAGGGGACCTTCCTTGTGTTGGGTGTGGTAGGTATTGTGGGTGCCATGACTTTTGAGTTCATTTGAGATGCCTGTAGCTTTGTGGTTGAGCTCACTATCTTAGCATCCTCCTCATTTGTCATTTGTATGCTTGATAAACCCAACTGTGTGTTGGCTTAGCATAGCTATTGAGTGAAACCATGGCTATGAGTGAGCCCAACTAGTTCCTCTATAATACCCCATTCTAACTCTTAGGATGTATTAACATTTAATGTAAATAATGTGTACATGTGATGTATGTTTTCCTAGCGTGGAGCTCAAGGCCAAGGCCCCGCTAGTGAAATCCTGAATTTTGATTTAAACGGAAAGCATTGATATTTGATGCCCATGTGCTCTTAAGCCATGGAAATTGTAATAGGATGTAAATAAACATCATGCAATATAAAATTTCAAGACTGGCTATGGAGGCAACGAATGAGAAGGGGCCATGTGTATCCACTAGGGAGTGGTGAGGGGGTTGTGGGATTGAACCATAGGCTGCCATATGTCACCTTGAGAACCCATTTGACTTACCTTGTTGACATTTATTTATGTTGTAAGGAAGTGGTTGAGGAATTCAGTCCATGGCATTCAATGGAGCATGGGCAGCCCAGAAATTCGTATGGCAGAGTATGGGCTCTGTTTTCTTGTATCACAAGCCACTCTACCTCATGAGAGTTGCTTCTTCCTCATCCCCATTCGATTGGGAAACTCACCAGCACCATTTTCCATCCAAAAACGAATTGCTGGCAGGGGGAAAAAACCAGAAATCGCGACCTTGAGAGAACCCACGTTTTGAAGAGCCATAAATGCCCAGATTTGGCATTGGACAGTGAAATCCAATGGGGGATCCATAGATATGAACCTTGGGGCGAATTTGGGAGCATTAGCTATCCCAAAATCCAAAGGAATACCCAGTTTTTGCAGCCCAGAAAACCAGTGACGGAACCAGAAATCGCAACTTTGAAAGAACCCACGTTTGAAGAGCCATAAACACCCAAAATTGGTATTTGACAGTGAAATCCAATGGGGGATCCATAGATATGAACCTTGGGGCGAAATTGAGAGTATTAGATACCCCGAAATCCATTGGAAAACCCAGTTTTTACAGCCCAGAAATGAAGTGACGTGATTGAGTTATTGGATAACAGAACTGTGAGAAATCCAAGTGTGAATGACTGAGCAGAGGTTTGGTTTGCTTGATAAACCCAGTGAAGGCTAGAATCTCAAGGAATTAGCAGTTGGACCTTTCTATGCCCACCTTGAAGAGCACTGGAGGGAACGGACGTCTGAGGGACTGTGCAATAGAGAAAGGGACCTTCCTTGTGTTGGGTGCGGTAGATATTGTGGGTACCATGACTGCTGAGTTCATTTGAGATGCCTGTAGCTTTGTGGTTGAGCTCACTGGCTTAGCATCCTCCTCATTTGTCATTCATATGCTTGATAAACCCAACGGTGTGTTGGCTTAGCATAGCTGATGACTGAAACCATGGCTGTGAGTGAGCCCAGCTAGTTCTTCCTTAGTGGATACACAACCCAGCTCGGGGGTGATCTCTCAGCTGAAAGAATATAGGCTGGACAGAGATCTATGGTTGGGTGGAACGTTGCTCTCACATAGCCAGTTGTTTGGACAGTATATTCCTCTTTGAAAAAATAGGATCATGCTCCCAAAACATGTGCTTGAATTCTCCACCAATGGATGCAAGCGAATATGGAATCTCTCTGGAACCAATTGTAGCATGATATGCTTGAGACTTGAACCCAAGCATATGTGAATTATATTTATACTTGAACATTGAACCATGTGAGTTAATATCAGCTCCAAAAGAGACTTGATGAGCTTGAGAATCAATCCCAAGCAAGTGGTGGTGTCCTCCATCTTCAATGCAACCCTAAGGAAGTGTGCTAGTCATATTGTAGGAATATGTAGAAGGCATGAGATCACTGTCAGTGAATGCAAATGGAGCACTGTTGAGATCTGATCTAACCTTCAAATCATCCTTTGGATCAACATATTTTGGACTATTAGCTTGTGAAGTATGCACAAGATCATCAAAAACTAGCTTTTCATCCTCAAGATCAAAATATGAAGAATGATATGAGAACAATTGTTTAGGATCTTCATGGAGGCTCTGAGAATTGATGACAGGAACCAAATAGGAGTTGTTAGGGTGCATGAGACCAAGAGTAGTGAGTGATAAAACACATATGAAACTTGATCTAGCTGGGAAATCATCCAATAGATCACAGGTTTGTGCATCAACAACTAGTGAAGTATGCACAGGGTGTGAAATATCTGGCTTTTGGATCTCATAATCCATATTCGAAGATGAGAGGTAGTAGGAGAGTTCTTCTGTCTCTTCCAAAATGGAAGTAGATCCCTTAGTTGAACCTTCTTCATCATCAGCATCATAGGAAGAGGATACATGATCTTCTTCATCATATAGAGCCACAGAAGAAGTGCTCTCTTCAATTTCCGCTTCTTGACATAAAGCATTTGAATCAAGGAGATCTTTTCCAATAGAAACTGACTGTGTTGAAGAAATTTCTGCAATTTCTCCTTCTTCATGAACAACTTCTTCAGAGAAGCTTGAGGCCAAGACAATAGTGACATCTATGACCAAATCTGAGGAGGTTTCTCTGATAGGATTTCTCTCTAAATGGCTTATCTCTTCCTTATCATCTTGCTAGACAAATGCTCTGTCTCGATTGCTCCAGAGCTCACTTGGGAGATCAGCTATATCAATGAGGTAGTGCATGCATGGAAGAATAGCCAAACACATAATTCCAAAGGATCTATCATTGTTATTTAACCAAGCATTATCTATTCAAATTACTATGGTTCTGTAACAATTCTAATAGATATATCAAAGAGATCCAATCTCTTCATATGCTCTGATATCTTCAATTTCCAAACAGAATAGTTTGAAGAAGATAGAAGAGGAATTGAATTCGAATCCATGAAGTTGTACCTGCATAAAAACCCACAAAACAAAAGTACTCAGGAGGAAATTCAGTAATACAGAGCTCTAATACCATGTGAGAATTTGTCGCATCCTGAATCTAGTTCACTGAAGAAACCTCGCAGTTAATTTTGCAAGAATACAAAGAAGGAAGAAAATTTCAGCAGAATTAACTTTAGAGAAGAAACTCAATAGGATAAAACTACATTGTCATATTATTGAACAATGATAGTACTTTTGATGTATTTATAACTTCAGAAGATATTCACTTGTATATTGTATGTATTACATTTGTACGTTATTGTATCCTCGACGGAGATGTCTTATTCCTACGATCGGAAGTGTCGTCATTTGTATTTGCAAGAGTCACAAGTTATATTGTAAGTGTCGTAACTTATATTTGATGGGTTATTAGACCACCTTAGAGGGTTTGTCCCTTTATGAGTTAAGTGGAAGGGTTATTAGACTCCCTTAGGGAGTCGGCCCAGTTAGAGTAAAAGGCAGGTTAAGTTAAAGTATAAATAGAGTGGTTGCACCACTCTATTTGCTCATTCACTCATTCATCCAACTCGCATAGTTGAGAGAGAGGAGTGTGCACAAGTGGAGGAGAAGTAGCTGTTAGAGACATATATCTTTTGGGGTTTCATATTTGTGATCTTTGTATTGGTGCTTATTCTATCTCTGAGGAAGTTGCAGGGTTTTTCACCTTTATGGTTTTCCCCGGTGAAATGCTTTGTGTCTCTTGTCTCTTGTGTTTGATATGTTGTACATGTTGTTCTCTCAGTTAAGATCCTAGATAATATTTGAATGAAATTATCAAAATTCTAACATGGTATCAGAGCTAACCTGAAGGAATGCATTGTATGGCATTTACGATGCTTGTTGCACTTGCGACAAATTGGAAGCTGGGGCTTGGTATAGTAAAAAATAGTCATCGTGGAACTTTCGCTATAAATCCGTTTTGTCAAAGGTTCAGGATCTGAATTTTTTACAGGCTGAATATCGAATACGGATGTACCCTATGTAAAAATTTCATCCTCAGATTCATTGTACTTTGTGAGATATGATCCATACAAGTTAGGGTTTCTGCCTCTTCTAGAATGCATCCCTAAATAGGTGACCTAGGAACAAAGGTCATATCTTGGGATAGGAAGCTCCAAATGGAATTCCATAAAAAGTGACAGTTAGGACACGGACTTTAGTTTCACAGGTTCGCGTTTCAGAGGCCGAAGTTGAAACAGTGACATGTGGCACTCCGTACAAGTTCTATATGTTGTTGCATCCCATAAACAGGTCATGTTGCGACACTTAGCATATCTCTCTCATGGAGAATCCATTGAAGCTCATATATGTGGGGTTGGAAATATGATAGGTCATTCTACCACAAGCCGAAGTTTCAGATCCTGAGGATCCTAAATTTCAGAGATGCACCAGAAACAATATGGCATATCTTTTTGTTAAAACAGAATTGGATTCTGAGCATTTTCATTTTGGGTTGTCACTACTGTAGGAAATTAGGGCTTTTGACAGAAGAGGAATTTTGGAGTTCTCTCAACATAGGATTTGTATCCTCAGCGAAATTGAAATTTATAGACTAAGATCAAACTTTTTGGTAGGGTGAATCTCCGGGAAAGTCAAACCCTAATTGACTTTTGGAACAAAAAACCAAATTTTGATAGAAGTTGCAGATCCAAAATTCGTAGGTCATTTTTGGAGGGTCAATTTTTGGATTTTTCAAAATCTGAGCACACCATCTTACTCCCCTTAGTCAATTGCATCTCCCTGCCCAGACAGATGTTTGAAATTCCAAGTTTGTATTTTTAGGGTTTCTCTGTCAAACCCTAACCAGCTCCAGATCCAGTTTCTGCAAATCAAAGTGGTAAGACCTAAATATTTTATTTCCATTTGAGTTTCTCATTAATATGTATCACCACACCAAGCTTGAGGATAAGCTTGAAGGGGCTGATAACTTCTGAGCATGGAAGTATAGGATTGGGTTAATCCTAAAAGAGAATGAATTGGACACCTACATAAGTGAAGAGGTTCTAGTTCCAGAGGGAGATGAGGCTAAGGCCTTACATAAGAATAACTTGGTCAAGGCCAAGAGAATAATTGTAGATTCTATCAAAGACCATCTCATACCACATGTGTCTTCTCTAAAGACACCCAAGGAGATGGTTGATTCCTTGACCAAGCTGTTTGAAGGAAAGAACATAAATTAGAAGATGACTTTGAGGAATCAATTGAAGAATGTCAAGATACAAAATGCAGAGATCATGCAGTCCTACTTTACAAGGGTCTCTCAGATAAAAGAACAACTTGAAGCTATGGGAGAAGATATAGAGAATGGTGAAATTGTGATGACCACCTTGAATGGTCTTCCTAGGTCATGGGATTCCTTCATTCAAGGAATTTGTGCTAGAAAGAAGCTCATCACATTTAGTAGGATGTGGGAGGAATTCTCACAGGAAGAAGCTCGAATTGTAGCTCGAGAAGAAAAGATGGATAATGAAGACCAGGCTCTCATAGCACACACCAGGAAGAATAACCACAAGAGGGAGCATCCTCATCACAAGAAGGGTAAACACCACCACCAGAATCGGAGGGAGAACTTTGGAGGATCCATGAGAGATCTTTCTCACATTCGATGTTATACTTGTGATGAGAAGGGACACTATTCCATAGATTGTCCCAGGAACAAAAGCAACTCCCACAAGAAGAAGAACAACAAGAGAAGACATCATGCTCACACTCCAGAGGATGATGAACCTCCAAGGAAGAGAACCAGGGAAGAGAGTGAAGATTCTTCAAGTAATGAAGAATATGTATTGTAATGAAGTTTTACGTGAAAGGAGTAGAAGAAGCTTCTGCAGAGTTGGACTCCGGAAAACAAATAATCTATGGAAGAACCTCTCATCCATTTTCAGCATTGGTTAAGGTGCACACTATCAAAGACTCCAGTAGCTCCTGCAAAGAAGCAAAGATTGAGAGGGATTCCACCCAACAACCAAACAAAGATAAGTATTTGAATTGTCATTTCTTGTATATATGATTACTTAAATGATGTTGTTCAGTCATGTACATACTCATGTTCATAGATTTAGGATGTATATTATGCATTTTAGAAAAGTTGCATTAATGAACAATATACTACTAATATAGTAATTGGTAAGTGGCCTATGGTACTATACAACACTTCATTTCTACTTATCTAGATTGAAACCTCTTTGATGACATGTTGGGAGTAATGCACACTCTTAACAATGTTCTGGTAGAGATGGAAGGAATCTAGAAAGTTACAGGATACGGATAAATGTTGTATTGAAGAATTGGCTAAGATAATTGCATGACTGTATGACATATGTCTTTATGTGTAATATTTTTCTCTAAAAACTATGAGAAAGTTCTAATCATGCAATTGAGTTTGACTTGTAGGAAAGATCATGTACAGTCACCTACAAAAGAAAAACAACGACATTTGTTCCAGCGACGAAGTTCAAGAAAGCTACCTATTGAAGATATTGAAGAATCTGAAGTTCCCAGGATCAGGGATGTGGTAATAGAAAGATTCCATGATTGAGGAGTACCAGTCGATCATGAAGAATGATGTTTGGGATGTGGTCCCGAGACCATGAGGGAAGTCTGTAGTGACTTCCAAGTGGATCTACAAGATCAAGCATGCTACAGATGGTAGCATAGAAAAATACAAGGCAAGATTTGTGGCCCGTGGCTTCTCCCAGAAAGAAGGGATAAATTATGAAGAAACTTTTGCACCTATAGCCAAATACACTTCCATCAGAACAGTACTTGCTCTGGCTACAATGATGAAGTGGAAGATACACCAGATGGATGTCAAGACAGCCTTCTTGAATGGTGTAGTCAAAGAGGAAGTGTATGTGGAGCAGCCACTCGGTTTTGAGACACGTGACAGGGAGTCACGTGTGTGCAAATTGAAGAAAGCCTTGTACAGTTTGAAACAAGCACCTACGACATGGTACGGCAAGATTGACAGCTTCCTGACTAGTTTGGGATTTACCAAGAGTAAAGTGGATTCCAACCTTTACTACAAGGTTGAGGAAGGCAATCCAGTGATACTCCTACTGCATGTAGATGACCTGTTTGTGATAGGTGAGAATGGGTTGATTGTTGATACGAAGAGGAAGCTTCCTGCTAAGTTCGAAGGACTTGGGAATGATGCATTACTTTATAGGCATGGAGGTGTGGGAGAGTGCAGATGGACAAGGGAAGTATGCAGCAGAGATCCCGAAGCGTTTCAGGATGATGGACTGCAAGGCCATGGCCACACCTATGGCATCGAACCTGAAGCTATTGAGTGATGCTTCATCAGATTCGGTTGATGCCACAATGTATCGTCAGATGATTAGGTCCTTGATGTACCTAACGAACATGAGACTAGATATTTGCTTTGATGTGAACACATTGAGCCAGTTCCTGAAGGATCCTAGACATGTTCACTTGATTGCTGCAAAGAATATTCTGATGTACCTAAGGGGTACGGTTGATTATGGGCTCAAGTATGATGCGAATCAAAAGGTTAACCTAGAGGGTTATGTTGATTCAAATTGGGTAGGCAGTGCTGCAGATAGGATGAGAACTTCGAGGTTTTGCTTCAGTATGGGATCTAGTGGTAATCTCTTGGTTTAGCAGGAAGAAGTCCTGCGTAGCACTGAGTATAGCCGAAGCAGAGTATGTCACAGCTTGTTCGGCTAGTTGTGAGGCAGTATGGCTAAGGAAGCTACTGTCTGATTTGTTTGATCTCTAGTTGGATGCTACTTGTATCTTCTGTGACAACCAGAGCTGTGTGAATTTGTCCAAGAACCCAATGTTCCATGACAAGTCGAAGCATATCGAGATCAAGTATCATTATATCAGGGATATGGTGCATATAGGATCAGTGAATCTCTTGTATGTTGCGACGAACGAGCAAATAGAAGATGTGTTGACCAAGCCACTGGCCAGGGTGAAGTTCGAGTACTTCAGAGAGAGGCTTGGTGTTCTTCAGATTGAAGATACTTCCAGGAGGAAGTGATGGGACACAGATGCAGGAGCCCTTTCAAGCATGGTGGCAGGTGGGTCCTCCCCATGGCTGTGAACGTAAGTGCTGTGTGAGGAGCATCTGGACGATGCTCCGTCATGAACATTCGTATGATGATGATCCGTATGATCATGAGAATCCGTATGATGCTTTGTGCGAGGATGATCTGTATGGTCATGAGCATCTATATGATGCTCTATGGCCGTGGATATCTTGCAGGTTGTGCAGTAGCATGTAATAGGTCCCTGGGAGATCTTGCAGATTGTGCTTGGCATGTAATCAGTCCTGGGATGTTGTTTCGAGGTTTTTCTTTTGCAGTGGCATGTAATAGGTCCCTGGGATATCTTGCAGGTTGTGCTTGGCATTTAATCAGTCTTGGGATGCTCTTTCGAGGTTTTGCTTGTGTAGTGGCATATAATAGGTCCCTGGGAGATCTTGCAGGTTGTGCTTGGCCCGTAATCAGTCTTGGGATGCTCTTTCGAGGTTTTTCCTAGTAGCATGTAATGGGTCCTTGCGAGATCTTGCAGGTTGTGCTTGGCACATAATCAGTCTTGGGATTCTCTTTCGAGGTTTTGCTTGTCTGCATATAATAGGTCCCTGGGAGATCCTAAGTAGTAGCTCATAATCAGTCTTGGGATGCTCTTTCGAGGTTTTGCAGATGCACATAATCAGTCCTGAGATTCCACCGGATGGGCCACTCATAGAGATGATGAAGACCTACATGGAGGCTAGGCCTACATCCAACATGAAAAAGGGCTGGCTCTGTAGAACTTCCTATGACAAGTAGAATTGAGAGATAGCACCAGTGATCGAGATGACGAGTACAGCAGCAGTGACGATGATCCAGCTCAAGTATTGAAGGCTTGTGCCTATATGTATTGATGACCTGTGTCAAGAGAATACCTTCCTAGTTAAGAGGGAGTGTTGATGTATTTGTAACTTCGAAAGATATTCACTTGTATATTGTATGTATTACATTTTTACTTTATTGTATCCTCGACGGAGATGTCGTATTCCTCCGATCGGAAGTGTCATCATTTGTATTTGCAAGTGTCACAAGCTATAGTATGAGTGTCGTAACTTATATTTTATGGGTTATTAGACCACCTTAGAGGGGTCGGCCCTGTATAAGTTAAGTGGAAGGTTTATTAGACTCCCTTAGGGAGTCGGCCTAGTTAGGGTAAAAGGCAAGTTAGGTTAAAGTATAAATAGAGTGTTTGCACCACTCTATTTGCTCATTCACTCATTCATCCAACTTGCATAGTTGAGAGAGAGAAGTGCACACAAGTGGAGGAGGAGTAGCTGCTAGAGACATCTATCTTTTTGGGTTTCATCTTTGTGATCTTTGTATTGGTGCTTATTCTATCTCTGAGGAAGTTGCGGGGTTTTTCACCTTTATGGTTTTCCCCGGTGAAATGCTTTGTGTCTCTTGTCTCTTGTGTTTGATATGTTGTACATGGTGTTCTCTCAGTTAAGATCCTAGATCATATTGAATTAAATGATGAAAAATTAACAAGTACAATAAATAATACACCTCATAGAGGAAATTCAAATGCACTAAAGGCAATTCGAGTAGCTCACAAAAGCAATTTTACTAAAAGGCAAAAAAACCACAATAGTGGCAACATCACTTTCCAAATCAGTCAAGGACCTCACGAATTATATCAATCAGATATGGCAGTTAATAAGTGATGAAAAATAAGTAAGATGATGGATTTTGGAGAGAAAAATATGGATTATGTGTTGGCCAAAAAGTAGACATATTTCCAAGTCCATAAAGGCGCCATGCTTTATCCTTATCCACTGAAAAGCAAAAAAAAGCAGGAAAAGATGTGTAAAAGCAAGAAGTGCGCTCTTATCATTCTCGACTGTCATAAAAGCAGGTAGAATATATCTGAGGGTTCTTATGTGGATAACGATGACAATTTTTTATCCTAATAAGGCAACATGGGGCCAACAACCTAGTCCAACACCTAGGAAAGTATCAAAAAATTAATAATAAGTTAAATCCTAATTCTAGATGGGTTTTTAATATTCTAACACCACATAACTACTTAGAGTACACAAGGACCATTTTGGAACAACATGTGGTTTTTTAGTTCATGATCCAAAATAATGGCACCCCTATGTGAAACATATATAGCATGTATCTACCCTTATATTTCTTTAGAGATCCCTTCCCCTTACTTTCATTTATGCTTGTTGCAATGAGTAATGAGGTGAATATAGTTTTATCAGGAATGATAATAATAATGATAATAATATATAGTAATGCAATAAACCATCATAATCTTGATTTTTTAGTCATCGATAGGTTTGTGGTTTAGTTATGTTTGGATCTTTCTTGGTGCTTAATAAATATATATTAGGGTTAAAATAAATCTATCCTAGTTTATTTAGATGTCATATTAAATGAGTTTAAATGTAATGATTTAATATCGCGTTATATGATTTTATTTTCTAAATTGTAACCATTAATATTATTTTCTTATTATAACTTTGATGAATTGGATCCACATAACTTTCATGAATTCCATCCCCTTAAGGTATCTTGGGATTTTAGTTTTTTTAGGTTAATAAGCATTACAAATATTTCTAAAATGGACCATGAATGCTCAGTAAACTTCAAGAAATGTCAATGGAACTTCAATTAATTTTCTCTCCATCTCAAAAACAAGTTTTGAAGGATTACATTGGTTTCTATAATCGTTGATGGTTTCTCAGGAATCTTCAAAAATATGTTGAGGAAGGTTGGAATTCTAATTGATGGAAGGGAAATCATTTAGTGGATTGTACCTCTGCATTGAAGTGAGAAACAAATGAATCAATGGACAACTAATGAGGTAAACATACATAATCATAATTCAAATGTGTTAAAGTACTTTTACTAGGATTTTAGAGTGTCCATAACAATGCAAACTATGCTTGTCTTTTTTGTATGTTGTTTGTCAACAATTGAATTATTGAAATTAAACCATTTTTAATATAACCAATATTCGTGAAAGGTATAGAAATGGTTCATTACCTCAAGGTCGATCATATTAATTTTTCAGGTATATTATTTCCTTACTGTCACATACCCAGTGACCTCACAATGCCTTTGAGGTCTCAGGATACTCAAACTACTGACTAAAATCACCTCCGGTATTTAATTTTATTTTCCATTGATTTAATTATTAATTTTACAGTGGAATTAAATATTTATATGATTGCCCATAATTAATATAAACATATAAAAAAACGTTATAAGTGATTTCTACATAGATGAATTCACACAATGCAAATACTTTCATGCATTCAAATCATCATTAAAAGTAAAGAAGTAAAATACTTAACATAGATAAATACCGAATCATTTTGTACATATCTAAAAATAAAATCCAACTAACTACAAGCCAAGGATGTTCCTCCCAGGTGTAGGAACTTTGTTATACCAATTATCTCTATAACAGAGGTCACCCCTGAGTTGGTACTATCAATCCACAAGAAGGTGCCACAATCCCCCTCTACAACTATCCCAATCTGCTAACACTCCTCCCCCATCATCCTGCACAACCCAAGGAATGGGGTTCCCTTCTCTGAGTTAATAGTCCCTTGGGATATTTTTCTCAATTCCCTTCCAAGGATATAGCATAGGTCAACCAAGGAATCTCCGTGTCGGGAATCCAAGGAATCCAGCCGTAATTTTCCCCACGTTATCAGGTACAACTCCATGATATGGTACAAGTGATGGTTCCAAGCCATGGTATGGGTGATGGTTCATTTATGGTAGAATCATGATGTATGAATGATAGCAGAATCATGAATGAACAAGATTCTCATTAATTTATATGCATCTTGAGAACTAGCCAAGATTAATGGGTGATGAGAACTAGACAAGGGCACCCATGGGAATTTCACCTTTTTCCCCACTAATCCTCTAGTTTAGGATAATTAACCCAGGTTAAGCCTATTGCACTTTAATTAAAGAGGTTGTATAAAACTTAGGATAAAAAGGAATAATAAAGATAATGACTTAAATTATAAGTCACTAGGGTCATCTCCCCCTTAAACCTCCTTCTCACTCTCCCTCTTGTGGAATTATATCCCTCATCTCTTCTTCATCCTTCTTAGTCTGCAGTAGTCGTGGTTTTTATATTAAATGTAAAAAGTATATAATTACATCATCTTGTTACACTAGACCATTCATGTCTGATTTCTATCCATTTTATCAATATTTACATCATTACATCATTACACAGTGGGATAAAAAATGGGGTGTTACATTCCCCTCCCCCCTAATTTATGCACCATTATCGGTGCATATCAGCACTATGTACATATACAAATTTTGAAAATGACTGGAGGAATGCCTCTCACCTAGTATCCTCAATCTCCCACATTGCTTCTTCAAGTTTGTAATGGGTCCACTAGACCTTTACTTTCCCGATGGCCTTGTTCCGAAGCAACATGACTTTCCTATTTAGGATACGTACTGGTAGCACTAATATATGTCCTTTAGGTTCCACTTGAATCAAATCCCAGTCAATAATGTTGTTAGGGTCATGCAAATACTTTTTCAATAAAGACATGTGAGGAACCTGCAACAATTAATTGATGAAATGCACGATATATCAGAACACATGATATTTTTTATTGATCGCAGGCCACTTCGAGGGGGAAACCTCCTTTGAGAAAGATCAATGCAAATAAATCGTGGATGCCTTCATTGGCCTCAACACGTACTTATATACTAATTCAATGCGCCAATACTATGGATCAATACCATGGAACATATAATACTATAGATCAATACCATGGAACATATAATACTATGGGCTAATACAAACTATGGATCAAAACCATGGAACATATAATACTACGGGGCGACTTACAAAGCATATGCGTCCAACAACAATATACTAACAAAGTAAATAGAAGGGTTGACACGGGTTCCTAACATCCCCCCCCCCTTATAAAAAGCTTTGTCCTCAAAAATTTAGATGTGTAAATTGATGTTTAATCTAAAGGAGTGGTTCTCATGTAACATCCTCTGGTCGCATTCCATGCCACTGAATTAATACCTTTGTGATAGATCGAGAGCGAAGATGACGAGTGCGCCTATTGAGGATGGCCTCCGGATCCAAAAGGATGGATCCCTCATTATCCAGTTCTAGTAAAATATTTTGTCCTCTGATGTTGGTGCCAAGAACTTTCTTTAGACAAGAGACATGAAATACTAGATGAATGCAAGAAGAATGAGGAAGTTCCAATTCATAAGCAACGGACCGAATCTTTTGAAGAACCTTATGTGGCCCATATAAATTTGGAGCGATCTTATGATTCCCTTTGAGTTTAAGGGAGGATTTCTTGTACGGTTGTAGACAAAGAAAAACCATATCACCTATTTTAAAAGTGTGCTTGTTGACACAAACCCAGTTGAAAGGGGTTCCTAACACTATCGACACCCAAACCACCGCAATCTCCCTGAGCACCGGCCTAGACAGGTTTTACTCTGTCCAGCAACACGTGCAGAGCAGATGAGGTCTCACCTGAGATGTTCAAGGGAGAGGACGGAACCATGTTTCCACCGAATGAAGGAGCCGAAAACAAGATCTTTGCTACTCTATGACGTTAACATGAATTGCATAAAGAGCATGAATGAAGCTCACAAATCCATAAGAAGAGAACCAAACAGCATAGACAATACACACATAAAGACAACAAGTTGATAACGGAGTTCGTCCAGGATGGACTACGTCTCCGGGCCTGCTTCTCAATAGGAGGGCCGATCTATAATCTCAGCATAAAGGCAAAATACATGGCAATAATACAATGATACCTTGGCGACAATGGCCAGGAAGAGAACCGCTGCCCAAAACACAACAAGACTGCTTCCAGCAACTCCGAAGCCTGAAGACGGTGTAAAACGAGTATAAACACTCGTACCTTCCTCCTGCAGAGCTACACAATCTCCCTTCTCTCCTTTAGCTACAAAGTCTCTACTCCAAAGCATGAGTGGCAAATGGCATATGAGGGGGTTTATATAGGCTTGAGTTAGCCCTCATCACATTCTCCTCATGATTTCTCAAGTTACAACAATGTGGCCTAAATAGGCATATGGTTACAACTCTCCAAATTGGTTTTTATGTAGTTGGTTTGTTTTTTTTAATAAATAAAAACAAACATATTTAAAATACCTTTTAAAAAGGCATTATGGTTAAAACCATATAAACCCACCTTTAAACTTATCCCAAAGTTTGTTATGTGGTGGCGCTCCAACTATGGTATTATGTTTTTTAACACCCATTTAATTCTTAACCCAAAGTTGGTTTTAAAAACACATGTTAAAACATGGTGGTTGTGCCAACGTGAGGAGGGGTATCACGTGGCCTTGGAACAACCTTGTCACGTTGTAACCCTTGTTGCATTAAAAACCATGACTCCAACAGATATGAGGTGGCATGTAATCCATGTATGTGATGGCGCTCCCACTTTTAATTTTAACCCAAAGTTTGTTAAAGGCACATGTGATAAAGCGTGGTCGGAATGGCGGGCTCCACGCGCAGAGCTCCATTGGGCGGAGCTCCTGGTCATATTGTTGAAGGGGAGAACCAGGGGTCGGGGCTAGCCCCAGCCCCTTCTGGCGCCAATACAACTTTAAAACAAAACTTTTCCCCTTACTTGCACATCAAGCACCTTGTGGCCCAATGGTAAAGCGGAGCGCTTATGCAGGAGAGGTCACGGGGTCAAACCCCGTGGAAGCCATAAATTTTGTATTAAACATATTGGCTAATCCCATGCTGCCACGTGGCGGCCTGGGATTGGTCCATCTCATGCCCAGTCGACGTCCAGTCAACTGCCACGTCACCATCCGTACACCCAGTCAGCTGTAGGCCAGTTCGGATCGTACTGCCACGTGTCACCTTGTGATTGGTCTGTACACCTGCCATGTCACCTTGTCCGTACTGTACGGATTCCACGTGTCACCCTGTCAGTGGTGCCACGTGGCACCTCTTTTTGCCAATTTTGCCTATTGACCTTGTAGAACAGAACGCGATAACTTTCTCATACGGAGTCCGTTTGAGGTGAAACGAACGCCGTTGGAATCATCTCGACGAGCCCTTCGATCTAGTGTTGGTTTTGCTGAGATTGTAGGACTTCAAAAAATTTTCCTTCTTGGATCCTCCTGGATCAGTTGTGTATCAATTACTTAACTTATTGTAACATTTCCGAAACAGATCTAAGCATTTAACTCAAGCATCAATCATATTCATGGAATCATTCAACAGGACAATTTAGAATTGCAACAGATATAACAGTAAAGCATTAATCGTAGCTAGGAAACATCACAACATTCATATATCCATATCGTGAAATGCATTACCACAGATAAATAGGAAAAACACCGGCATTCTACTCAACAACTTTGTCACATCATATTAACTCCACAACAAACCCAGATACAAAATACTCAGCCTTCACCATCAGATCAAGATCTCTCGGATGTTAAGTTTCAACAATCATACTCTCCAAAAGATAGATATCCCAATGCTTACAAACCTACATCTATTTATAGGCTTGCGCCTTTACATTGTTTGTCCACTTACTAACTACTTCCTAACTGACACTTCAAAGAAAATGACCCAAAATCTATCTATTGTGGTCCAAATGACCCAAAAACCCGCATACCGCAGTTCAACTGACCCAAAATTACATAAAATATTATCATTTGCGCTCAACTTTCTGCCTTCTGCGGTATCTTCGTCCTTGCGCAGCATCCGCGATGCTGCGCTGATGACTTGTCCAAACCTCCTGCCAACAGGCCCCCAACACAATCTTGTGGCTCGCCCTTGAGCCACGTCAGCAGGACATGGTGTACTCATTTGTCTTCACCATGAAGTCTTCGTACTGCTAGTGGATTTCACTAACCTACTGTGTGATGGTGGCAGCGACTTCCTGGATCTCAGTTAATTCCTGTGCTAATGGGTGGTTAACCAGGTGTGCATCAACTTTCTTACTTGCTTCTTGTACCACCTACAGTGCACAGTCATCTACCGCATTAAAATGTGCCCCAAGGTCTTGAAACTCGTCCAACTGCATAGCGCGTTTCTTCTGACGTTCTTCCGCTTTAGCGACTTGCTGTTGCAGCGCCTTGAGCTCTACCGATTTGGATACCTACGTTGTTGGTGGCATCATGTGCATGGATGTCTTCAGTGTTGCCATCTGTTCTTCCACCTTGCGTTGTTGCTTGGTCAGTTGCTCCAGTGGCTCATCCTGAACAATACTTCCCCAAAACAGTGCGGTCTCAGCAATGATTTTGGTCGCTTCCTATTCCAACTCACCTAGTTGGATCGCTAACTCTTCGATGGTGCTCTTCCGTGCTGCGACGACTTTCGGTGGTGTGGCCGGCTGGAGTGCGTGGGTCCAGGTATCATTTTCCACATGTAACCCAGTGATGACAGCCCCCAGCTTCTTCACTCGCTCAACCGGATCCAATGCCTCTGTCGGCTCCAGTACATGTTGACATGCTTCAGCAACAGCCTCCTCCATCCGCACCTTACTGTTCCATAGGGTGGTTTTCTCCATTGTCAACCAATCTTGTTCCTTCTTTAGCTCCATTATTTCCCTAGCCTTCTTGACCCAAAGCTGCTCCAGCTTATCCTTGACTTCATCGGCCACTTCCCATGCCGCTACTGTCTTCCCCTTGAGTTCCTCGACTTCCTTTCATAACCCCGCTTTTCCCTCCTGCAAGCGCAATAGCTGGCCCCTAACATCCTTCTCTCTATCTTCCAGTTCTTGACTAGAAACCTCCTATAGTTGCACCAACGTTTGTGATGACAGTGCGTTGATGTTAACAGACAACACCTCCAACTATTGCAGCGAAGCCTTTAGAGCCTCATCATCAGTCGCAATCGCAATCAAGGGAATTTGTACATTCCGGACCCGTGGCTCAGTGCCGATTGTGCCAACTGCCTGCATAGTTTCTCCCTCTAGTTCCTTCTTCAAAAGAATGTCACACAAGGAATCCATACGGGAAATTGCCGCATGAAAACCTTCGTCCGCCTTTGCTGTCATTTTTCTAGGCACCCCACTGGTTGCATTATTTATAGCTAGTAGTAGTCGACCGAGCTGCGCTTCTGTCGATAGGGGGATCCCACTGATTGTCCCATGTTCATAGCGTGCTTTTGTTCTGCCCTCTTCAAGCTCACGCTCTTAATCCATAGGGGTATACAATGACTCCTGGTCCAACTCTTGGTGATGTTGTGGTTCCATCACTAGCGCATCTGACGGTATCCCCGTAGACTCCTCCTCCTGAGCAACTGGTTCTCGCCATTCGACCGGCCAATCATCGATGATCGCATATAAGTCTTCAAATGATAACTTATAGGGGGTCTGCAACCACTGCTTATCCTTATCCTATCGCGCTTGCACATGGATACTATCTAATTCAGCCAAAAAACCCGCTCGGTGGTCGCCTGCAACGCTTCCAAATAGAACCAGAACTGCGTGGCGCAATCCTTGATGTGCTCCGGTTCCTGCACCCACCACAGGTTTTGGTAGTGTGCTACCTTTCGATCTTGCACCACATCCACCTCCATTCCTTGATACTCTTCGGTCTCCATCCAGGTGACAAGCGCGACTAAGATCAGCAAACAGCTGTATGCGAATGGTCGTCGTCCCTCTTGTTAGAAAAACAGGATCGCAGAGCAATAACAATAAACAGAAATGCAAATATAATCACACACACATTACAAGAGAGACACATATATATCGTGGTTCACCGCAAGATGGGATACGTCCACACTGAAATTTCCAGTCCTTATTATTATTCTGTCCAACAAAGTAAAGGGATACAACCTGCAGCACAACCGCTGCACTTCCTCTTCATTGTCTCACAGTCTCTCTTCCGATCTCAGAGATCTTTACAATGCATAGTACCTAATACATCAACCCTAGTCGTATTACGATGTCTTTCTTTTATAATGGAAATACAATGGGAAAATACCACGGATTACCCAAAACCATGGGCCCAAAAACTGGTGGCGAAAATAGCCCCAAAAAATTTCCTCGGGGGCTACGCCCCCAAACCCCCTTTCTCGAGGGTGCTTCCCCTAAACCCCCTGGGGATCATGTCGGGATCATAACCAAACCTGGGGTACAAACACAGCTGAATAATAATATCTCTGAATCTGGAGATCAGGCTCCACAACCAACAATCTCCCACTTGGAGATCGATCACAACAACTCCACCATTGCTGTACTTACTGGACCTTGAACTTGGCAACTTTCTCATCTTCACCTTAATGCTAGAAGGCCAACTGAAACCGAGCAGGAACTCAGTTTCTCTCTGGTCACTACCTTTGTCAACATGTCTGCAGGATTCTGGCTAGTGTGTATCTTTTCCAGCTTCAATAGTTCATCTTCCAGAACAGAGCGTATGAAATGGTACTTGAGCTGTATATGTTTAGTCCTGGAATGGAATGCTGAGTTCTTTGCAAGATGAATCGCACTCTGGCTTTCACTATACAACCTTCTATCCTTATGCTTCTTATCCAATTCCTCCATAAATCTCTGTAACCAAATCATCTCTTTACTAGCCTCTATAACAACAACATACTCTACTTCCGTTGTTGAAATTGCAACAACCTTCTGCAGTTTCGAAATCCAACTTACTCTTGTTCCACCTACAGTAAACACATACCCTATGGTGCTCCTCCTGCTATCCTTATCACCTGCCATATCTGCATCAACATATCCCTGTAGAACAGTGTCTGAACCTCCAAAACATAATGCCTGAGTGATAGTACCTCTCAAATACCTGAGAATCCACTGTACTACCTTCCAATGTTCTTTACCTGGATTGTTCATATATCTACTCACAATTCCCACTGCTTGTGCAATATCTAGTCTTGTGCACACCATGGCATACATCAAGCTGCCAACTACTGATTGATAGGGAATTTTGGACATGTAATTTGTCTCTTCCTGTGTCTTGGGACACATTTCCTTACTTAGATTGAAATGGCTTGCCAAATGTGTACTTACTGGTTTTGCATTCTGCATTCTGAACCTCTCCAATACCTTTTGTATGTACTCACTCTGAGGCAATGTCAATTTGCGATTTTTCATCTCTCATTATTCTCATACCAAGGATTTTCTTTGCAGCACCCAAATCCTTCAGAATTAGCTAGCTTCCTTTTGAGTACATTTATCCTGCATGTTAGACCCTGCAACAAGCATGTCATCCACATACAATAACAAAATATTATATCTTTCATTGTCTAGCTTCTTGAAATAAACACAGTGGTCAGAATGACATCTACTATAACCTTGTTCTGTCATAAACCTATCAAATTTTAGATACCACTTCCTTGGAGCTTGCTTCAAGCCATACAAACTCTTTCTCAACTTGCATACCAAGTTCTCTTTACCTTTGACCTCATACCTTTGTGGCTGCTGCATATATATCTCTTCCTCCAAATCCCCATGGAGAAAGGTTGTTTTTACATCTAACTGTTCAAGATGCAAATCTTATACTTCCACTAGACTTAAGATAGTCCTAATTGAAGTCATCTTAACAACAGGAGAAAATATTTCATCAAAATCTATACCATTGTTCTGTGCAAACCCCTTTACAACAAGTCTCGCCTTGTACCGCTTCTTACCTCCTTCTTATTCCTTCAACCTGTAAATCCATTTGTTCTACAATGTTCTTTTACCAATAGGAAACTGAACCAGATCCCAAGTCTGGTTTCCTACCAATGAGTCCATCTCCTCATTCATGCCTTGCTCCCACTTCTTTCTAGTTTCCACCCGCATTGCTTCTTCATAACATTCTGGTTCACCAGCATTAGTCATCAACAAATAATACATTGAAGGAGAGTATCGTTCAGGGAGTCTACTTAACCTGGTAGATCTTCTTGCAGTTGCAGGAATTTCAAGTACTTGCTGTTGTTCTTGATTTTCTGGCACCTTTGGAACTTCATTTTCTTGAATTTCATCAAGTATTGTGTACTCTGTGTTTTCCTTTTCCTGTTTCTTTCCCTGCAACTGATATTTATACATGACCTTTTCATTGAATATGACATCTCTACTTCTAATGATTTTGTGATTTTCATAATCCCATAAACGATAACCAAAATCATCAACCCCATATCCAATAAAGGTACATTTCTTGGATTTAGCTTCAAGCTTTGTTCTATTTTCTTTATCAATATGGAAAAATACTTCACAACCAAACGTTCTCAGAAATGAGTATTTTACCTTTTTATTTGTCCATGCCTCCTCTAGAATACCACCATCCAAAGCACTTGAAGGTCCTCTGTTTATTAAATAAACAACAGTATTTACAGCATGTGCCCAAAACTGTAAGGGCAACCCTGCATGCAATCTCATACACCTTACACGCTCCATGATCATTCTGTTCATCCTTTCAGACACACCATTTTCTTGTGGTGTTCCTGGGGCTGTCTTCTCTCTACAAATCCCATGGTATGAATAGTAACTATCAAACTCCTTGCCGCAGTACTCACCTCCATTATCATATCTGAGACACTTCAACCTTTTTCCTATATCATTCTCAACCAAAGCTTTCCACTTCTTAAAAGTAGCAAACACATCATATTTATGTCTAATGCAATAAACCCAAGTTTTCCTAGTTGCATCATCAATAAATGTAACATAATAATGAGAGCCACCAAGAGATTGTATATGAGCCGGTCCCCATACATCTGTAGGCACAAGCTCTAACTTTTCATTCTTCTTCTGTTTCCCAACCCTGAGAAATCTGACTCTCTTCTATTTTCCATAAACACAGTTCTCACAGAATTCCAAACTTACCTGCTTCAAATCTGGCAGCAACTTCCTTGAGTGGAGAATCTGCATCCCCTTCTCACTCATCTGACCAAGCCTATGATGCCACAATGATGTATCTGTTCCTGTGGAAGCTAAAGAGATAGAATGGTCAGTATTATGAGGACATAAATACAACGTACCTACACTGTCTCCTTTTGCTATCACCATTGATCCTTTAGTGATCCACCACTTTTCTCCAAATGTAGATAGACAACCACCATCTCCCAACTGCCCTGTTGAGATCAGATTTCTTTTCATAGCATGAATATGCCTAACATCTTTTAACAGCCAGTCAGTTCCATTCTTAACTTTTATTCATACCTTACCCATTCCAACAATTTTACATGGTTCATCATCACCCAATAAAACATGTCCAAAATCACCTAGAACATAATCATGAAAATATTTCCTATGGGGTGTATCATGACATGAAGCCCCTGAATCTACTACCCAATAATCACTAGTATTATCTAATGCGAGAATCAAAGCATCTTGTAACACATCACCTACTACCTTTGCTTCCTAGGTAGTTTCCTTTTGTGCATCTCCTTTCTTCTTTAGAGATCTGCAATCTTTCTTCATATGTCCTTTCTTTCCACAATTCCAGCACTCTATCTTTCCCAGTCTGGACTTGGATCTTTCATTTTTAGAGTTGTTGCGATTACCTTGGCTCTTTCCTCTCTCCTTTTGTCTTCCCCTGCTCTCCATGGTCAACGCATTACCTAATGTCTCACCTGTGCTTTTTCTTCGCATTTCCTCACTAAGAATAACACCAATAACATCATCAAATTTCAAGGTGTTTGAACCAGAGACAGAGTTACTTACAGCCATGACCAAGCTATTCCAACTTTCTGGAAATGAACACAAGATTAGAAGAGCCATAACCTCATCATCAAAGTTCACACTTACAGAACTTAGTTGATTTGTAACTGTATTAAACTCATTTAAATGATCAGGAATAGATCCACCTTCAGACATCTTCATGATATTAAATAAACGCTTCATTAGAAATACCTTGTTGGAGGCCGAGGGTTTTTCATACAGATTACCTAGTGCGCTCATCAAACCCTCCATTGTCGTTTCTTTTGAGATATTGAAAGCCACCGACGAAGCCAGGCTCAGCCGTATTGTTTCCAGATCCTTTTTGTCAAGAACCTCCCATTCTTCGTCCTTCATAGCCGCCGGCTGCTTTGCTCTTCCTCCCAACGGTAGGAATAGATCCTTCTGGTACAGATAGTCCTCCATTTGCAACTTCCATAACTGGAAGTTTTGGCCATTAAACTTCTCGACCTTAAACTTTCATTCTTCTGCCATTGCTCCCACTCAAACCAAAAACCCTAGCTTCCTACGGGTTTATCTGCCAAATAGACCTTTGGCTCTGATACCAATTGTTAGAAAAACAGGATCGCAGAGCAATAACAATAAACAGAAATGCAAATATAATCACACACACATTACAAGAGAGACACATATATATCATGGTTCACCCCAATATGGGATACATCCACACTGAAATTGCCAGTCCTTATTATTATTCCGTCTAGCAAAGTAAAGGGATACAACCTGCAGCACAACCACTGCACTTCCTCTTCACTGTCTCACAGTCTCTCTTCCGATCTCAGAGATCTTTAAAATGCATAATACCTAATACGTCAACCCTAGTCGTATTACAATGTCTTTCGTTTATAAGGGAAATACAATGGGAAAATGCCACGAGTTACCCAAAACCATGGGCCCGAAAACTGGTGGCAAAAACAGCCCCAAAAATTTTCCTCGGGGGCTACGCCCCCAGACCCCCTGGGGATCGTGTCGGGATCATAACCAAACCTGGGGTACGGACACGGCTGAATAATAATATCTCTGAATCTAGGGATCAGGCTCCACAACCAACACCTCTTGGGCCGCCAATGTGTCTTCCATCAACTGGTTGAGAAAAAATAGTGACCAATTCACTTGCACACCTTCCGCACAAAGCTCCCAGCATGTGACAACCCCTGAGTTTCCTTGGTTGGGCCGATTGTTCCAAACGATTTTTGTAGCCAGGATCCATGCCCCAATTTTAACTGCGGGCTCGTTGATGGTGTCTAAGCAGTAGGCCCGTTTGTCACACTGCATTTTATATTGCTTCCTCAACCTTGTCGCGAGCTTTTTTTCGTTGTTCTTCCCCTGAAAATATTGCGATGGGTCTACCCCAGCCTTTGGCAACCCCGTGATTTCGGAAATCAAGTCGACCATGACGGTGACCGGCTTGTCCAACCATAATATGTCGCCATGAAAACAGGCCAACAGTTGTTTCACACAGGCATTTTCTTCCGTCAACCGCCTAAAGTGTGGCATGTTGATCAAACCCAACAACCCAGCCTTCTCCAAACCGCACGCCCAGTCATGTGGAATGTGTGGCATCGGTCCACTCACCCCTACTGCTCGTGGCTTAAAGGGCTCCGTCATAACATCTTCCAGCGCTAGCAAATCATGATCCTCGTACCGCAGCTACATCAGCATAGGAACAATGTCAGTTGTGCAGCTCATGCCTGGTGGAATTGCCGGCATTTTGATTTGATACCGTTGGATATTAGTGGGATTCCTCGACTGCACACTAGGTCGACATGGAGGTCAGTAGCCCGGGATATCCGTAGAAAACACGCTTGCTCGAACTGCGAATTCCACAACACCAAAGCTCGATGGGCTCTCCTCAGGGACCCCTTCCATCACTTGGGCAGTGGAGTGGGTCTGCCGCTTCTCTGGACGCGGGGAGCTAGGCTACATCCCCCCCCTCTTCTGGCTCACAATGGAGGATGATCCCACCAGCATGCTAGCAACTTATTCCTCGAGATTGACCTCCTCTACAATACTGACAGGGATGACGGGTGACTCGGCTTCACTTGAAATATCCACCGTATCTGGCACACCCAGCATGCCGCACTCAATTCCCGTAATGCCAACAAATGGCTCAATATTACTCAACCCAAGAACTTTCTCAACACACCCCAACTACACTCTGCAACACAACCCAACCTTGCACAATTCAACAATTGGGAGCTGAACTCACTCGTTACAAACAAGTGCCTTCCGACCATCCTCGGCCTATTCTTCTAGCGCCCAACTCGATCCCTTGTAATCATGACTAAATCACTCATCAATTCGGACCAAATCCTGCCTTAATGACCCAAATCCGTCGTCGATCTTGTCATCCGATCGACCATTAATGCTTATCATTCGAACAAGCGTCGTTAATTAACTGTCTTGAAATTTTTGCATTTATTGTTGATTTGACTCGGACGCGACCCTGCTGCTATCGTGAACCTGCTCCCAAACTGCGATGAAATCACTTCTACTTGCCCATTCTGTTCCTTCTGGTGTGAGATCCTGCCACCGATCATTCTACTCTTTTTTTTTCTGATGCGACTCAGGCATCGCACTGCTCTGAGCCCGACTTATAGGGCTTCAACCTTCTACCATTGATCAACTTTGGGAGCATCGCTCCATCTAACTGCTGCAACTGTACCGCTCCTCTTGAATTTATGCTACTGATGCGATATGGGCCAAGCCAATGCATCTGTAACTTTCCTGGATGCTTCATAAACCTGTTGGCATACAACAGCACTAAGTCACCCTACTGAAACTGTTTATTTTTTATATGGCGATCATGCCAAGCCTTCTATCGATCCTTCTCCACCATCTGATGAAACTCGGTGATAAAGCGATCTTCCTCAAGCTGCACTAGCTGTGTTAGATGTTCTCCTAATTCCGCTTCATCATCCGTACCTGTTGCTACCGCTATGCGTAGACTCGGAACGATGTACTCCATTGGCATAATCGCTTCTTGCCCATATACCATCTTGAATGGTGTCTGTCCCATCAACCTTTTACATGTGGTGCGATATGCCCACAACATTGTTGGGATCTTCAGATCCTAGTCATCGTGGTTTGAATTGCACACCTTTGTCAGTGTGTGCTCCAGAACCTTGTTGAATGCTTCTACTATCCCATTTGCTTGCGGATGATATGGCATTCTCTTCTTATGCTGTAGCTATAGTTCTGCTGTCAATGCGCTGACGGTGCGACTGATGAAGTGACTGCCCTGATCTCTCATCAACACCTTTGGGCAGCCAAACTGAGTGACAATGTTGTCGAATAAGAAGCGTGTTACTGTCGCAGCGGTGCAATCTATGACTGGTACAGCCTCTACCCATCTTGTCAAATAATATGTTGTCGTAATGATGTATCTTGCACTAGTATGCTTCCCAGGTGGGTTGATAGGGCCCACGAAATCCACTGCCCATTTATCAAATGGCTGCAATGTCACTTGAGGTTTCAGGGGCATCTCATCCCACCTAGAGGGTTTCCCAGTCCTTTGAAAAACATCGCAGGTCCGCGCATAATCTGTTGCATCATTGTGAAGCATGGGCACCAAATCCCTGCGCGAAGCATCTTCCTGGCAGTCACACGACCATCATAGTTCCCACTAGCCACCCCTTCGTGTGCTTCTGATAAGATCTTCCCTTGATCATGAGGCAAGATGCAGTGCCTCAATATCTCGTCTAATCCCAATTTGTATAACTCACCTGCAATCAGCTGGAAATCTACGGCCTTGACCACCAATTGTTTCTTCTGACTGGTGGTAAATCCCTCTGGTGCGGTACCTATCGCTAGGAACTGGATGATTTCTTCATAATATTCGTCAGCTACTTCAACCTTAAACAGTTGTGCATCGGGAAACCCATCTTCAATGTCGGTTGGCTCCTCTCCTGTCTCAATCCGCGACAGATGATCTGGTCCTGCGTTCAAACGTCCTAGCTTCACAATCACTTCAAAATAAAACTCCTGAAACAGAAGTAGCCAGCGACATATCTTCCCCCCCAACACAATCTTATTGACCAGATATTTCAATGCAGAGTGGTCTGTGAACATCTTAAAGTGTCCTCACAGTAAGTAGTGTTGAAACTTCTGCAGAGCATACACCATTGCCAAACACTCCCTCTCTGTCGTTGTATAGTTCCTTTCTGCAGATGACAACTTCCAACTGGTAAACGCAATGGGGTGATCCAGATCCCCTTCCCCAGGTTGCACAAGCACCACTCCCAGCGCAATCGATAATGCATCAACGTGGACATGGAATTCGTTACTCCGGTCCAGAAATACCGGTATTGGCGTTGAAGCCATATTAGCCTTCAAAGTTTCAAAACTAACTTAACATTCAGGATTCCACTGAAATACCGCATCTTTCTTTGGCAACTTCTCCATAGGGGCCGTCATAGATACATAACCCCTGATGAACTTGCGATAATATCCAGTGTGACCCAACGTCGCTCTCAATTGCGTTGTTTCATTTGATTTATTGCCATGTGAAGATTGTCCTGCAAAATGCAAAGAATTTGATCGTGGTTTCGAAGAACCGTGTCAACTTCCTGAACTAGTGAACTTATGGGAGTGTATGGAAGAAGAACTGGTGGGGCCTAACCATATACTACTTCATATGGATTCATTTTAGATGCAGTGTGGTAGGAGTTATTGTACCACCATTCCGTGAGAGGGAGCCACTTTTCCCACTGATGTTGTTGTTCGGAGGTGAAGCAACGAAGATAAGTTTCCAAACAGTTATTGATAATTTCAGTATGACCATCTGTTTGTGGGTGATAGCTTGAACTCATCTTCAGTTTGGTTCTAGTGTGGCGAAATAGTTCTGTCCAAAAATGACTAGTTAAAGTTGCATCGTGATCCAAGACAATGGAAGAAGGGATTCCATGAAGACGGAAGATGTGGTCCAGGAAACTTTGTGTGACTGAGGAGGTTGTATAGGGATGCCTGAGGGAACAAAAATTACTATATTTGGAGAGGCGATCAACCACAACCAAAAATCACTATCTTCCCTCCAGATTTAGGGAACCCTTCAATGAAATCCATAGAAATATCTGTCCAAATCCGTGTAGGTGTGGGAAAGGGTTTGAGAAATCCTGGAAGGAGTGTCGTTTCACCCTTGTTGCATTGGTAGGTATCACATTCAACCACCATCTGTTGAATTGTCATTTTCACTCCCTGCCAAAAGAAGTTACGCCGTGCCCTCACATACGTTTTGAGGAACCCATAGTGCCATACAAATGGAGAAGCATGGAGTTCATAGAAGACAACCTATTGAAGATTTGTTCTCTTGGGAAGCACCAGACGACCCTTGTATCTTACGGAAGCACCATCCCAAGAGTAATTCGGTACAGCGGAAGGGTTGTTGGCCAAGCATTGTATGATTTGAGATAATGAGGATTTAGTGACACATCCCTGGTGAACAGATTGCAACCAATTTGGAACATGCATAGAAATAGCTGAAAGAGAAACTTGCTCATCAAATGTGCGAGAAAGAGCATCCGCCACAATATTGTCCTTACCCTTCTTATAAGTGATCACCTAGTCATAACCCATGAGTTTTCTAACCCATTTATGTTGTCTTGGGGAGGAGACTCGTTGTTCCAGGGAATATTTCAGACTCTGGAGATCAGTCTTGATGCAGAAATGATTCCCTAATAGGTATGGCCGCCACTTATGTACTGCATGAAAAATAGCCATCATTTCCTTCTCATATGTAGAAGCGGATAAATTCTTACCGGAAAGGGATTTTCTCGTGAACGCAATGGGATGTTCATCTTGAAGGAGAACCACACCAAGTCCATTTTCACAAGCATCACTCTCAATAATGAAGGGCTTGGAAAAATCGGGCAAAGCTAGAACAGGTGTAGTACACATAGCTTGTTTCAGTTTTTCAAATGCACACTTAGTAGCATGTGTCCATGTAAAAGCATCATTTTTCAATAGAGCGGTTAATGGAGATACAATCTTCCCATCATCCTTGAAAAACTTGCAGTAGTATCTAGTCAATCCCAAAAACCATGAAGAATCTTTAGTGTCTGAGGATGCGGCCAATTTTTCATAGCATCTATTTTGGTAGGATCCACGTGAACCCCTTGTGCTGAAATAATATGCTCGAGATACTCTATGTCCTCCTGTCCAAAAACACATTTAGACTGTTTGGCGTGGAGATGGTGATCAGAGAAAAGTTGCATTATAAGATACATATGTTGGAGATGCTCAGCCCATGTTTTACTAAAGATGAGGTTATCATCAAAGAAGACCAGAATGAATTTCCGCAAGTAGGGCCGGAATATTTTATTCATCAATGCCTAGAATGTGGAAGGAGCATTAGTGAGGCCAAAGGGCATGACCAAAAACTCATAGTGGCCATCATTTGTGTAGAAGGCTGTTTTAGAGATATGATCCTCATGAACCCGAATTTGATGATACCCAGAACGAAGATCCAACTTGGAGAAAAATTGAGCACCATGAAGCTCATCAACAAAAGGAATTGGAAACTCATCCTTGATTGTGAGGTGATTAAGTGCTCAAAATTCAATGCAGAGGGGGCATGACCCATATTTTTTCCGGACAAGAAGAACTGGTGAAGGAACTAGTACTAGGGCGAATAATACCTTGCTTCAGTAAGTCCCAAACGAGCATCTCAATATCTATTTTTTGGTGAAATGGGTAGCAATAGGGCCTGATGTTGGGAGGAACACTTCCAGGAAGGAGATGAATACGATGGTCCTCTAGTCTTGAACGTGGAAATCCCACTGGTTCAACAAAGACGCCTGCATATCTATCCAAAATTTGTTGTAGATCCAAAGCAATAGTGGAGACTGCTGATGGGTGCATCTGAATGGAATGGATCTTAGCGATGACACCATGTGAATTCTTCTTAAGGATATTTTCCATGCGATGTGAACTGATGATGCTGAGAGACCCTGGTTGTAATCCCGTCAATGTGTGTTTGTACCCATTGACTGAAAATTGCATCCAAAGTTCAGCAAAATCCCATAAGATGGGGCCAAGTGTGTGTAGCCATTGAGCGCCCAAAACCACATCACATCCACATAATTCCAAGGAAAACATGCCAGAGCGCAGGTTATAATATCCCATAGATATATGCACATTGCGACACTTCCCCTTGTAGGTTAAGGTGCCCCCATTGGCAATCATGACTTCAAATTTGGAGCAAGGATGGACAAAACAATCATCATGTTTGGCGATCTGAGGGTCAATGAAGTTATGAGTGCTACCAGAATCAATGAGTATTGTAAGGGGGAGTTTCTTGAAGTAACCCCTGACCCGCATTGTTTGAGGGGTGGTGACTCCGGCTAAAACATGGAGAGATATCTCTAGGTGGTCGTCGTCCTGATACAAAGTGTCAAAAGGCAGTTGTTAAATGTCGACCTGATCATCTATTGTATTTGGAGCTTCTTCACCAATTTCAGAGGAAAGCGAAAAATCCACATGTAAGAGATAGAGATTTTTCTCAACACATATATTTCCCCGAGTGATTTTCTCATCACAATTATAACAAAGCCCTTTTTCTCTATGTGCACGCATCTCTGCTTCAGACAAATGCTTGATAGGAATTGGTCGAGGAGCTAGCGTGATGCGAGGTCGTTGGGAACCCACATTTCTGAAGGGAACAAAAGTGGGTTTGGAGCGCTGTTTGGAGGCGTTCTTGTCCTTTTCCAAATTAGCCAACCCCGAGGCTTCCATCATTGTGTTGGGACAGAACATTTTGACCTCAGATTAAATTGCATCCTTTAGACCACTGATAAAACAACTCTTGTAGAATTCATCAGGAAATCCTTCTGTGTGATTGGCTAGTTTCTCAAACTTTGTCTGATACTCTCTCACAGTGCCAATTTGGCAAAGTTTAGTGAGTTCTCCTGTGAATTTATCAAAGGAACTAGAACCAAATTTTTTCAATAGGAGCTGACAAAAATATTTCCATTTTGGATCTTCATGAGCCTTGATGTACCAACGGTACCATTGAAGGCCTTCATGTTCCAAATGAAAGGATGCAAGTGGAACTTTGGTTACATCAAAAGTATTATACAGACTAAAATATTGTTCTGCCCTGTATATCCATCCAGTCAGATCATTTCCATTGAAGTGAGGAAAATCAAGCTTCAGCCCATGAAAATTGTTGGAAGAAGAGAACCCAGTGTCTGCAGAAGACTATGACTGTCGTTTATTTTTCATGGATGAATGCTCAAGATGGAGGCCGAGAAATTTTTAATCCAGATCTTGGAGTTTGGTTTTGAGGGTTGCAAGTTATTTCTCCATGGTTTTTTCTCTTGCACGGGTGACAACCATAACCAGGAGTTTTTTTTTTTTTTGAATGGGTAGAAAAAAAAAACAGAAACTGTTTTAGTAAAGGAAAATTTGGATTTGGGAAAAACTCAGATAGGTAATTAGGGTTTGACTAGGTTTTGGATACTTTCGAATGGACAAGGAAGCAGAAAATGAGGATTTCAGAAGCGGGGTGAAAGAATGGGAAAAATTTTCAAAGAGGGACAAAGAAGAAGAAATAGGAAATGAACATTGTGGAAACATTTGAAGGAGATTGCATGAAAATCGAAGAAGTTATGGGAAACCCTAAAAATAGACAAATGTGGGATTTCTGGCTTCGGGAAGTGGAATTTGGGATAGGGTCCTCAGGAATGAAATATGCAGAATGGGATTGCAGGGGTGTCAGTGAAGTTTCAAAGGAAATGGAGTTAAAACAAAGAAGATATGGATCTGCAAAGGGGCAGAAGTGATATGCAACGGTTCTTGATAGATGTAATCTGCGATTTATCAGCTCGCAATAGATATGGACCCCAAGTATGTGCATCTTCCTAAAGGTTCAGGGAGTTCACTTAGCCACCAATGTTGTCTAATGGCTTGCATATTGGGGTAGTACACCTCACTCCACGGTTCAGGTAAAACTGATAACTGCTTTGCCACAAACATCAGCTCTTGGTTTACCTCACGGCTGGGAACTAGTCAATCAGGTAGGGGTCGTTTCCCTTTTCGCTGGCAGGTCCTCTTAATGGTCTAGCTACTTCGAGGTTCCTGTGGTACTTCTCACAATGATTTTTATGGATTATGACAAAGTACTTCCCACAGTTAATCGGATAGGGATTATTCATGGATCCGAACCTGCAATTGATAGGAACAAATACAGATGCGACAAAAAAAATTGGTAGAAATTCCACCCAACGAGCCCAAGAAAGTGTTATGATACTAGATGTGATGAACCTGCAATAATTAATTGATGAAATGCACAATATATCGGAACACAGAATATTTTTTATTGATCGCAGGCCACTTCGAGGGGGAAACCTCCTTTGAGCAAGCTCAATACAAATAACTCATGGATGCCTTCATTGGCCTCAACACGTACTTATATACTAAGTCAATGCGCCAATACTATGGATCAATACCATGGAACATATAATACTATGGGATAATACAAACTATGGATCAAAACCACGGAACATATACTACTACGGGATGACTTACAAAGCATATGCGTTCAACAACAATATACTAACAAAGTAAAGAGAAGGGTTGACACGGGTTCCTAACAAGACACATGAAACACATTATGCAATTTTATGGAGGAAGGAAATGCAAGCTCATATGCAAGCTTCCCTATCCTAGCCAATATTTCAAATTGCCCGCAATATATGGGCGCTAGCTTAGGACATATCCCAATCTTCAAGGAACTCTTATTTAGCCCAACTTTTATATACTCATGTTCACCAATTCAGAACTCTCTTGCTACTCTGGCCTTGTTTGCCTAACTTTTATGCATGCCCTATGTTGTTTTCAAATTATCCCTGATCTTAACTATCTACTCTTTTGTTTCTTTAAGTAATTCCGACCCAATTACTATTTTGTCTGTTGGGTTATCCCAACTAATTGGAGTATTGCATTTTCTGCTATACAATGTTTCAAATTGACTTATCTTTAAAGATGCATGATATCCATTATTATAAGCAAACTCCTCCAAATGCAAGTAATCTTCCCACTTGGATGGATAATCCATCACATAAATTCTAAGCATGTCTTTAATAACCTAATTAACCCTCTCAATTTCCCACCTATCTGTGAGTGATATGTTTTACTCATATTCATATTTGTCCCGAATCCTTTAAATAGGACTTTCCAAAAATTTGAAGTAAAATTTGAATCCCTATCTGAAACAATTGCCCTAGGTATTCCAATATGTAATCTTGCAATCTCTTTCATAAAAATTTATGCTATGTTAGTTTCCTTATGAATTGATTTGATTGGAATGAAGTGTGAATCCTTTGTCAACTTATCCACCACTACCATGATCGAATCATGTTGTTTTGTTGTCCTCTACAATTTGGTGATGAAATCAATTGTCACTGCATCTCATTTTCCATTATGGAATAGACAATGGTTGAATTAATCCTGGTGGATGTCCATGCTCAACCTTTACTGTTTTGACATTCCATACATCTTGCTATGTACTCAACTATGTCTTTCTTAATTCCTGACCAAAAGTACCAACTTCTTACCGATGTAATAGTCTCTTGATATCTAGGATGTCCTGCATATTGTAACCTCTATATTTCATGCATTAATAGCTTCCTTAGTTCAACAGAATCAGGAATGTAAATTCTATTGTTATTCATAAGAATCCCATCTTTTTCCAACCCGAATCCTTTAAATTTTTGTTGTAAATTTCCTACTGTAGTCCTTCTTTTACTTGAATATAATGCTGATCTGAAATAACAAATTCAAGAATTATGACTTGCAAATCTAATGTGTACATGCTAATGGTTGTAGCATGCATTGTATGTGCTCTTTGTTGGAATATTCTCACCATCATTTTTGTATTTTGCATTCCTGCATGCAATTCTGCATGCATTCAGACATCTGCATGCAATTGCATGCATCTAGTCATCAGTATGGTAGTCTCCCAGCACCTAGTCCTTATTTTTTGGCCCTTAGGAATCTATTTATGCTCAGTTTTATCCCTCCTAGCCACGGATGCGCCCTTGTTTTCATCACTGGAGAACAAGTGCGCCTTCTTCCACCTATTTAGGAGTTGCTTCAGTTAGTTCCATGATTAGTGGATCTGTTCCTTGTTTTCGGGATTGATTGCTAGTTTAACTGACTGAACCACATTGGAGTCTCCTTCCCTACATCAGTTCCCATGCACTCAGTTAGACTCAGTTACACTCATTTGACTGACTATTTGACTTTTGTGACCACTGCCATTGGTTTGGATGATGTCTCCAATGCTATCCAAGCTACACACTGAGGAGAATTCGAATGACCTTAGTGGCATTCGAATTCATTTGATTGTATTCAGTTATTATTGACTTTACAGAGTGCCAGCTCACAATTGATGTATGATACAACAGTTTTTGTCATTTCTTGTGTATGAGTGATTATTGAATCCATTTCTTCTTCTTCTTTCTGCACTTCATGAGTGAATTATAGTGATGTCTTCTACTGCTGATTGATATTAATCCTAAAATATCACATGGTATCAGAGCTGAAAGCAACTATTCGAATTGCAGCAGCAGCAGTTGCAGCAATTCCATGAGAAGTTGTCTTTCATTGAGCACCATAAGCCTCTGGGTTTCCACAGCAAATCCTAGTGCTATTAACTTGAATTCACTGGAGCAATCCAGTGAGTTCTAGCCAGGTGTGAAGGACCCATTCACATGTGCTCAATTTCCTAAGGTAGTGTTCAATTCGAGTTGCAGCAGATCTTCTTTTCATAATTCTCATTTATTTTGTAGGAATTTCCTCTATTCGGCTTCGAATTCTTCAGCATCATGGATCTCAAGTTGAATTCATTCAACTACTTTGAATGGAAGGAAAATATGGACATCTTCTTGAAGTTGAAGATCCTTTCTAGAGTAGTGGATGGCTCTGCAGTTGATCCCACTGGTGCAGTAGAGAAATCCAAGTACTTAGACAAGCTTGATGAAGCAATAGGACTGGTGCTACTTAGCATTTATGAATATTTACACTTTCATATTATCAATTTGAAGACTCCAAAGAAGGTTTAGGACAATATCGAATCCCTCCTTGGCTAGAAAGATGATTTGAAGGGTCATAAACTAGAAAATGAGCTCATATCCTTGAGCCCAAGCAGTTTTGAAACTATCACTGAGATTCTCAACAAATTCAAGAACTTGATTTCACAGTTGAAGAGGTATGGGATTGAGAAGGAAGAAAAACAATTGATATTTGCCATCATGTCGAAGCTAAGCCCTGATTATTCATTGTTTGTTTCGACCTTCCAGTTAGCAAAGTTGTCCATTCCAAAATGGAAATTCCCTTCGGTTGAAGACTTCATCCAATCTCTAACTCTTGAGGAGGAGAAGCTAGTGCACATGGGAGTGATAAAATCCAAATTGGATTTAGCTCTTTGTTAGGAACCCGTGTCAACCCTTCTCTTTACTTTGTTAGTATATTGTTGTTGGATGCATATTCTTTGTAAGTCGTCCCGTAGTATTTGTTGATCCATAGTTTGTATTAGCCCATGGTATTGGCCCATAGTATTGGACACATATGCTTTGTAAGTTGTCCCATAGTATTATATGTCCCATGTTATTGACCCATAGTATTGGGAATAGACTTAGTATATAAGTGTGTGTTGAGGCCAATGAAGGTACCGTGAAGTTATTTGTATTGAGCTTGCTCAAAGAAGGTTTCCCCCTCGAAGTGGCCTATGATCAATAAAGTGATTCTGAGTTATGTTCTTCCTTCTAACTTGTGTATTTTCATTAATTAATTGTTGCAGGTTCCTCACATCTGGTATCAGAGCACTTTCTTGGGCTCGCTGGGTGAAATTTATGCCAATTTTGTTTTTCGCATCTGTTGCAAGTTCGGATCTGGGAATAATCTCTATCCGCTTAACTGTGGGAAGTACTTGGGCATAAGCCCTAAAACTCATTGTGAGGAGTACCACAGGAACCTTGAAGTAGCTATCCCATTGAGAGGACCTGCCAGCGAAAAGGGAAACAACCCATACCTGATTGACTAGTTCCCACCAGTGAGGTAAACCAAGAGCTGTCGTTTGTGGCAAAGCGGTTATCAGTTTTACCTGAGCCGTGGAGTGAGCGGTATTGCCCCAATACGCAAGTCGTCAGACAGCATTGGTGGTCGATTGAATCCCCTGAATCGTTAGGAAGCCGAGCATACCTAGGGTCCATATCTATTTTCAGCTGATAAATCACATATTTCCTCTTCCCAGAACTATTGCTGGTCACTTCCACGTCATTGCAGATCCATCTGTTTCCGATCACTTCTGCGTCGTTGCATATCCATCTGTTGTCAATCACTTCCGCACTATTGCATATCCATCTATTGCCAATCCCTTCCGCGCCGTTGCAAATCCATTTCTGGAAAATATATATATATATGTTTTTCCACCTTATCTCCCTTGTTTTATCTCTGTTTACGTTGAAACTTCCCTGACACCCCTGCAATCCCATTCTTCATATTTAATTCCTAAGGACCCTATCCCAAATTCCACTTCCCAATGCCATAAATTCCACATTTGTCTATTCTTGGGGTTTTCCATAACTTCTTCGATTTTCACCCAATCGCCTTCAAATTTTACCACAGTGTTCATTTCATATTTCTGCTTCTTTGTCCCTCTCTGCCAAATTTTCTCATTCTTTCACCCCGCTTCTGAAATTTCCCTTTTCTGCTTCCCTGTCCCTTTGAAAGTGTCCAAAACCTAGTCAAACCCAAATTACCCATCAAATTTTTTCCCAAATCCAGATTTTCCTTTACTAAAACAGTTTCTGTTTTTTTTTTATCTACCCACTCAAAAAAAAAAAAAACCCTAGTTATGGCTGTCACCTGCGCAGGAGAAAAAACCATGGAGGAAGCACTTGCAACCATCCAAACCAAACTCCAGGGTCTAGATAAAAAATTTCTCAGCCTCCATCTTCATCATTCATCCATGAACAATAACCGATAGCCAGAATCTTTTGCAGCCACTGGGTTCTCTTCTTCCAGCAATTTTCGTGGGTCGAATCTTGATTTTCCTCGCTTCAATGGTACTGAACCAACTGGATGGATATACCGGGCAGGACAATATTTTAGTCTGCATAATACTTTTGATGTCCAGAAATTTCAACTTGCATCCTTTCATTTGGAACATGAATCCCTTCAATGGTACCGTTGGTACATCAAAGCTCATTACGAGCCAAACTGGACAGATTTTTTCCAACTCCTTTTGCAACGATTTGGTCCTAGTGCTTTTGATGACTTCACAGGAGCACTCACTAAACTTCACCAAAGTGGCACAGTGAGAGAGTATCAGACAGAATTTGAGAAACTGGCCAATCACACAGAAGGATTGTCTAATGAATTCTACAGGAGTTGTTTTATCAGTGGTCTCAAGGATGAAATCCGCTCAGAGGTCAAAATGTTCTGTCCCAACACAATGATGGAAGTCCTAGGGTTGGCTAAGTTGGCAGAGGACAAGATCGCAACCCAACAACGCTCCAAACCCACCTTTGTTCCCTTCAGAAATATGGGTTCCCAACAACCTCCCATCATGCCAGCTCCTCGACCAACTCCTATCAAGCATTTGTCTGAACCAGAGATACAGGCACACCAAGAAAAAGGGCTTTGTTATAATTGTGATGAGAAATTCACTCGAGGACATAGATGTGGTGAGAAAAAGCTCTATCTCTTGGATGCGGATTCTCTGCCTGCCTCTGAACTTGGTGAAGAAGCTCAGATACAATAGATGATCGGGTTGACATTCAGCACCCGCCTGTTGACCCCCCATCTCAGGATGACCCACCAGAGATCTCTCTCCATGCTATAATCGGCATCACCACCCCACAAATAATGCGGGTCAGGGGTTACTTCAAGAAGCTCCCTCTTACCATACTCATTGATTCTAGTAGCACTCATAACTTCATTAACCCTCGGATTTCCTAATAGGCTGATTTTTTTGTCCATCCTTGCTCCAACTTTGAAGTCATGGTTACCAATGGGGGAACCTTACCTTGCAAGGGGAAGTGTCACAATGTGCATATCTCTCTAGAAGATTATAACCTACGCTCTGAGATGTTTTCCTTGTCCTTAGGCCGATGTGATGTGGTTTTGGGCGTTCAATGGTTATGCACTCTTGGCCCCATTTTATGGGATTTTGCTGAACTTTGGATGCACTTTTCAGTCAATGGGAAACAACACAAATTTATGGGATTACAACCAGGGTCTCTTCGCATCATCAGTTCACATCGCCTGGAAAATATCCTTAAGAATAATTCACATGGTGTCATCGCTCAACTCTATTCCATTCAGATGCACCCATCAATAATCTCCACTACTTCCTCGGATAGATATGCAAGTGTCTTTGTTGAACCAGTGGGCTTGCCGCCTTGAAGAGACCTTTCCGGTAAGAATTTAGCCGCATCTACATCACAGAAGGGACTGATGGTTATTTTGCATGCAGTACAAAAGTAGATGCCATCCCTATTAGGGAATTATTTCTGCATCAAGACTGATCTTCAGAGTCTGGAAAATTTCATGGAACAACGGGTCTCCTCCCCAGAACACCTGAAATGGGTTATCCAAATCATGGGTTCTACCTATGCGATCACTTACAAGAAGGGTAAGGACAATATGGTGGCAGATGCTCCTTCTCACACACTTGATGACCCAGTTTCTATTACAGCTATTTCTCTGCTTGTTCCACATTGGTTGCAATCTGATCAACAGGGCTATCCCTTCTATGAACTCCATGCTTCTCCATTGGCAGGGCACTCTGGGTTCCTCAAAACGTATGAGCGAGAAAAATGTAACTTCTTTTGGTAGGGACTAAAAATGACAATTCAACATATGGTGGCTGACTGTGATACTTTCCAGGTCAACAAGGGTGAAACGACGCTCCTTTCGGGACTGCTCGAACCCTTGCTCATCCTTACACAGATTTGGACAGCTCTTTCTAGGCATTTCCTTAAAGCGCTCTGGTGGTACAATACCACATCTAAAATGACAGCATCTGAAGTAGTCTATGGACAGGCACCGCCATTTCTTCTTCCATACACCCTCAACAGTTCCCCAGTTCAGGAAATTGACTCGATTCTTCGAAACCGCAATCAGATTCTTCTCATTCTGCAGGACAATCTTCACATGGCAAGAATTTGACTGAAACAACATGTCGATCAGCACCATTCTAAGCACCATTTTCACGCAGTTGATATGGTTGTTCTTCGTCTACAGCCTTCCAAGCAATCCTCCCTGAAACTCAAAAGGCATCATCTTCTCTCTCACTCTATCACAGCGGCATTAATTCAGTGGCACAGAATGGAACCCGAGGATGCTACAGGGGAACCACTCCTTCAGATTCCGCATCAATTTCCACATCTAAAGCTTTGAGGACAAAGATTTTTCTAAGCGAGAGGGTATGTTAGGAACCCGTGTCAACCCTTCTCCTTACTTTGTTAGTATATTGTTGTTGGAAGCATATGCTTTGTAAGTCGTCCCATAGTATTTGTTGATCCATAGTTTGTATTAGCCCATGGTATTGAACCATAGTATTGGACGCATATGCTTTGTAAGTCCTCCCATAGTATTATATGTCCCATGGTATTGACCCATAGTATTGGGCATAAAATTAGTATATAAGTGTGTGTTGAGGCCAATGAAGGTACCGTGAAGTTATTTGTATTGAGCTTGCTAAAAGGAGGTTTCCCCCTAGAAGTGGCCTATGATCAATAAAGTGATTCTGAGTTCTGTTCTTCCTTCTAACTTGTGTATTTTCATTAATTAATTGTTGCAGGTTCCTCACATCTGGTATCAAGGAGAGCGAATGGAAAAGGAAAAAAAAAATTCTGATAGAAATTCGAATGACCCAAAGCAGAAGGAGGCTTCCATACAGTCATATGGAGTCTCGAATCCTAAGAAGGATAAGCAAACTCATAAGGGAAAATTCAGGTGCACATACTGTAATCGAGGATATCACTCTGAGAGCTCATGTATGAAGAAGACCATAGATCTCATGGCTTCACTTCTTGACAAAAATAATCTTCCAGTACCTTCATGTGCTAGAAAGGAAGAGAGTGAACCATGTGGATATGAGAACAAAGAGAGATGTCATGCCCTCATGGCAGGTGCATCAACTCAATCCTCCTTCACCATAGATTTTAGAGCATCAATACACATGTCTTCCTCCAAGAATATCTTCACTAGATTCGAAGCTATTGTTGGACCATCCATTATGTTGGGGAATGATCATGAGGTCTCTTCTAAAGGGATTGGAAGAATCAAACTATATCATGGATACTTCTCAGATGTACTCTATGTCCCCACTCTCACTGCTAATCTACTTTCAGTATATCAGATGACCCATACTGGAGAGCCCAAGAGGGTGATCTTCTCTGCAAATGAGGTCAAAATTCAAGACATGGTATCAGGTTCTACCATTGCAAAAGGTGTTGAAAATCATAAGTCGAAACTGTATAATTTCTCCCACTTCTTACCTCTCTCAAAGTAGTCTACTCTTCACACTCATGCAAATGAAGAGAGTAGATTGTGGCATGAAATATTTGGGCATATGAACTATCAATACTTGCAAGACATGCATACTAAAGAGATGGTTGAAGGGTTTCCCAAGATCAAGTTTTCCAAGGGCAACTGTCATGGTTGTTTGATTGGAAAGCATCCTAAAAATAAATTTGAGAAGGGGAAGGCAAGGAGAGCCTCGCATCCTCTAGATCTGATTCATAGTGATGTTGCAGGGCCATTTCCAAATCTATCTTTGAACAAGGCAAGGTATATTCTTACTTTTATTTATGATTATTCAAGATTTACATGCATATACTTTCTCAAATTAAAGTCAGAAGTATTTGGATTCTTTAAGTTTTTCAACTCTTCTGCAAAAAAAATTTAAGATAGAAAGATCAATGCCATTCGCGCTGATAATGGAGGTGAGTACATCAAGGGTGAATTTCAAACCTTTTGTGTTGAAGAGGGCATTGAGATGCAACATATTGTTCCCTACACACCACAGCAGAATGGTGTTGCTGAAAGGAAGAACATAACATTGAAATAAATGGCCATCTGCATGCTAAAGTCGAAAGGGTTGCACCCTAGTCTTTGGGCAGAAACCATCAACTATGCCACCTATCTTCAGAACGGATTTCCTCACAAAGGACTCAAAGACATGAGTCCTTTCGAAGCATGGATGGGATACAAACCTTATGTGTCTCATCTTAGAGTGTTTGGATCCAGAGCATGGGAAAGGATTCCAAATGAGAAAAGGAGGGCCCTAGATCCACAAAGCAGAAAGTGTATTATGGTGGGTTATGCATTGAATGCAAATTCCTACAAGCTTCTTGATCCTTCTACTATGACCACATTCCTTGATAGGAGTGTACAGTTTGAGGAATGGCCTCTTCATGATGTTCATCCAGTTTAGCAAGAGAGATTTCCTACCACACCTCCATTGCTTGATGAGCTCCAAGAGAGCGAATATTCATCACATGACAGTTCAGATTCAGAGTATGAGAGTGAAGATGACGAAGAGAGAATCCTAGATCCATATCCACAAGAACCTGAAGATCTAGCAACTATTAGTGAAGATGAGCAAATGGAAGATCCAGATCCACAAGAACCTGATGATTTTGGACTTGATGATCCTCCTCTTCCTAGATGGGCAGTCACTACTCTTAGATCTGTCAGAGATCTTGTTGGAGATCCACTTGATCCGAGGAGGACCAGATCTGATTTTCAGAATGGAAGGTTTCATCCTTCTCACATTACTGATCCATTTACTGTCGACAGATCCTTCTTCAGTGGAGAATTCCACTTACCATTTGGGGTGAGTGATGTACATGATTGATCATCCTACCACAGTCTATCTTGAGGGGTGGCTTTCTTCCCACTAGGTTTTCCCTCTTTCCTCACTTTGTTTATTTAGATTGTTGCACGGGGTGACCTTTGGTCGCAGTTACCAGGGCCCTACCATTTCAGTTGTTCCTCATAGTATAGCTTGCAGGGGGGTGTTGGAATATTCTCACTGTCATTTTTTTTATTTTGCATGCATGCATCCATTCATCTGCATGCAATTTCATGCATCCAGTCATTAGTATGGTAGTCTCCCAGCACCTAGTCCTTATTTTGCAGCCCCTAGGAGCCTGTTTCTGCTCAGTTTTATCCCTCCTAGCCACTGATGCACCCTTGTTTTCATCATTGGAGAACAAGTGCGCCTTCTTCCACCTATTTAGGAGTTACTTCAGTTAGTTCCATGATTAGTGGATCTGTTCCTTGTTTTGGGGAATGATTGCTAGTTTAACCGACTAAACCACTTAGATAGGCCTCCAGAGAGACTAGATCAGCTATACTGAGTACTGACAGCTCCTCATGCACCCACATTGGAGTCTCCTTCCCTACATCAGTTCCCATGCACTTAGTTAAACTCAGTTAGACTCATTTGACTGACTATTTGACTTTTGTGACTACTGCCACTGGTTTGGATGATGTCTCCAATGCTATCCAAGCTACACACTGGGGATAATTCGAATGACCTTAGTGGAATTTGAATTCATTTGATTATATTTAGTTATTATTCAATTTACAGAGTGCCAGCTCACAGCTGATGTATGATACATCAGTTTTTTTTCATTTCTTGTGTATGAGTGATTATTGAATCTCCATTTCTTCTTCTTCTTTTTGCACTTCATGAATGAATTCTAGTGAGGTCTACTACTACTGAGTGATCCTAATCCTAAAATATCACAAGAATAGCTTCCTATATGCACATTATGTTTCAACATACATAGGATGGATTTTTTTAATTTATGTTCTACTTTGCTTATATACTTTTATGCTTTGATTTTCTCAATTTGTAGGGAAAAAACTCTTTTTGTTTTCTCCATTGATTCCTAAGGATAGTTTTCCTTTTCCTTATCGTGTTTCTTGTTGTCATGGCATATTTTTAATTACTTTCATTATTATCTTGCATTGCTTTTTGTCTTTGAATATTTTTTCTCCTTTTCTTAAAGATTTTATTATGCATGTATTAATAAGGTTTTGGTTTTCCTTGAGTGCAATGGACCACTCATGTAAAATTTAACCTATTATCTCCTTGACTTGCATTCAAAGATATTTCAGTCCCTAAACAAATTTAAACCCCAAAGGCACTTAGGAAGGTTTCCCACAATAACCCTATATCTCACTTTAGGTGTGCTCTCCTCTAGCTCAAGGGAGGGTATCCCTAAAAAGATGTTTATGAAAGTCATCAGAATTTAAGGGATGGTGATTTCCAAGACTAGTGCCTATCCATTTGGATGACGAAGTCAATAATCAAGAGTGTTCAAATAGTATGGAAGGAGGCATAATTAGGTTGTTTTAAACATGCTCTAACTAATCGTATGGATTTGCATTAATATGTAGAACATTAAAGGAGGGTCATTCCAAATATTCTTCTCACAACAAGTACAAAATCAATCAAATAATATCATGCAACCATCAATAGTTAAGGGATAATCGCATATGAAACCATAAATTAAGTAGACAAGAAAAGGAAGACTTCATTGTAGGAAAAACAACCAATAATACATCATCCTTCAAGTATGATTTCACCCAAAACCAAGAGGTTCTAAATGTGTGTCGCTTAACCTTCAAAGCTTAGTCAAGACAACCCTCAAAATAGAGTGAACAACCCTAACCAAGACATTACTGTAGAAAATATCCTTCGATAAATATAATGGATACATCAAGATGAATGGAGAGTTTCACCTCAACCCTAGCATGATCTTATGGAGAAAAAATGCACTTCTACAAAGGTTAATCTAATATATTTATACCATTAATTTCCAAACATCAAATCAACTCAAGAAAGCAGAACAAAAATGAACCTCATATTGAAGTTCCCCTTAACTTCTTACTCCCAATAGATATTCAACTAAGCTTATATATCTCCCACAACTCCAACCATGCCTCTAGCAAATGAATATATTCTCCATTTATACCCTTTTCTATCCAAAACTGTATAGATTCATCCAAATAGGGTTTGAGTGGGTGAAAATAGTATTATAAACTATAGAAAAGTCCCTACCTAGGGTATGCCTCTCTAGGCCTTCCTTATGGTTATTTATGGCCTCTTAAGCCCTAATTATCCCCTTATAAGGATCTCCATACCCTATAAATCCTCTTCTTTGATTGATAATGATGTTTGATTTGGTCTTTTTCTACCTTATAGGTTGCATATTAACTTGGGACCTCTCATTCTAAGTAGGCCCACTTACTAGATGTCATCATGCTACATTCTTATAATATAGTTTAATTCTTTTTTCAAGAGCTTATGTCATGTCAATCGTGCCACGTGGTATTTCCTGATGCAAGGAATTTCCTCCAAATAAGTAGAACATGCCTTAAATGAAGTGTCCTTGCCAAAAATGTCTCAATGGTGAAACGTGCATCCAAATATGTAGAATTCACCTTGGATAATTTTTAATGCCCAAGATAGTCACTTTATCATGATATTAAATACCGTTTGCACAAAATCCCCAACTTGCAAGGGGTAGATTCATGATCAAGAAACCCTGATGCTCCCTTGAAGTGGAATATTCATCATCTCATGGGCTCCAAAATAATTCTCCAATATAGGGTGTTTCTTCATTAGCTCATTCCTTTATGCATGTCATGTTCTAAGAATCCTTTGAGATAGGGTGTTTTACTCTCCTTCATGCTCTTAACTTCCATGTGTAGGGTGATTTGGTTTTATGGATTCCTTATGGTTCATATCATCCATCAATGTGGTCATGGACAATCCTCCATCAACCCATAATTAACCAAAGGTATTGGTTGTTACACGGAATTTTCGTCAGTTGTACAAGACCATGTGACCACATGTTGCCACAATCCCTAAAGCTACATCTATGATGAATGATCCTTAACTCTTTTTGCCCTACAAATAACCTTTTTTGTGACTTCGACGTGCTCTGTTTCATTAGCAACATGCGTTGAAGTCCATCGACGTGCTTTGCTCTACTGTCAATGACTCAATTTTCCTTCACGTCAACTCGCGTCGTACTCATTTGGTGCACGTTTCTCTATGTCTAAGTCGTGTCGATGTTTGTACAGGAAGAAAAAAGGGGTTTTCAAGAAGTCTCTAGAACGAAATCTTATATAGATGAGATTTCCTGCCTATTTGCTAAGATCTCACTCAAATTCCTCACTTGTTGGGGTCATATCTCATCCATTATCTCTAAATATCTCATCTCTCCCCTATCCATATTGTCCTATAAATTCAATTCTTGGACATGAATGAGGGGAAGGAGGAATTGAGAATAGAGTTATGTTGGAGAAATTACACCAGGAGTGATAGACTTTAGATCCTTATCCTTCCTTCATTGAAGTGACATCTTGGAGAAAATAGGAATCCATTGGAGAGGATATATGACACCAAGGCTTAAGTGGTTGTACTCTTTACCATTTCTGTTAATACAATACTGCGTTTCATTTCCCGTAAATGGTTTGTTATTCATTTATTGTATATATCCTTGGTCATATCTATAACTTAATCTAATCACATATCTAGTTTTCTTCTTGTGTTGCTTGGCTTACATGTTTTGTAGTTACTTCTTATAAGTGGATGAGCAAGCTTGCTAGAGCATTGGATCGTTGAAGACAACTCATAGCCAAATGTATGTCTTATATCTTTCAATTTGTGATTGGATCAAGTTAGGGAAATGTATGTATGATTGCTTGTTTTGTTCTAGTTTAGTGATTAAACTAGGGAGGTCAGCTTATGTCTGCATTTGACGACTAGTCCTAAAAACATTGGTGAAGGATGAAAAGCCTATGAAAATGCGAAATGAACCATGCATTTTCAAAGGGGTGAAAACTAGTTAAATATGGGGATTTCACCCCCCTGTGGGTGCAAGAGAACTCTAGAATCTCTAATGTTATACCTATAAGGTGAATCAAAGGACTAGTTGTTTTTGGTGGGATGGATAAAAATCTTAACATCCTCGCCACACAATGCAAAAATTCTCAATCCCAATTTATTACGAATACTTGAGAATATCCATCTAAATACCCATTCTCAATGGGAACTAAAAATAAAGATATGTTCCCAAAATGTCAAAGAGAACGTATAATTGAAACCTATTGCTCATAAGATCGAGATTATTCTTCATATCCTACACTACCATAGGAATATCCAACCACTAAGTGAAATCATAGAGCCAATGAAACCACATTGTCATCTCATCAATAACATAAGATATCCCCTTGTGTTTTGCATTAAGACAAAACAAGCCTACATCAAACATATTGTGTGAGTAAGTTAGAATATTTGTCAATGTATGGATGTGAAAACTAAAATGAGATATTAAATATGGAAGTAAAGATCAAAATCATCCAGAGGTAAGTGTGTTCGTCACATGCTTACTCTATCCAATGTTGTATAGGGCTGCTATAATCATCACCTCTTACATGTGATTATAGAATACCAACATCAGTCTATGCATCACCTCCATAGACCACCATATGTCTCTCCAAAATCTAATCTACATTCTTCAAAATCTATCCTCTTTGATTACCATGAAAATCACATTGCATACCGTCGAGAAACAAGGCTATAGAAGGAGGCTCCAATATAAACCCACAAAAAATCCATCTCCTTTCTCTAATGTCCTCTATCAAACATCCACATGAATAATACCACAAAAAAATATATCTAGAAAAATAAATCAACACATGATTTAGGGTTTGATCCCATCTTTTTGAAGACTAAATCATTTGTAGTGCATCATGAATTTTGCATGTTTTCCCAAACATATTTCAGCACCAAAATTCCTTTTGTTGATTTATCACGCATATAAAATGTACAAACGGAAGTTATCAATGGTTGGAAAGTTTATCAATATGTAATTTTATGATAGCGATCCTTATGTTGCATGAAATATGCCTCATTGATGAGGGCATACAAATGTTGATCAATAATAGAATATGCATTTCCTAGCTCAACATACTTTGGTTGTCCAAGTTTGGATAAAATAGGATATGAAATGTGCTCTTCATGCTCCATGAAGTGGCTCTCGATGTTGATTGGACGTGAAAAGGGAAAATGCATACTTTCCTCCATCAAACTCTTGTTATAAATGTCATAACTATGATGTCCTTGATTAAATTAATGATCTACATCCCATCTATGTCTCCCAATCACAATAAATAGCACACATCATCATCATCTTAGCTTCCATGTTGTTTATCACATGAGCTAGCAACCACACCTGCAATTTATTCATCCCCCAAGGATTTCTCTACAACATATATCATTTTCAAATCATCAGGGCATTTGTCATAAAATTCAAAATTTTGAAAAGTAATATAACTTATGAAACACTTGTCATCCTTGGAATCCATGATGTTGGCTACAGGAAGTTCCCCATACAAGTGTACATCATCATCACAAGATGATTCTTCCATAACATGGAATATATGAGGAACCACAACAAGACCTTCATCAAATTTCTCTCCATCCAGATATAAAATATCATGTGCAAGAAGCTCATGTGATGAGAGGTAATCCTCATGAAACTAATTTTCAAGATTTCCCCAACCTTGCATAATATATTTTTGCTTAATATACTCAACCAAGCATATCAACTTCCCATACTTATCTTTGATTTCATCCAATAGAGCATCTAAGAGATTACTCTCACATGCCAACATTAGGCATTGGATTTCACTTTCATTATATTTGCAATATTTAATGAGATCCTCAACCTTTTCTTCTTCTTCATAACTAGGATCATAAAGCTTAAGAAATGCTTTAATCAACCTTGGAAATGAAGGTATCTCCCTTGGACTACAAAATTCAAACCAATCCAATACCTCGTCTTCCAAGGTACATACAAACATACTTAGCATGAAATCCTTGTGGATAACATCAAGATCTAAAATACATGTCATCCCATGTAGAGTTGGTGCATCAATATTTCCATGGAGCCTTGCAATGTGCTTGTCCCAATTTGAATCAAGCTACCCATTCGAATATCCCAAGATATCTAAGAAATTTAATGGGCCATACAATGTGGCATCCAATGATACCATATTTATTTACTTCTTCAATATAAAAAACTGATATGAATTTTGGAAAACATATCACCATCATACCTCATTTAAAGATCAGTGGAGTTAGGACTTGAGTCTTCAAATGCCTTCAAGTCTTCTACATATCCTCACTCATATATAAATAGTTGGTCGTTTCAAGATCTTATAGAACCTGGATTTCTTCCTTAGTGGAGTCACCATATGAAAAAATATATTCAAATAAATGGTCTCATTAAATCATTGTATCCAATCTATTGAATCTTGGGAACTAGACGTTGTCCTCGGCAACGACACCAATTTGTTACCTCCCAAACCTACACTCAAAGATATTCAAGTCCCTAAACAAAGTTATTAACAACCTAATTTTCCCACCTATTTTGCGTGGGAACTATCACTTGGAAACATCATTTTGGTGGCTCTGGCCTCAATCCCATCATCATATGGAATCAGTGGTAGCATCATGAACCAAGTCAAACCCCAAGCTTGACTAGAATTCATGGTGCAGTATTTATCCAATTTTTCATGCACAACATAGGCACTAAATTCTTAAAAAACATCAATATGACCTTCAAGTAATATCATTAATTTTTTAGTTCATTAATGCCTATGCACCTCCCAAAAATGGTGAAGTGACCAAAAGTGGACATTTTCAAACAATTATTTCTAATTATAGTGTTTGTTGTAATCTTCTTTACTCATATCAATCCCACTACTTCATTAATACAATAGGATTTTCACATTGAAGCTACCTCTAAGGAAAGGTCCATTATTTCACATATAAATAAATATGTTGAGATCACTCATTTCATTCATCACTAATTGCAAGGTTATGTTGTCAAAATTCCATTCGAGAGTGTGTGCCCCAACCACATTCTTTCTACCATTCTGATATTTTGTTTATGCCATCAAAGCTTGGATTTGGAGCCTACAAGAAGGTAAAGGACCTTCCCTCAAGGTGGATTAGGAGCCCACACTACTTCTACAACCATTATTGAAGCATTATCTTGTAATCCCTTATTTCCATTGGTAATAAATTTGTATCCATTCTTTACTTTAGTTGATTAGATGCATGCTATTCTTTTTTGTCTCTTCTTTCACACAAGGTAGAATATGGAATGAGTTTAATAGTGTGTGGCTATTTTATTGTTGTTTCTTTTATCTATTTCTTAACTCACAAAAATCTTAACAAAATACCATTATGGGATTGGTGACTCTGTTGGGATGTTGACTCGTGTCTCCTTCCTTGGTTGTGTGTGCACTCTACTAGTGCCTTAGTAGTTATATTTTTGTTGTTATTTTATTGTTGTAACCCTAGTCTTCAAGTGACTTGGATAAGAAATATTAATTTCCACCCTCAACCACATGTAATTTTTGGCATTTTTCTTTCCAAATCACGATGTAGTTTTCTACCTAGAAACAATATGCACACAAATTCCCTGCACTTTACTGCACTAACACATTTTATCCCTATCTCTACATTGCATTTTATTTTTTAGAATTTATTTCATTGTTTGAATTTTGTTCTAGAATTTCCACAGTCTGTATGCTCAATCCCCCTCTCCTCTCATATTGGTGTTATGTTGTTGAGTTATCCCATAGAACATTGTAAGGGAAAACCAAGGTCTGATGCATTTAGTACTTGCTTCTTTTAAGGTTTCTATTTGGGATTTCTTAACCTGTTTTAGTTTCCGTGGTAATTCCAAAATAATTTTCCTCATTTAATCTTTCTTTTATTTTCCTTAAAGTTCCTTAAAAGTTGGTACAGAGATAATTCTTTTACATCAAAAGTGTTGCCCCTTTTCTTTGCAAATCTTAAGGTTCTTCTTTCATTTTCCTCACATTTTCCAACATTAAATCCATTGTATAGTTGTTGCAAATCTTAAAGTTCTTCTTTCATTTTCTTCACATTTTCCAACATTAAATCCATTGTATAGTTGTTGATTTTAATAGATGCTTTATTTTTGTGAAAAATGGTTTGGTTAATAAAAAACTTCCTAAGTTCTTAGTATTTAACAACCTTGTTTCTTTTTCCTATAATTGCATTTACATGTTAGAATGCACTAGTCCGTAGATAGTTAGAATTATGAGCTTTTATTTGTTGGTTGCTTTAAAAAGTTTGTTTTTTAACAATTAGAGTCATCTTTTGTTGAAAGAAAAATAATATTTTCTCTTTAGTACTTTGTACATTTACTTTTCAATCTTTGCATCTTTTATTTCTTGGTTCATTTCCAAACAATCTTTCATTGTAGTATAGACATCGCATCCAAAGAATTTACCATAGATTTGCTCGTAGCATGAAGAGTACTTGTGTTCGCATACGTCATTGCAGTATACATGTATGAGTTGGCATTCATTATTCCAATTCCAATCCATCCCTAGGGCTGCGATTGATACACATATGATATCCAACAATTTAATAAATAAGAAGCTATATAGAACTTTGTTTGGTGCCTTCTAGCATTGACTTCACTTTCGGGTATAATTCAATGTATGTAATAAGATGGTTGCCCAATTGAAAATTTTCCCTTCATTTAGGATTTGATGTATATGGACCCAATTTTCTCCATACGATATATTAACTATGTGTTATCACCTTGATTTGGTCACCCCTATATCACATTGCATTTTCAAAAGCAAAAATCATTCATATCTATATCCCCTACTAGATAGTTACACCATAATTGAAGAATATGAACAAAGCTTATTGTCTTTTTTATCGCCCACATGTACAAGACTTCAAGGCCATTTACCAATTAATTATGTCTTGACTTGAAGCAAGATGTGATACAATTGTGCCCTTATGTGATGAAAGAAGTGCATGCATTCAACCCACACTAATAGGAAATCACCTTGGAAAATGTGTAAAACATATATAAAATTCCATGTAATATGAAACATGAAACAGGTAGCATGGGATATGGACAAGTGTACAAAACCTATGAAGCTAGTACCCACCCATGACCATGATTTATTCATATAATTACATGATTTTGGGTTGAAGAAGCTTGGTAGCCTTAATAGCTTGGAGATTGGCCTTTGAGTGAGCATTCATGATTTCTAAGTTATGGGATGACCCTTCTTTCCCTTCATCACTATATATTTGTCTTTGGTTGCTATGTTAGTTTAAAGCCCTTTTCTTGGCTCCCGTTTGGCATGGAGATTTGAATCTAATGAAGGAGACTACAATTGAAGAAGACTAGTTGGAAGGGAACCCAAGTGCAAGCGCATAGGTTATTAACATAAATGAGTAGATATATAGTGCAATTTCCACTTTTTATACTTAATGCAAATTTCTCTACCCCAACAACCCCCACCTAAAAACGTATTTTCTAATTTATTGTAAGAATTCTATGGTGTCTTGAATCTGTTGTTCATTATAATTGCACTTGATGTAATGATTAGTTTCTTGCATCTTGTAGATTCAATTATGCATGTCATTGATTATTTCTAGATTAGGTTTTACAAAGAAAGAGTAAAGGCATTTGTATATTTGATACATGTGCAAGAAGCAAAGTGGACCTCGTGTCCTAAGAGCTTATCCTCCTCCCATGTAAATCACCATTGTCAAATCATCTCTAGGTATTATTCTTTTATCTTATTTCATCATCAGTAATTGCATGGAATCTCAAGGAATTGATAGAGATTTGGTTTATGTCGTGTCAACATATGGCCCATGATTTTAAAATGGATAATTGTCATCCTCATACCAAAAAAAAACATTACAAAAAAGGTGACTTTGATGGGGAAAAATTCTTCATTTTCTTCAAGGAAAATTCTAGGGGCTAACTTTTTTACCATTGGGCTAATTTTCCATTTTTCTTCAAAAACTATTCATTGATTTCCATTTTTTTCCAAAAACGATTCACTTAAATTTTATAAAATAAACTTGTTTCATTTTTCAAATGGCCAAAATTTTCTAGAAACTATATAAATCCTTTGATATTTTTATATTTTTACGAAATAAAACCAAACATTTTATAGTTGGCATTGTAAGATTTAGTAAGATTCACCAAGGTTTTTCCACTCTAAAATAAGTATGGATCCTTACAAAGAATTCCATATTTTTTCTTTGGATAGTGTTTTTCCTTCTTGCTTGTTGTATTATGTCATGTTACCGCCTGACATGGGTGGGGTGACTTCATCATCATTTCCTACATGATCTTCCATCACATCCAGCAGTTCCATGGATGAAATCTATGGTTTACCCATAGACAGTTGATAGAAACACTTTTAGCCTACTCAGCCTACCTTGCATATGCCAGAGATAGATGGGGACATCCAATTGGTACTAATGGTATGACATGTCCTCTCTATGTGACTTATGGTAAATTCTTTCTTTTGTGTGGACATAACAATAGGAGGTAAAAGGTGTTACTCTATAATGGCTCATATATCCTCAAATATTGTTTCAATAGCTTAGGAAGAACCATGGTGTGGTTATAATTCTTCTTTCCTCATTAGATTAAGTGTATTACCTTTCAGGTTTGGTGTGCCCCTGGGGATTTAAGGAAGCATGACCTTCATTTCATCTCATTAACAACATTTTACCTAGCCATTTTTCATATCATGCCATTTCACTGTCACTTCACCCATTTCCATCATGTCCCCCTTTTGCAATTAACCAATGTGTCATGTTCTAAGGTCTCTACATATTACTCTTGTGTATGGTGCCTAAATCAAAATCGAAAAATTCAAAGTACTTTAAAGAAAATAAAATTAAATGATGAATGTGAGATATGCCCCCTTACAAAAAGTCAGGCTCTCTATGTCCCATATTATCAAATCCAAATCTAAAGCAAAGGGTTTAAGCCCAGAAAAAAGTTAAAAAGAAAAAAGAAAAGATGAGAAGGGATCACAAAAAATGGCACAAGGAAAGGTAACTCAAGAAAAAATATTCTCTTCTAAGGCACACATATGGACCAAAAGTCATTAACCCCTAGCTCTTGAAAGCTAAGGGGAAGGCTTAGAACTGAGACACCCTCTCATGATAGTTAATTTGTGAACATATTTCCCTAACATTACAAATAATTATCCTTTCATTTCATTACCCTTACCTTGCTTAGAAACTTAGGAAGTTCGCTTAGTCTTAGGGGTGTAACATGTAAATATGAATCAAATATGGTTGCACCATGGTATTTCTAAGGTCATTTGAACAACTAATAAATGAGTTATTATAAAACTGCACATAATAGTCTTTTATGTTTGCATGTAATTAATTTATTTTCCTAAATCATACTTAATAATGTCTAACACTTGGTTGTTCTATAATTTATTCCCCCTTTGTCCTAGGTGGTGCACCCCCCTTCTTCAAGCCAATAGTTTTAGCACATAGTATTGATGAGGTCAAGTGGTCACTTTTGACTTGTTGGACTTTGGATTTTGGATTTTGGACCAACTATTATAATTTTAACTAGATCTACTTGGGTGCTTCTCTCATGAAAGATATTTGTACTTTATTTATATGATTTTCTCCTACCTTAGTGGTGTGGCCCCCTCACATGATCAAGATAATTAGGAAGTTGACTTAGGGTTTTGGAGTCCAGGGTTGTTATTTTTTACCTTGTCTCTTGAGAATTTAGTAACTCTCCTATCTATATAACAGAGACTCGCATCATTGTATATTTTGCAAATAGTTTTGAATAATGATCTCTCTTTGAAGATTTTACTTCAATTTTTCTCACATAATATTAGTTGAGCAGAGTTTCTTGAAAAGGAGAATTAGAAGACAATAGGAGCTATATCTTAATGGCTTTCTTTGCTCCAAGAGGTTAAGAAATTACTTGTTAAATTTGCATTTATTTTGTTATAGGTTACTAGCATAAGTATGTATGTTTTCAGCATTTGAAATTATACACTTTGTTGTTCCTATAGCATAGATCTAGTGTTTTTGCATATATATTGTGGATTCAACACTTAGAATTCATCCCTGGGGGTATTGAAGAAGATATTGGCCATCACCAACTATTGCATTTGGTTGAGATCTTCAACCCAACTTACTTGGTGATCTCCAAACCCTTTTTTTCACCTCATTTGGACTCCATTGGCCCAACAACTCAATTAAGGAAAAGACTGAAGCACTTGTCACAAGCAAATCCGCTATTAAATTTCAATCTTCAAAAAACATCTGAAAATAAATTTGCTAAGCATTATCACTAAACTTTGTTAGTGTATCTAAAACTTACTTTGCTAAGTATTTATCACTAAATTAATTTTGGCAAGTTATGATTTTCTTTTCTTTCTGTGCTATAGTAATCTTTGTTAGCTTTAATGTTTTGATCCTCTATTTGCTAAGATTAGAGTTGTTTTGATGCTAAATTTTAAGCTCGGCATTCATTTTCAGAATTCCTAAGCAAGTTATAATCTAATATGCATCATGCCTTTATCTCTGATGGATGTTAACTTGATGTAAATTTTTCAACAATATATACACAAAATATCTCTTGCACTTGGTTCATTAACAACAAAATAATATACATCTAATTCATTCTAAATTTACTAGTTTCATGATTTACATTTAAATGTATCTTTTCAAAATTTATTACATGTGTTTGAGCTTTAAATTTCATGCTTTCAAGTTCATTTTTAATATAAAAAATTAGTTCTTGCAAATTGTTGGGCATGCACCTTAATGATTCAACAATAATACAAAAACAATTCACTATAAGTTAACTTGGGAATAATATTACTCATAACCTTGCAAATTCACAACTTGGTTTTATTTTAGTTTGCTAATAATCTCATAGACATGGATTATTAATTTAAAGGGGGGTGAATTTATATTTTATGTTTTCACTTTAGATTTTATAATGGGATTCTGAGCAACATCTTATTGTAGAAATTTCACCTCTTAAACAAACTTTAAGCTAATGCACAGATAATCTCAGTTCAATATGTAAATCTCATTCAACTAAATGCAAATAAGATTTTAACTCATGAACCATCTGAACTTAAAGCACGATAAAAGGTTTTACCATTAAATTCTGAGCAGAAGAACACATTCATCTCATGAAATTTCAAACATCAAGATTTTAGCCAAAATGGCCCGAGCAAAACCCCAACTTGGGGAAACCCTGTGAGAGAGAGTGAGAGTATTTTTATTTCTTTTCAAATGGAATTGTACAGCAAATAAATAACTGAGAGACCACTTATCTCAACCCCATGAAGACAGCCACCAATTCTGGAAATTCCGTGACAAAACTTTTGCTCATACACAGCAATACACCAGCATTGGAAACCGTGCCCAACTCAAGCTATACAGTCAGTCAACTTCTCGACTTCTATGCAGAATGAAGTTGTCCTCGGTTTGCATGCTTTCTGTAACAGCATCAATTTACATAGAAAACTGTGCCCACTCTGTAAGGAAACTTGTGCCCTACTTTTGCCTGGAAATTCGTGCCTCTAACAGAGCCAAACCAGAATTTAATGCAGTAGCAAATGACCTCAAACTTCGTGCCAGACAATTCCAAACTCATGTCCACCCTCTTCCTCGAAAATCATGCTTATTAAATGTGTTGTACGATCTGGTATTAATGTTGTACCTATGCCTTGGGATTCGTGCCAGTGATCTTCTTCCTCTCCTCTCAAGATCGACTTTTGCTCCAACTCTCTTGGATATCATCCTCACCAAAAACTCTCTTTTGGGATGAATGCAAATGAATGAGGAAATTTCTCTTTAATTCAAATCACTTGCCTTTTGGTTTACCTCTCAAGGGTCGTTGAAAGGTCATCTAATGCAAGGGGCCACATTGGCTTAGATCAATGGATGAGAATAAATGCTCTTTAATTCTCTCCATAATTAATTTTATTCACCTACCACTTAAATAAATCAAAAGTCACTTTATAACATTAAAGTGAATTAATTGCTCATCTCAAGCAATTAATACAAGGGTCATGTCACATTTTTCCTCATTAATTACTTAGGCAAAAATAGCTAGGAGAACACTTCCTAGGTACAAATTTCAACACTCCCCCTTACCAAGGAATGTGTTCTTCTTGACAACCAACTCATCCCTAGAGAATATAAATTGCATCCCTACCAAAGCTGGTAAACTACTCATGTGCTTCTCGTACAATATCAAAGTCTACACATGTGCTTCTCGCACAATATCGAAGATGCCCACCCTTTCTAAATTCTACTCTAAAAAGATCAAATCAAGTGTTCCTTCATGTTAGACATCATCACATAAAGGACATCATCATGGGCTGCAAGGCTCAGTGCTTTTGCTTCACTTGGGAAGACCTTCTGGCATATACTTTGCCAGAACCACACTCTAGTCTCACACTGTCAGCAGTAGATGCTCCCCCTGTCTCTAGAAGTTGTCTTGCATCCTGCACTGATGCCTCATGTCGGGACATCCCATCTCGCTCATCCATCAATAACAAGCCATATCAGCTGACCCTCTTGCCAACACTGGAGGAAGTAGCCTCTCGCTGACTCCTCGGAATAGAAGATGAACTACTCGATACCACAATAAACTCTGGAGCATCTCGCTCTCTCCTCTGAATTGCGGACTAAATACTAAGTGGCACATCAATCCTCGAAGCATCTCGTTCATTGTCTGTCTCAGACTCGGGATTTGTTATCCACCGAGATCCTCCTGATGTAGGTTGACCACGCACAACATACTCTCCATCTCTCAAATGACCTATCAACACAAGGTCAACTGGATCCACTCCCAATACATGAATGAATACATGTTCATTCTTGAACAATACTGCATATCCTACTCCCTCCAAGGCTGGGATTGAAATCATGTTGTCTTGCAACCCTTGAATATAGCGAACTCCTGAAATCTCCATAATCTCTCCAAACTCAAGTTGGAACCGTACTCGTCCCAATCCTCTGACTGCATGCATTGTCCCATCTCTGTCATGTACAAGTTGCTCTGGAATAGTCTCAAAAGTGAGAAAGGCATCTTGCCTCCCAGTCATGTGACTGCAATAGGAACCATCCACAATCCACTTCCCAGCATCCATTGGTTTGCCACTATTGCAACTCGAAACAGCAGTGGCAAGAGAGAACTCTTTCTCAAACTGTGTAGCATACCTCTCAATCTCTGTTGTAGCTACAACCTACTCCTCCTTCTCCTGCTTGCCCCTCTTCTTCTTAGGACATTGGCCAGCATAGTGACCAAAACCATTACATGCGTAGCACCTGACTCTACTCATGTCCTTCTGTTCACCCCTCTATTGCTTAGCCCTTCCCATAGGGCCCTTTTTGGACTTCCTGTGTTTAGTTGATAAGGCAACATTCTCCTCATCCTCCTTACTATTTGAAGAGCTCCCCTGTGCAAATCCTCTATGAGCCTCCTCCTACACAAATTCATCCCAAAGACGATCCTAGGAAGGCATGTCCTCTCATGCAACAACCACCTCCACGAAGATAGCCCACTGCCTAGATGCTCCATTCAATGTCGTCCTCACTAGGTCACTTCCCTGCACAACCTCCCCAACTGCAGCAAGCTCATCTCTCACCTGGGTGATCCGAGTAAGGTAAGTAGTCACATTCTCAAATTCTGCCATCCATATGCTTTTAAGATTCTCTCTTAGTACCATCTTTCGATTTTCATTCGAACTTTGGTACAGGTTGGTCAAGGCATCCCACATAAGATATGCTCGTGTCTTAGAGGTCAGGTGTGGGATCATATGATCCTTCACTGCATCAAGGATGATCCTCTTCGCCTTGGTGTCCTTGTTGAAGGCTACCAATGCTACTGCATCAATGGCTGCGGGAACTTGAACAGGATTCGCTTGAGTGATGTTCACTACTTCATCCCACAATCCATTCTCCTACAAAATTAACATTATCCTTGCTTTCCAAGGAGTGAAATTGGTTGCCCCATCCATCATGTCCTCCAACCTCAACATAGTGGCCATCTCACTGAAAATGCAAGTCCAAAACTACCTCTGGTGAACAAAACAAATATGCCTCTTATGTCTGAAAATCACAGTCTGTCAATCTGCCCTCAACAGGGCTCTGATACCATGTAGAAATTCCACCTCTTAAATAGACTTTAAGCTAATGCACAGATAATCTCAGTTCAATATTTAAATCGCATTCAACTAGATGCAAAAAAAAATTTAACTCATGAACCATTGAACTTAAATCACAATAAAAGGTTCTACCATTAAATTCTGAGCAGAAATACATATTCATCTCATGAAATTTCAGACATCAAGATTTTCACCAAAATGGCCTAGGCAAAACCCCAACTTGGGGAAAACCTGTGAGAGAGAGAGTGAGTATTTTTATTTCTTTTCAAATGGAATTGTACAGCAAATAAATAACTGAGAGACCACTTATCTCAACCCCATGAAGACAGCCACCAATTCTGGAAATTCTGTGACAGAATTTATGCTCATACTCAGCGATACACTAGCATTGGAAATCGTGCCCAACTCAGCTTGTATGGTCAATCAAAATACATAGTCAACTTCTCGACTTATGTGCACAATGAAGTTGTCCTCCTCGATCTACGTGCTCTCTGTAACAATAACAATTTACATAGAAAATTGCACCCTCTATAAGGAAACTCGTGCCCTCCTTTTGCTTGGAAATTTGTGCCTCTTACAAAGGCAAACCAAAATTTAATGTAGCAGTCAATGACCTCAAACTTCATGCTAGACAATTCCAAACTCATGCCCAACCTTTTTCTCAAAACTCACGCTCATTAAATGTGTTGTACAAACTGGTATTAATGTTGTACATGCACCTTGGGATTTGTGCCAATGGTCTTCTTCCTCTGCTCTCAAGCTCAACTTGCTCCAAAACTCTTGGATATCATCCTCACCAAAAACTCTCTTTTTGGATGAATGCAAATGAATGAGAGAATGCCTATTTAATTCAAATCACTTGTCTTTTGGTTTGCCTCTCAAGGGTAGCTGAAAGGTCATCTAATCCAAGGGCCCACATTGGCTTAAATCAATGGATGAGAATAAATGTTCTTTAATTATCTCCATAATTAATTTTATTCACCTACCACTTAAATAAATCAAAAGTCACTTTATAGCATTAAAGTGAATTAATTGCTCATCTCAAGCAATTAATACAAGGATCATGTCACATTCTCCCTCATTAATTACTTAGGCAAAAATAACTAAAACACTTCCTAGTTACAAATTTCAACACTTATAAAGTTTCTATAGATGGGTTTTTCACTTAAGTTTCAATTTAAATTTCACCTACCACTTAAATAAATCAAAAGTTACTTTATAGCATTAAAATGAATTAATTGCTCATCTCAAGCAATTAATACAAGGGTCATGTCACATTTTCCCTCATTAATTACTTAGGCAAAAATAACTAGGAGAACACTTCCTAGTTACAAATTTCAACACTCATAAAGTTTCTATCGATGGATTTTTCACTTAAGTTTCATTTTAAATTAACTTATCATTTGTGTTCTCAACTTTTGCATTACATGTTCAATTTACTTCATTTGCTTATGAATCTTGGCACTTCATTTCATACAACTTTGGTGACTTGAGCAACTTATCAAATTACTCAACTAACGATTGGAATCTAGTACTTGTTTGTAGTATTGCATCTAAACAATTATGGTTCAACAAGTTGCACAATGGCAATAGTTGATTTACATCAATCTTGCTCAACAAGTATATTTCTTTGTGAGAATTAATCTTCATTTCCCTTTATGTTACCATGAGTATATGCTTAACTTGTATTAAGGAATTCACTATTGCATAAGTTTCCTTTTCCTTGTTCTACACAACAATTTAATTCAAAGTAACTAAGTTCTCACAAGTCTTTGAGCAACACAAATAGGCATCTAATCTTCAAATCAAAAGACAAGTACTTAATTGCCCTCAAGGAATCAAAGTTCCTTCATGTTAGCACTTGGTTTTTTAACTAAGTGCTAGTATGGAGGAAATTTTCACTTAATGATAGTGGTGAGTGCTAATATGAAGGAACTTTTCACTTAGTATGGAGGAAATTTTCACTTAATGATAGTGGTGAGTGCTAATATGAAGGAACTTTTCACTTAGTGATAGTGGTGAAATTTCCATAGTGCCCTTGACTACATCTTGGTGAGGACCTTCCATGTATGGGTGTTAGTTTTTTAGGCAACATGTTCGATAGTCTCAAGAAGTAGCTAGCAACATTTAGAAATCCCACGCATTTTTTCCCTTTCTTTTTTCTTTTTATAAAGTTCTATGTTTTGACCACAACCAGTAGAGTGTATAGTTGCAAGCAATCATGTGTTGACCTTAAGTATTATGTAATGTGCTCGTTATGGGCCACTCATTGTAGCCAGTTGTTCAAACTGCCTATTGTTGGTCTAGTGCCTGCAAACATTCCCTATACAAGGGAAATCAAATTCCCTAAGGATTTAATTATGAAAGTTTTCACTAGCCATTCTTTTGGAATTTTCACATACTTTTAATGCATTTATGGTTTGTATTTTTATTTTCATAGCCTTTAGGATTTATGACAATAAAATTTGAATATTGTAAAAACATGGATTGTTTTTGTTTTTTATTCATTTAGGAGTCTATTATCCCCCAAAAATTCCTACTCCGAAAAAATTGAAGGGAGTCCAAATAACTAAAGGAAATAAGCATCGTCACATCATTTACCACTTTTCACTCTAAAGTTAGTGCTTGCTAACTTTAGGAGGCATCCATGAGTGTTTCTAGGAGTCAAATGTAAGACAAATAACGATTAGCGACACCTAAAATCAAATAAAAGCATGTTGTCTTTAAAACATCTACAACTAAATATGAAAAACAAACTAAATCTATTCTAAAAGTTGGAATATGGCACCAAAATATGGTTGAGAAAAATAATTATAACTATGCACAAATCCCAATAGAAATTATGCAAAAATTACGTTGAACTAGAGTGCAAAACAAAAATTGCAATGAAAAGATATTGAGCATAAAAGCAAATAGGGGGATGATATAATCCAAACCCTCCTCCTTAGACTCTATCAAGAGGAAAACAAGAGAACTTCCACATAGAAAACGAAGAGATGGTCACCAAAAATACTGCAAGACACCAAAACGAAGCACTCCACCTCTAAAGGCTTGATATCAACCTCTACTTACATTTTAAATATATGATAAAAACTTGGTTACAAGGGTTCCCTTTTCAAGCATTAGTTCTTACTTTTCCCTCAACTCCTTAAAATTTTCTGGTTTGATATGAGTCATGTTGCTCTGAAAAGGGGTCATTATTTTTTTCACAAGGGACCATAAGTGATGCCATACCCTTGGAAATGTCTACTACATGAGATTCCAACCTTTTAAATCTTAACTCCATTAGTGGGCCCTTTCTTTCATTCACCATTTTTTAGGCTTTCAGTGGCTTCTTGGCCATTCTTGTGTCAATCTCAAGATTCACAAGATGCAACTCTCCCTTAGATTTAGACTCTCTAATACTACACTCAAACCACACAAAGGCCCAAATAAAATCACTCTGAGACTAACATGATCTATAAACAACCTTGGATATTCCAATGATGGACTAGCCAAAATAAATCTTAAAATCACAACTACAATGATCCTATGCTCAAGTGAACGATATTCTCTTTATGCTTTCTGAGATTTAATAGAAAAAATAAACACACCATACAAATTCTTTAACTCTCCAGAAATAAAAATGAAACTACAACAAAGACACGACTGAACACCTTAAACACTATCTACTCTAAGAACTTAAACACTATCTATTCTAAGAAAGAAACCTGATGTAAGAAACAACGAAGATGAAGATGGACTATGAATTTATTCCGATCAAATGAGAGTACCAGAAAAACCCAAAAATCATAAGTTCATTGCTCGGAGGATTTTCGGTTCTTCATCGTTAGTGCAGTTTTCAGGATCTACCCAAAAGTGAACATTCTAGATCTCAAATTTTACCTTCCATATTCCAAAACATCAATAAAGTCATATCATAACTACGTAGATCTGTTTTGGACCATATTCCAAAACATCAATAAAGTCATATCACTTATATTAAATGTCCAAGACGAGGTCAACTTCGATATTCAAATTTGATCATACGTTAAAGTCCATACAACATTATGTATATTTACATTGCAAGAATGCTCAGCGTTCCTTTCACAGTCCATACAACATTATATATATTTACTTTGCATGAATGCTCAACGTTCACTAGCCTTGACAATGGACCATGAAATTATGGTTCGAAAGTTGAAATATCAAGTTAACTCAGTTCACAGTGAATTCAGAAATCATTTTCAAAGAAAGAATCGAATTGTCGAAACATGAAACAGTTAAGAATAAATCCATTTTCGTATGTATCACCATTAACAATGAAAAATGAATTTTCGCTAATCGTGAATTAAAGAAAGCGGCTCCTTAGTATAACGGGAAAAATTATCTCGTAACCATCATTCTTCAATTTCAGTTATTTACAATGAAGCTTTTTGCGAGTGTTTCACCGTAAATAATATGGTGTCCATACAAACAGTCATCAGAGATCTTAAATTGTGAAAAAAATTGTGCTCGTGCCACAGCCTAAATATAAAAAGTTATTTGCTTCCGAAAAAGGTTGTCACCGGGCTTTATATACGATGGAAATGTCTTCTACATATGGCGATACTATGCAGGCCCACACTAGTGATCAAATCACTACACTGAGCTCGTTTGAAATGCCCGGTTTCCAATGCAGATATTAACGGCCAAGCTACTAAATCTTTTTTAACAGCAAACACTTTTCATATAATCTTTACACAATTACCCTACCAACAAAATCTTTCCTTTTATGGTATCAACTTATCATGACGCATCAATGACAAACTGATACCAGAATGGAGCCATAATATTGATTAATAGATATTTCAAATGACTCCTCTCATGTAATGAAACCCTGCTATGAATGCTAAGAACAAGAGTAAGGGATAGAGAGGCTTACAATTTATATAGAAGAAAAAAATTAACCTCTGTGGATTGATAAAAAAAGACCAAATCTACAACATAATTTAGATCTGCTTGATAAAAATGTTAAATTCTATATACCATAAATAAAGAACCTAAAATCAGCATATCCTTGAAATTTTATTTCGTTCAGTCTCTAAAATGCTGGACTATGAAAGAACCATCCACATGAAACATGGACCTATAACTCGGAGCCCTTATTTCTTTCTTTCTTGTTAAAACATTTGCGATAATAAAGGCACAAGATTCCTGCCGAATCTTACAATCATTACTATCTTTATTAACAAGAAACTCCACCTCATACTGACTGAGCATTGTGTTGCCCAAACAAATTTGAAAACAATTTCGGTGCCATAGGAGGTAGGACCATAGGTTCTGGTGCCATAAAATTTACGATTTTCTCGTGAGCATTATACCTGTCAGATGAGTTGAACAAATGCTCTCAGCTAAATTACCTCATGCTATATAAAAAAAACTAGGATAACAGGGACAGGATACAAGATTAGCAAGTACCTTATCTTGCGACTTTTAGAAGCCCGTCTATCCACGGCCTTTCTTTTTCTATTTTTCATCTTTTTCATTGAATGGATACTTGACCCTGCTAAGACATCAACTTAAACTAAAGTTAGAATTTCTCATGCTTTCAATAAGTATAGCAGTTGCACAGCTTGAATCCCATCTTATAACATTTAATACTTGAATAGAAACTAATATTAGATTGGGCATAAACAAGGTTTGTAACACAAACAAGAAACTCGAACAAGGTTAGACATGACTCATTTGACCAATATTTAACATGTGTGGTTCTACAGTTCAATTTTCTAACACTACCTTACAATTCAATGACATTGATTGTTCCACTTCACCTAAGGCAACTATTAAGTTTGTATTTGAGTATGGGGTTAGCTAAGTGTCTGCTTTTTGTTCCATGTGGAATGATGACATATGCCATCAACTCCTATAAGGGCACTCTGTTAATTAAAGTTTCCCAATCTCTAGAGCCAGTAGCTTATGTTGTTTCTATTTCAATACCAGTTTCATTACAGAAGAGGTTATGGCTTCCACTGTATATACCCTTCCATTTTTTGCTCTACTATTTCTAAATATTTTCTATAAATATAAAATGTATTTTTCAACAAACAAACAAAAAAAACCCATCGTATGACTTCTATTCACTACAGAAAGTTTTGTTACCAATAACCTCCATAACCAGCATGCACTTAGGGAGTCTCCTCCTAAGTTTCATCCCCCCCAACTAACTTGCGTTTTTTTTCTAAATTGAAAAAATTCATTTTTGGGCCTGCCATACGGCTCCGTACGGAACCTGTACGAACCGACCGGTTTCATAAAAAAAACCGGTTCCGTACAGAACCGACCGGTTCGGTGACCGAACTGGCCAGTTCCCAATGGAACCAAACCAAAACGGTTCAATAGGCCAGTTTGAACTGGAAAAGACCTGGAACCGGTCTGACCAACCAGTTTTTCCAGTTCCAGTCCGGTTCTTGTAACATTGGTCCGGAGAATAGACGGAAGCGGTGGGCAAGCCGCGAACAGACCAGGGTTGCACAGGCAGCGTGGAATTACCGTGCGTCCATCCCCCTATCCATTAGAGCGGATCTGGAAGTGATGGAAGACGAAGTCCGCATGAGGGTCTGGAGAATGCCCCGTCGCTGGATTCCACAGTGCTGGAGAGCTGGATATAGGACCCGGGCTCCTCGAGGGCTCGACAAGGCTTGTATGAGAAGAGAGTCACGTTATACTGGGTTATTAAAGGTCTCCTAAGCCGTGTCCTGCTGGAAAGAGAGGGGAAGCAGGGGGGTGATGAAATTCCTTTCGCCTTCTAGAAAGAGCTAGGCGTCCCCTATCTCCCGCAGATGGGTGTGTTTGCTTCTGCGCAGGAGGATGAGCCGAAGGAAAGCGGGAAGGTAGCTGGTGGCTCGGGCGGCGATGGTGAGGCTCCTCCGCTCGCGAAGGATCAGGTGTCATAACGGCCCCTCAGGTGGCTTGTGTTTTGGTAGGTCCATGTTTATGGTTAATGCTTGTTGTGTTTAGCCTCAGCCGCTTAGGCGAGTTAGTTCTTTTGTCGGGCTACGGGGTTTATGACTGGTTTACTGGTAATGTTGCGTATAATTACGGTCCAGCTATTAGGCTGTGTTTTGTTTTGTTAGATCCCTGGGCTATGTTAAATAGGTGGTGGCATGTATGTCATGTTTTCTCCTTCTGGGGAGGGGCCGTAGGGGATATTTTGTGGTATGTATTCAGACTGCATTACTGATGTTTCAGACCGATAGAAAGGAAGCTGGAAGGACCACTGCTGTAATTTTTTGTATAGTATGTTAATATAAAGAATGCTTATTTACAAAACAAAAAGTTGAGGACGATATGCAAGACGAGAGAGATTGGTGATGGAGACCATTTTGGAAGCACTGGCACTTATAAACAAAATAATAACTTGAAATAATGGATAAAAGAGGGCATTGGCTTGGATCAAGTAGATATATTTTCTATAAGAATTGTAGTGAAACCATCAACCATTGTTTGTAAATTGTTCTTTCTTAAGAGAGAAGTATGGAAAGAGGTCATTAAAGTAATTGTGAGCATAGAATGTGTTTTTATAACTTATACAGATTAGAAATGTCATTAATATATTTTCTGTGCTCAAAATTTACTATATTTTGAATTTTTTTTGTATTTGCCAAATCTTTGCCGAGTCTTATCTGAGTTGGCCGAGTCCCAAGTCAGCCGAGTCCCAAGCCAGCTGAATCTTTGCTGAGTCCAAGTCTAACAAAATTGGTATTAACATTGCTTCTATCATCTTTCTAGAGTTGTTGCTCTCTAATACTTCATTGCATAAGTCACACCCTAGCAAGCAATGTTTTGATGTGGCACCATTCTTGGGTCCTAGTGAATCCCTACATTCATTTTTCAGCATGCTAGGGTTTATTTGTGGTGTGTGAATGCAGCCATAATTTCCCTAACCCTTCATGATCTCGCCCTCTCTTCAATTAGCCAAGCCTCCCTTGACTCTAGTTTCCCTGTTGGATTGGCACTAGTCTTGATGGTCCTCCCATCACCCTTTCTATTTCCTATACTATAACCACATAACTGTTTTTGCTAAGCTATCTCTTCAAATTACCTTGATCCTTCATTGGCATAGCCTAGCAATCCTATCCTAGGAAAGACCCCCTTGAGTTGGAGAAGAGCCAACCTAAAGTTTAGAGAGGTGGTCACTGAGGTGATAGTGGATAACACCTCTAAGTTGCAGTTGGGCTAGCTTTGTTCATTTGGGATTTAATTACACATGCTAGTTTGAGCTGTAACAAATTGCACTAGCCCAATCCAAAACATCGAGTGTTCAAACTGAATTAATTAATGTGGTTTACCCTGAAATGCAATCTCAAAAAGAATCCAACCGCAAAAGCTTTTGAAATAATACATCTTATTCTTTCTTGCAAAGAACAGATCACCCTGTACAGTTCAATCCTTCCTAGGATATGGTATTTGATCCGAAGTTTAGATTAATAAACTTTACAAAATTATCAGCCAAAGATGGTATGAAATTGATAAATTAAATAACACCAACTAAATTAATGCTATTACTATGATATGAATCACAAAGAAAACAATAATGTACCTAAGGATGTAGGATCTGTTGACTCAAGAAACTCTTGAAGCAGTAGCTGGTAGAACTCAGAGTCATCAAGTAACTCTGGATCACCATCCTCGTTTACTTCCTGACATTAGCAGAACCTTTAACTTTCAAACATGCATATACTAGCAAGATCATTATAGACATGAGAGAATGCCCAAAAACATTGAAGCATTAAATAATGGAAGTAATTTATGTTAATGACAAAATAGAACTAAAATTCCATCATTTCAAATCCGATACCTGAGCATTTCTTTCTGAGCCCTCTGTTTTTTCAACTACTGGTCCCTGTGGAGACTGAAAGGAAGAAAAATATAGCGACTGAGAAAATTTGGTCCTTAACCAAGAAACAAGAATCAACAATACTGACCAATCTTTAAATTGAAATAATAATGTATGCCAAGACACTCACAACTCCGAGGACATGAACAGAAGATGGCATCTGTTGCATCCTCTTGATCATGCTTGTAGGGTCTCTCATATATGCTGACACTTGCTGAGTTATGCTCTGTTATATTGTAGTAGGTATATTCAAAAACCACCATCCAGCAGTAATAATTGCCACAATATTAGGATTCCAGCAGTAGGGGTCAAAATTGATTAAAAATTTAAATCTGCACACAAACCTGATTAAAAGCACGTAATTTGTTTTTCATTGCTGCAGCACCTGCTGATAGCTGTGTCTTTCGATGCCATTTGTCTACAGAGTGATTACGGAATGGAACAATTCTGCAAGATACAGATAGCATATTCAAAACATCTATGTCCATGACAATCATTTACCTACATTTATCTCCGCTCTTCAGCAGTGCATAAATTAGACATTCTAATTCACAATAAAGCATCATTTTACCAAAATGCACTAAAGTGGAAGCTCTCAACCTTCATGACATTAAGTTACATGCCCATCATCAGACTAGTAACTTTAAAAATGAAGTGAGGTTTAGTCCTTCAATTAGGGATTGAGATATCATTAAAGATAGGTCTGTATAAAAAATTATGGTTCCAGCAAAAACCCTACTGAATACTAGGTCGGCAAGTTATATGTAACCAGTAATAAGGACAAGTTCAAAACAGAAAGAACTCAGACTGCAAAGCTAGAGCATCCTACATTACGAAAATCAAAAGAATGGTGAGAGCAGCTGAACTACAACCACCAGGACAACCTATAGTAAGAACATTCTTTGAGGATTTTCAACCCATATTTGGGCCCAGATTACCACATTATACACACTTGATATGTTCTCACAAACTGCACTCTATTCCACTGTATTCAGAAATCCAAAAATCAATAGGGTCCTCAGCCTGTAACTTTAAATGGCCACAACTTTTCCATCCAGAGTAAAAAAGCTGTAATGAACATAAATATACAATATAATAACAATAATAATAATTAATCAGCAAAGGTCATAACCTTTCACCACCGTGACCAGTCAATCATACCTATACTGTTAGAAGACATCTTGTAATTTTGTAAATCATTCATCATATTATAGTATATTTTCTATCCTAAATGGATTTTAACCCTATATCCTATTTCAATTCGATATTAGTTATCGAACGTAACGTTGGTATCAGAGCCTGTCTGATCCCGGCCTTTGGCCACACTTTTTCAGAGTTGATCCAAATCCCAGCCCATTGCCATTTCTTTTCGATACATGCCATTTGAACACCAAAATAAATAAATATAGTAAAAAATAAGAAAGTCTGTTGAAGAATATTCCACTGACATACATTGAAGTGTTGTAAAGAACATTCCACTGCTATTTATAGAAAAAAAAAGGACACTGTTGACCATACAAACAGAGAACTAGCACAGTTCAGGGAAAATAACTGTTGAATATATACCTACAGAAACCATCAGAAGTAATTGTGACAGAAGCAAAATAATGGGCATTAACAACACCAGTCTTTCAAAATCTTGTATCTTTTTATTTGTGGACATCAAGGCCGCACCATTCTGTATTCACTTCAGAATTCGGATGCGTAACCTTAGTGAAATCACCTTATAAACTGTAGTTACAGAGATGTAAAACATTTGTTGGTGTGGCTAACATAGTAAAATTTGCTTTGAAGAACAATCAGGAAACGACGAAACGCGTACGGAACGGTACGGAAACCCGTTTCAAAAAATGTGAAACCCATTTCAAATTCGGAAACTCGTTTCAGAAATTATCAAACCCGTTTCCAAATCGTATTTTGATTTTCTGCCACGTTTCCGGCCAGTCAACGCTCAGTCTGCGGAAATTTTTTTTTTAATAAATTTTCAGTTCCGGTTTAGGGTTTTAGCTATTTCGGGAAGCTTCTGCTGTCCCTGACTCCTTTAAATTAGCATGCTGCCGCTATCCCTGGCGATTGTGAGTGAGCAATCTGGATGAGTGCGAGCGTTTGAGTGTGAGCGTGAGGGTTTGATTGTGAACGCGAGCTGAGTGTGAGCGTTTGAGTGTGAGCGTGAGTGATCCGTGACCGAGTGTGAGGTGAGTGTGAGCGAACGTGAAGTGAACCACAAGTGAGTGTGAGCTGAGTGTGAGTGAACGTGAAGTGAACCGCGAGTCAGCTGAGCGTGAGCCTCTGCGTGAGTGAAGTGAACCACAGATTGGAGCAGCGACAAGACCAGCATAGCAGCAGTGACTTGGTAAGAGCTGCAGATGCATAGTTCATTCCAGAATGTTTGAAATTGAAAATAATAAATAAAAACTAGTGTTTTATTTAATGAAATGTAATGTACTTTACAATTTTTGGAAGGCAAAGACACAATAAATTATAAAATCTCTCTGCATTACTTTTAGTTGAAATTTATAACAGTACGATCAATGTGTCGACTTGCCAGAGCTGTATGACGGCTGCTCTGTTTTTTCTTCAAAATATGTAAAAGAATTTACTGCATCTGCTATTGAATTGTGTTCTGATTGCAGAGTCAATAGGCAGGCAGAAATAATTTATAAAGCTGCTTTAAATGTTTGCCCAAAAATGCTATTGAATTCTCGATTTACATGGTTAGAAATTTTCATCAGTAGGGAATCGAATATGCTTCACAGATCCATTTTTTTGGTTCTATTTTGTTTTTTAAATTTTTTTGCAGCAGCAATGTATTCCAGCCAAGCTACTAGTTCAGCCCCTAAGCTCAACAAGAGGGCTGAATACTATCCTCTTTGGACTCATGTTCAAAAGATTTCAAGATGTGGAGGTGATGGCTCATGGGAGTGGTGATGTACTCTCTGCAAATCTCAGTATAAGGGCTCCTACCCAAGAGTCAGGTCACATTTCTTGCATGAAACAGGAAAGGGTGTTGAAGGTTGCCCAAAAACAAGTGACCCAATTGAGAGGAGGAAGTATGAAGTTGGGCAAGATGAGGCTGACAGGCTTAAAAGAAGACATGACCACCTTGCAAATGCTTCCATTCAGCCTCCAAACACCGAGCAAAGGATTGTGCTTGAAGCAAGGAAGAGGAAAGCAGCTCAACAACAAGAAGTACAAGCATCAAAAAATCCCAAAGGGACTCCTTCAATTCAAGAGAGTAGAATAGCCAAACTGGTGAATGTTCAAGGGAGAGAAGAAGCCGACACAAGGGTGGCTAGGGCCCTCTATGCTTGAGGGATAGCTTTCAATGTGGTTCGGTCTCCTTACTGGCATGATCTTGTGCGAGCAATTAACACAGCTCCTGCAGGGTACAAGGGGCCAAACTATGAAAAAGTCCGAACTGATCTCCTAAAAAAGGAGAAGGAGCTTGTGGAGGATATCTTAGCACCGATTCGTGCTTCATGGGGCAGCTCTGGGGTTACCATAGTCTCAGAAGGATGGACAGATACCAGGCGTAGGCCACTGATAAACATCATTGCCACTTCACCAAAAGGAGCAATGTTTCTAAGGGTTGAAGACTGTTCAGGGGAGGTGAAAGATGCTCAATTCATTGCTAATGTTTTAATCAAAGCTATTGAGCAAATAGGGCCTAATAAGGTCGTGCAAGTTATCAAGGATAATGCACCAGTTTGCAAAGTTGCAGATTTAAATGTTGAGAGCAGGTTTGAGCAAATTTTTTGGACACCTTGCATTGTCCATAATCTGAACCTGATCTTAGAAGAGATCGACAACAAAGTTCCATGGATCAAGGAACTCACAGGGCAAGCAAGGGAGATAGTTAAATTCATCACCAACCACCACCAATCTCAAGCCATATTTCGAGAGTACTCCAGATTGGAGTTGTTGAAAGTTGCTTAGACAAGATATGCTTCCAACTTCTGTTGATTTTTCTGAGCAGCATCGAGTGCCATTCCCTGGGAGAATGGAGGCACCTGGTCAGTTACCAGGATATTGACCCAGTCTAGGACTGGAAGCTCAACCTGGGGCTGAGAGCCATTCTCTGGGAGAATGGAGGCACCTGTTCAGTTACCAGGATATTGATCCAGTCTGGGACTGGAAGCTCAGCCTGGGGCTGAGAGCCATTCTCTGAGAGAATGGAGGCACCTGGTCAGTTACCAGGATTTCACTATTAGCCCTATACCGGGTCTAGGCAAGTGGTGTACTCCTCCCCTTGATCTATGGGCTATGGGACCATCTCAAGGAACTGATCAACCCTTGTTGAAATACCTAGCACTTGATTTTGGTGGCAACGGGAGGGTGAAGTAAAGCAATTAATAAATTTCTCCTTATGATGATGCACTTGGAGTGGACATGAATGGATCAGTGACGACCTTGAAGAACCATAAAACCCAAGCATAACCTGGCTTGGTCCATGTACCCACAATTTGAAGAAAATATAAATATAAATATACATTCACAGGTCGGCTCATTATTGAAAGGAAAAAATAATAATAAATATACATTCACAGGTCGGCTCATTATTGAAAGAAAAAAAAATAATAATAAAATAAATTCCACAGGTCGGCCCCAATACTTGGATTTTTTGCCATTTCGACTCACTATAAAAGAAAGAAGAATTTATCATTTTTATCCATCGAATTAGTGAGTATCTCCTCTGCTCAACTCGTGGGTATTTTCTCTCTTCTCTGCTCAGCTTGTGGGGGTCTGTCTGTTGGTTTCTATTCTTTGGAGAAATAAAAGTTCCAAACATTTTTTTTTGGTCTAAACTGCCACCCGAATTTGTTGGGATACATCAGCCCTGCTAGGGCTCTACTCAGTTCTGCTCTGTGTATCTCAGTAGCCCTATTAGGGCACCCACAACCTACAGCAGGCCACTGCTGCACTGAAAAAGTTTGAACAAAAATTCGGCAGCCATAAAAAGGGGTGTGGACAAGTCACTACAGCCCAGCAGAAGATCTCGGTCCCCTCAGTAAAGTATACCCCAGCAACTGTTGGCAGTTATAGGCATGTCCAGGTTGACTGTGTTAGACTAAAGCTGCTCCAGGCATCTAGCAACACCTTCAGACATTCAGTGGCAGATTGGGGACATCAGACATTGTACAGGGTTCTTCTTGATCAGTGAAACAAATTCTAATTTGTTGAAAAGGCTTGTTCTTAGCCTGTTGTTGTAAAAACTCGGTCATCTCATTCAGGAGATAAACTATTATTAATTGCTTTGGGGTTTTTGTCCTCGAAAGGTTTCCCCGTGAAAAATACTGTGTTCAATTTTTGTGAATGTGTGTTTACTGCTAGCTATCTCTGCACTACTTTACTTTACAGTCTGTTACTGCTATCAAATTTTTAATTTAACAACTTCATCATGTTGCGTCGCCTTGTTGAGGTTAAGCAACAATTAGTTTCTATGGTAGTCGGTCAACTTTGGGTTGAGTGGAGACAGGCAGATTCAGAGCGGGGAATTGTTGTGCGCAGATTGTGCCTTGATGAGGAGTGGTGGAGCAAGATAGATTTCTTGCTAAAGTTCACAACCCCTGCATTTGAGCTTCTTCGAAGCGCTGACACGGACCGACCTTTCTTGGGAGAGGTATATGATGGCATGGATACCATGGTTGAGAAGACTATGGAAATCATTTTGCTTGAGTCTCCTCAGTTTTTATATGTTGATGGTGGATTTGTTGATTTGGTACATAAAATCATGGTTGACAGGTGGAATAGTTTCAACACTCCATTGCACACTTTAGCACATGCCTTGAACCCAAGATTCTATGATGAACAACTCATTGCTCAAAGCAATGGGAAGAGGAGGGCACCCCATCAGGATAGAGAGGTGGCTAATGGAATGAAAAAGGCCCTTATGAGAATGTTTCCAGCTCATCTACACCGGGAAGTGAAGGAAGAATTTGCTAGTTTTGCTGCAGGATTGGATGATTATTCAGATATATCATCTTTGGATGAGAGAAGCACCATGAGTCCGGTTAGGTGGTCAATTTGTCATGGAGCAAATGGTGTGTATTTGCAAACACTTGCCATTCGTATTATTTCACAAGTGGCAAGCTCTTCATCGGCAGAAAGGAATTGGAGCACCTATGGTTTTATTCATTTTGTGAAGCGCAACAGGTTGGGTTCACAAAAGGCTGAGGATCTTGTTTATGTGCACTCCAATCTTCGCCTTGCTTCTCGTAGGGGTCCGGAATATAGCAATGGGTCTTCTAAAGAATGGGATGTGGATCCAGAATCATCTAACTTGGACATCTCTCTTGCTGCCCTGAATATTGAGGGACCTAGAAGTGGAGTTGGCCAATCTTCTTCCGGTCAACAATCCACTATTGGGCGTGCTTCTTGTTATATTTTTCAGGATGAGTATGAAGATGAGCCCGAGGATGATGACTATTAGTCTTTGGGCTTGAGCAGATGTTTTTTTGATGTGTTCATTGTTCATGTTGATGTAGCTTTGTACTTGTAGCCTCATATATAAAGGCTGATTTTTGATATAAATGTATTGCTGGCTTAGCCTCATTTATGAAGACTGTTTTTTGGCTATTTCCACTTGCATTATGGAATCGTTTATGGGTAAAATACTAAAATGTGTTGTTTTTTGGATATTAATACTTGCATTATGGAATCACTTATGAAATTATGAGTAAAATCATAAATGTGATGTTACATGTATGACTATGACTATGATTTCTAATTTTGTTGAATTTAAAATTTTAATCTTTAATATATATATATATATATATATATATCGCATTTCCCCGTTTCCAAAATTTTGGGGGGTCACATTTCCTACACGTCCCCGTTTCAAAAACTCGTCCCCATTTCATACAACTTAGATTGTTACTCTCCCTCTTTGACAGCAACAACGAAGGGATACTTCCCTTGTTCTAGTGGTTGGATGATATAGAAACCACTCCTAGCTTCTATCTGAGATACTCAAAGGTTTCTCTAGGAAGAGGTTTTGTAAAAATGTCAGCAATATGTTTCTCCGTGTCCACGTAGTCCAGCCTGACCTGTTGCTCTGTAACCTGCTCTCTTAAAAAATGATATTTGATTGGAATGTGCTTTGTTTTTTAGTGCATAACTGGATTCTTTGGTATGTTAATTGCAATGGTATTGTCACACAATATCAGGATTTGTTGATCATATTCTATCTTGATGTCCTTCAATGTCCACTTCATGCATAATACTTGAGTGCAACATGCTACCATTGCAATATATTCTGCTTCTACAGTGAATAAGGAAACTGAAGCTTGTTTCTTGCTCAACCATGAAACTAACATCTTGCCTAAAAAGAAAGCTCCCAAGAAAGCTCCTCCAATTGTGATCTTTCTATCATCCACACTTCTTGCCCAATCTACATCTATGTAAGTTGTAAGAGTAAAGTCCTTACCTGTGGGATACCATAAACCAAAATCCAAAGTTCCTTTTAGATATCTAGAGATTCTCTTTACTGCTTGCGCATCTGTTTCCTTTGGGGCAGCTTGAAACCTTACCACTAACCCCAGTGCCTGCATTATATCTAGTCTTGAAGTTGTCACATATAGTAGGCTTCCAATCATTGATCTATACAAGGTCTAATTTGCTTCCTTTGATTCATCCTCTTTGCTTAGTTTACAATGAGTAATCATGAGTTTGCTAATAGGTTTACAGTCTTCCATTTCAAACTTCTTCAACATCTCCCTAATGTACTTGGTTTGTGAAATGCATATGCCTTTACTAGTTTGTATGATTTGTAACCCAAGGAAAAATGACAGTTCTCCAAGCATGGACATCTCAAATTCTTCTTGCATTTCTTTCGCAAAATATTTACATGTATCATTTTTACTGCCATCAAATATAATATCACCGACGTAAAATATAATAATTATTAGATCTTCTCCTTCGATTTTGATATAGAGATTGCTATCAGCAATTCCTCTTTTGAAACTTTGTTGTCGTAGATACTTATTGTTGAAATCTGAGCTTAACTCAGCCCAAACACTTAGCAGAACTCTGATATCAGTCTTCAATATTCATAAAACCAAACACATATCACATGCATATAAATTTCATGTCTCTGTAAGCTGATATGCTGTAACTAAGTAAACTTTGCAGCGGAAAATTAACTCAAAATCAGCAGACTGTAAAACATATTTAACACAGATATTTTGGTCAACAATGACCCTGGAAAAACCCCCCCAACCTCTGGGGAAAACCAGTTCTAAAAAAATATATTAGCTAGCAGCAAAATATCTCAAAATTACATCAGCTGTAAGGTACAGCATTAATCTTCAGTACAGTACAATATATTTCTCGAAATCTGAGCACAAAATCTATCTCGAAAACAGTGCAATATTCAGCCAAGGAAAACGTGCAAACAGTGCATCCCAGGACAGTCACATGCAATACTGTTTACCTCGATTTTCGTGCCAAAAAACAGCAGTACGGCCCTCTTCCTGTGCTGTATGAAACTCACAGAAATCAGTGCTGTTGGTTGCCTCGAAAACTGTGCCCACTTTGCCTTGTTTTCTGTGCACACCAACTCAGCAGTACGGCCCTCTTTTGTCTGTGCTGTACGGCCCTCTTAAATGCTGAAGAAATGTCTTGGGAACTGCGCCATCACCTAGGGAAAAGTGCCCACTTCAGCTGCTGCTCCTCTCCATTATTCTGCTGCTCATACTTTTCTAGAAAGTCATGCTCTCCTCACCCAGCTCTCTTGGGATTCAAGCCAACTCCAGTTCTCTTGGAGTTCGTGCCTCTCTTTCTCTCCTCTCGAGATGCGTGCTGCTCCTCTCCTTCAGATTGTAGAAAATGAAGTCTCTTTCATCTTTTATTTACCCTATTAGGGTTACTCTCATGACTTTTCAACTTCAATGGACGAGATTAGATCTTGGCCAAGAGATCTATGGCTGGGATCTAATCTCTCACTCACTTAAATCTCCTAAGTGAACTTTACAATAAATTTTCTTTTTGAAAAGTCACATTACCCTAAATATTTAAAAGGTACACTTTATGACTTGAAGTCACTTTAGAAACATAATAAAGTGCGACTCACTTTTAAATCATAAAGTCACATCAAAAAGGTACTTTAATAAAAACACATTAATAAAGTCACTTTAAGAATATAAATGAGACTCCAAGTTATTGACCCCTGCACCTAGGCACCTGATGCAGGAGTGCCACCGAGCTATCAAATGCTAACACTTATCTAGTCTAAAATACCAGGCTCTAGGAGCTTGCATTAATCCATAAAGTGCTTTCTTCAATCTGCAAACATAATCCTTATTTTTTATTTAGAAGGAACCCTTCAAGTTGTTCAACATAAACCTCTTCCTCTAGATCTCCATTAAGAAAAGCGGATTTGACATCCATTAGGTAGACTTTAAAGTTTTTGAAGATTGCATAAGCCAAAAACATTTTGATTGCTTCTAATCTGACCATAGGGGCAAAGGTTTCTTCCAAGTCAATGCCTTCAACTTGAGCATGGCCCTTGCATACTAGCCTTGCTTTCGTACAGTATTAAGAGCATGATAAAAATCAGTCAAGTTATGAAGAGGGAAATGCCAAAGGCTTAACCTGTCCCGGAAGAAGAACCAAGAAGAAAACGCCAACAACCAGTTTTAAGTGCCTTCAGCTAACTCAATCGATTCATTCGATGTGGACTCTGAATGCTCGAAGTATGTTATTGGCAATACCAACTCTTCCCATGACCAGGAAAGTTCTTCCAGCCATGACATTGACTTGATTGACAAAGAGAGCCATGGCGGGTTGCAAAAATGAGTGTGGTTGCTCAAATTGCCCAGGAAATGGGAGTTAAACTTGGTCACGAGGCATACAACATAGAGGGTCGAACTGTGGAAGAGAGTTTAGTTACAACTATAGACTGCTCCATTTTAACTAATACTACCTTACAATGCAGCAATGATGTACAAAAATGTACTATTGACCCTGTTACCGGGCAAATTAGCAGGGCTAATTCCCAGTAAGCATAAATAAGAAGAGTGACCCAAATGTCACCTTGGTCACCGTTCTAACTTCTTCGGAAGTCGAAACCTCCCAGGAGAAGTACTCTTATGGAATCCTGTAGAACACCGAGACAACCACAAACTATATTTTCTATGCAAGTGTCAGCCAGACCAGTGCCTAAATGGAGTCAATAATATTATGATCAATACTTGAAAGATGTGATTAGAATCGATAATTCACTTAGACCATTCAATGAGATGTATAAACGTGTGAGCATGTATTATGATGATCAATATTGGATCAAAAGACTATATTGCCAATAAATCACACTCCAGAACCAAATATGCGTTAAGTTGCAATTGTCGGAGTTATTCACCATGTACTAGTAACACATTCACTTATCACTCAAGTATATATCATCCAACTAGTGTAAAAAGGTGATCAAGCATTTGAAGAGACCAAAAATATTCTAGTTTTGCAGAATTGCCTTATAGCAGCAGAAAGTAGAAAAGTGAGTACATAATGTAACTAACAATCACCTTAATCACCAACATCCAATAGTAAACATAACCATCACCAGTACAATATAAGGTTTGTTTATTAATGTAAATAAGTAAAGTGTCACTCAATAATCGGAATCCTTTTAGGACATGTGTCAATGGTTATCGATGTTATTATGTCACAGAGCTCAAAATGTTTATCATAGACAGTACGTTAATTCATAATTAATTACAACTATTAAAGAGATTGCAACCATCAAGCAAAGTATATTAACCGAAGTGTATTCTTCCAATAGCAACAAAATATGACAAATCCTAAGTTAATGTCAATTTAACATACTGACGTATAGCTTTCACGCTAGATACGTATGCATTCAACGTAGTAGACCAGAGTAAATAATAACAATAATGCAATTCGCAATTTCATCAAACAAACACCGTAATTAGGAGTGCTAGGATGTGTTATTAGCATGTCCAGGTCTGTGTGAAAAGTTCAGATTTAAATTGTTAATTTATTAAATAATTTTCTGAGTTTTTTTTGTTTATGTTTTGTGCAGAGTGAAAGGGCAAGGGGATAGCACACACAAGGTCTGCAATCCTAGATTGCAGACGGTGCACGCATAATGTATAACTCGGAAATTAGGTTTAAAAGATAAATGAACAACTAGGGCATCAAAAGAAAGCTATCTACCAAACCCTAGGGCATCAATGAGAGGAGGTACTCTCCTTGAGATGGTACTCGACAAGCTTGTCAACTAGGGCTAACCTCAATAATCTCTAGGATTCATTAAGGAAGCCTAGTCTTAGCAAGACTTGAAGACCTAAAGCTCAAGCTTGAATGCTAGGGTGACCAATGACAAAAATGAAATGCAAATCAAAACAAAATGAAGCAATAATGGCTTCCATTCAACCCTAGCAAGCATCACTTCCATACAAATTGATTAAGAGCTATGTTGCACGAGTTTCCGGAACGCGGGAACGTTGGGAACTTGGGTACGGGTGTCGGATACGGCTAGAAGTTTCCCCTAAATTTATAGGAAACGGCGGGTTGGGAACGGCAATAATATATATTAAAAAAATATAAAAAATAATATAATTGAAAAAAAAATAGCATACTATTTAAATATTGTATTACTATTTAGTATTTAGTATTTAGTATTACTATTATTTAAATCTTCTATTTAGGAGTAGTACATTAAAATACAAATATAACTAAACTAAACTAAAATTAAAATAGTAAAATATAAAACTAAAGTTAAAGTCTGTTTAACTAAAACTTAAAAATTTAAAATTTAAAAAATTAAAACTAAAACTAAAAACATAAACATAAAAGTTAAAACTAAAACTAAAACATAAACTAAAAAGTTAAAACATAACTAAAACTAAAACATAAACTAAAACATATGCCATAAACTAAAAACATAAAATAAAAACTAAAAGTTAAAACATAAACTATAAACTAAAACTTAAAATTTAAAATTAATTATTAAAACTATAACTAAAGTCTAATACATCAACTAAAAATTAAAACTGAAAATTAAAATTTTAAAACGTTTCTAATTCTAAGTTTGAGTTACCGCTGTAATTGGTGGTTGAACCCCGAGCCTGTCTCAGCCAACCGCCGAGCCAACCTCCCGGGGATTCCAGGCGACACTGCCAGTAAAAGCACAGGAAACGCCGGCGGGTCCCCAGCGACTTTATGTCGAATTCCGCGTTTTTTCTCCGATACATTGTCATCACAATCTGAGTAAGAATTGAAGTCGAAAAAAATAATGAAATGAGGCCGTAGCTTGAGTTTCAGTGACAGGAATTAGGATCACAATGAAAAAGTCGCAGGAGAGAAGTTGCAGGTGCATTGTGTTGTCCCTGCTGTTGCTCTCGGCTCTCGCGCTAGACCCACCTCGACAACCGTCTTCTGCTCAGCCTGGCAAACCGGAGCGCGTGCAAGCTCCCAAAATCCGGAACTCCCGATTTGAAGTTCCCAAGCTCCCTAACTTTCATGGCCGAAGCTCCCGAAAAGCTCCTAAGCTCCCGGAACCGTTCCCATCCATTCTGGAACGTTTCGTACCCGTTCCTAAGCTCCCTGGAACGCGGGAACTCCTGGAACGGGTTTCCTAAAGTCCGGGAGCGGTTCCCGTGCAACGAAGATTAAGAGACATCAAACCAAGAATATAGATACCTCCAAGTGCATGTGTTAAGCAAACAACTCTAGCTTCACCTTAGCAATGGCATGAACAATAGTAAAACTTCCAAGAAATGCTTCAAACTTGCAAAATAACCTTCATCAAGGAGTGCATCCCTTCAAAGAGCCCTAGTTAGGAAAAATAGCAGACATAATGATCTTATCCCAAAAGTTGATACCTAAAAATGAAGTGAGGAGATCTAATTTATATGATCTCACACTCACTTTTACATAAACATAAAGTAAGATAAATTTAACATTAAAAATGTCAACTTAAAATTAGAATTAAAATAATATAAAAGATAATCAAAGTAGTGGGTAAATTAGGTGTTTTCCCATATTTGACCCCTACTTGAGTAAAAATGGCTAAACAAGGCCAAATTCGACGAAACTGAAGGCTGAGACACGGAGGGGGGGTCGTCATACCCCAACTAACCCCAGAAAATAGTGAAAATCCCTCAACGCCCCCCTCAGAGCAAACATCTTGCAGCCAAAGTAGAGTGACGTCATCCTCTATGGAAGGCCAGGGAGCCATGGCACTGGAGGGTGCAGAAGGAGGCCTGGGTCAATGACATAGGCCCCAGTACTGAAAGAAAACATGCCACTAGTGTAAAAGTGCTTGGGGAATCATGTGGTCCAATGACCCATCCCTAAGGGCCCTGGACAACAACCTCAGGGTTTCAAACCCTTTTATGAGGCAGTCATCGGTGCCATTTAGCCATAGTACCCCCCAGGGGGGAGCCAGAGAACCTGGCCATGATCCCATCCATAAACTATGACTATATCGCACCCTCCAAGTCAAAAAATAGGCTGCCATCTCCTTGGGGTGCATCTGGAACATGCACTGGTACTGGTACCACGTAACAGACCCTTATATTTATAATGTTGATAAACAGTTGACCGGCATGAGAGTAACAAGGAAGGAATGCATGCTTCCCTGTTTGTCTTTTGCATGCACTTTTGAAGACAAAGTTAGAGAACATGAAATGCAAATTTTATTTCACATGGAAATGCTTCATGCACCAAATGTTGCACGACTGGAAGAAGAGGTGAAGGAGAATTGTACAAAGGATATCTGCTTGCTTTTGGAAAACATTCAATTCAATTTGTCAAGAGCTATGGAGGGACAAAATCTTATTGAATTCGCAAACAGAGTCATTAAATCCAGGTACATGGACTATGTACTCGAGATAATTGATAAAATCTACGAACGCATGGATTTCCTTTAGTCGGATGCATCAACATCTTCTACAAATGAGTTGATGGCAACCAACAGCGGCGATCAAGAGAACATACCCCTTAGGTTGACAAAGAAGAGACGTGAAAAGAAACAATGTGATGGTGGGAACGAATATGAGAAGAAATTGAGAAGAGCCCGAATGAAAAGAGAGTGTTCAAAGAGATTTGCACATTTTGCAAGCAAAGCTCCAAATTTACACCGTCTTTGGACTCCAAAGAGAGTCGCTTGCCCTAAAAAAATACAACCTTAGAGCCAGAACCAAATACCTAAGAGAAATGAACTTATAAACACCATTAAACCTAGCACCCAAGATGAGATCAAAGCGACAACTAAAATTAGAGACTTTTTTGGAGGCGAGACCATATGAATTTATTTAAGTGTCTAGCATGTTTATATATGTTGACACGTGAACTTTAATAACCCCCCAAGGCCTAACCACCAACTTAGGCATTCCAACTTTGGAGGTGTAGGAGAAAAACTCGTCAATTATACTCAGCTAAAGGCAAAGCATAATTGACAAGGGAAAAAACTCCTTGGAATACCCTCATTAGTTGCAAATTCCTAGGGAGCCAAGTTACTCAAAATACCACCATGCTAGTACACTTTATTACAAACCCCGTGGGGCATGGACATGCATTGAAAATTAAAAAAGGGGCCCTGAAAAGGCCTGATTTGAACTTCTGAACACTGAAATGCACAAGTATTTGTGCAAACTTTGGCGGCTCTCTTGAAGTCCAACTGATCTGCAACTCAGTTGGTAACACTTGCCATTTAATATCTCTTCGCAAATTTCTAAATGCTTTTCACTTGACTTAAATGCATTACTTAATATCTTTGATCATTTTTAATAAGCCTTTAATATATATAGCTTAATCTTGATATTATTCGTAAGCTGATTTTTCAATATATAACCTTTATGGCTTTTTAACCGCTTTTAACTATTGACTTGAATCACTGTCATGTTGTTTTTCTCTTTTAGAATTAATATCAAATAATAAACTTTAATCCTTTCTTAACCAATCGACATGATCTTCTTTCCTGTTCTTCCTCTCCGCCACCCCATTCTGCTGCGGGGTATGAGGAACAGTGTGTCCCTTCTTGATCCCCTCTGATGCACAATACTCCATGAACTCTCTGCCAGTGTACTCACCACCGTTGTCTGTCCTCAATATCTGGATCTTCTTCCATGTTTGGTTCTCCACGAGAGTCTTGAACTCACCACCATTGTCTGTCCTCAATATCTGGATCTTCTTCCATGTTTGGTTCTCCACGAGAGTCTTGAACTCTCGGAACCGATCAAAGACCTCTGACTTGGCCTTCAGAAATAAGATCCAAGTTTTCCTGGAATAGTCATCAATGAATGTGACGCAGTAACTCTAACCACTGAAAGAATGGACGCTCATCGGTCCGCATACATCCGAATGCACCAAGTCTAAGGCCCCCTCAGACTTGTGCTCACTATGTGGGAAACGTTTCCTGATGTTCTTCCCCAATGCACAACCCTTGCAGTGGTTGTGCTTCTCCTCATGTACTGAAGGAACTCCAATGACTGCAAGTCTCAGATGCCTCAGTGCACCATGCTGTAAGTGTGCCATCCTCCTATGCCACAACTCACAATCACTGTTGCTGCTACTAACCAGAGCCTTTGCAGGCTCAAACTATAGTCTGTAAACCTTCCCGCTCCGAACCCCAATCTCATATCATGTCCAATCTCTGATCTGACCCATGTGGCCTGATATATACTTTCTTGTCTCGGAAAGTCACTAGAAAACCCTTGTCTTCTAGTGTGGAAACTGATATGAGATTCTTGGTCATCTCTGGAACATATAACACATTAGCAAAGCTGATAGGTTTTCCAGACTCCCTCTGAAACGAAACAATGCCAACACCCTGCGCCTGATACCACGCATCATCTCCTGACTCAATATGCAGATTTACTCCACCCTCTCGCAAGCTCTTGAAGAACAATCTATGTCTTGTCATATGACAAGATGCACCGCTGTCCACATACCAGATGTTGTTGTTGATGGAGTTTTCCATGCAAGCTATCAAGCAAAAGTCCTCATCAAAACTCTTGCTGAAGTCATCCACAAGTCATCCACCTCTGTTGAACCTACCATCTGTGTGTTGTTGTTCTTCTTCTTCCTCTCTAGGCACTGAGAAGCAAAGTGTCCATGCTTGTGACAAATGAAGCACTTGACTTTTGACATATCCAAGTTCTTCTTGCCACCCTTCTTCTTCTTTGCCTTTGCTTGCTAGGGCTAGAGCCTCTTCATCCACGATCTATGTAGTACCGCTGGATGAAGTTGAACCTTGACCCATCTGGGTCTCTTCCTATGCGAAGTCATCCGACAATCTCTGCCAGTCAGGGAGCTTCTCCCTAGCCACCACGCCTTTGACAAAGACGTCCCATGGCTTAGATAAGCCATTGAGAGCTATACGAACTAGCTCCTCATCCTCAGTCTTAGAGCCCACTGCTCCAAGCTCATCCCTAATCTGTGTGAGCCTTGTAAGATAAGGCACCACTCCTTCACCCTTGGCCATCCTGGTACTACGCAATCTCTCCTGCAGCACCATCTTCCAGTTTTCATTCTGGTACTCTAGCCAAATCTGTCGGATCTGTGGGAGCTACCTTTTAATCATCAATGTGCTCTTCAACATCACTGACATCAAGGATCCTGGTGATCCTCTCTTTCCAAGTAGGAAAGATCTGTGCCCCCTGGAGTCTATCCTCAACTCTCAACTGTACGGCCATAATGAATAGTACCTGTAAACCCTTGGATAGATATGCAACGATCTATCCAACCAATCTGTTGCTCTCTCTCAGTCTGCTCAAAAGAGCTCTGATACCATGTCCATTTCCTTAAAATCCACTCTAGGGCTAGAGTATGCTGGATTAATTAATTAAACCCAAATTCTTACTGTTAACCAGCAGAATAAAATATTAAGAGAAATACCAATCAATCACACCAATAGAAACAACACAATCTTTTTGGGTATAAACCCTCGGACAAAACCCAAGATGGGAAAACCGATGCAGCAGTATGAGATGATATTTTTATTAAGAAAATATGGAGCAATACAATTCAGAATTCGATTATGCCCAATTGGCAAAAATCGTACCACACAAAATCACTGAGAAAAACCTGTAGGTGGGCACGGATCCCAACGCAGCAGTACTACTGCTATTGTATGGCCTGATGTGCAGAATCCGTATGAGCGGGCTTTTGTACGACTGTATGGACTACCTGCTGTACGATCACCTCTGCCAATCCGTCGGTCTCTCTCCTCTGCAAATCTACGTTGCCTTCTCCGAATGGCTGCTCCTACGTCTTCTTCGCCAAAACTATCTCTCTCACACTTCTCTTCCTCCATCTCTGTCGGAATGCAATTGTGTGTCCTCTCCACCAATTGATCTTTCTTTTATAACTCAATGCTAAGCGAAAACCCTAATCTCACTATAGATCTATGGATGAGATCCTCCGGTGAGATTGGATGGCCAAGATTAGATTTGGCCATCACTTAAATATTTTCACTTACACTTTATAAAAAGTGTTTCATAAAGTCAATCGATAATTAGATGACTTTAATTTATTTTCCAAAGTAAACTTAGGAAAAATAAATTAAATATATTTTATTGGCTTCTCCAATTTAAGTCTTCCTCATGCAAGGACACATGCACGCAGGAAGACCTTCCTTGTTGTCACTTTCTAACACATTGTTCACCTCTTTTCTTGTCTGAAGGTGGAACCTCTGCTCCTCTGTGTTGTAATTTTTTTGAGTTCTTGAGTTAATAAGAGAAGCCTTTGGAGGCTACATTATGGGCTCGTGTCAAATGTGTGGATGCTTGATGTTTCAAATCCCATGGAGGTAATCTGTATATTTTCATAAAACTTTGCTTATTGTTGGGATTGCACTGACCTTGGTAGGAAATCTATTATTTCAGTAGGGTAAGGATAAAATTTAAATTTTGTTTCTCATTATCAATCATATGAAAATGCTTTGAACATTATGCATATCTTGTTTGAATGTTTATGTTTATTGTCTTTTACATGATTCATATTGGTGCCATTTAATCCGCTTGTGCAAGGTTTTGTTGTGAATTTTTGTTGCAGGTTACCGGATCTCATAGAGGAGGCATGCATGTTAGCTTTGCCGCATTCTTGAGTCATTTCAAAGGAAGCTTAGTCCCTCGTGTTCCCACTTACATGTGGTCTCCATTTGCTCAAACTTTTCTCACTCAAAAAACTGGGTTTTCTCACCTTAGTTCAATCTCTCTCAAACTTTTCTTGGTTACTTGTTCCATATTGTTCTAGATCTAAAAATTTGAAATCCTAAAGAAGTAGATCTAGTTTCATTTTGCTAATGCTATCATATTATCAAATTTAAATCTCATTTTTACATTAGTGAAAGGTCTCTTCCTTTGTTTGCAGCTAAAAAGTTGAAAGATCTTGTTAGTTAAGGAAGAGTGGTTTTATTGCAAGTGTGTGAAAGATAGATCTAGCTCATTAGGCTTGCATGATTTGGCTTGCAACGTGAAAGAGGGCAGCCAAAGATCCTAGAAAGACAAGCTTTCTAGCTTGTCTTACTAGTTCAAATTTTTGCATTTTTAGTTTAGCATTCAACTCATAATTTTTGCAATTTTTTGTAGCAAGGCCAAAGACACTTTTAGTGTGTTTTTTGGGGCCATTTTGATAATAATAACGCTCGCTGGTTTTCCTGATATTTTAGCAAGTTTGAGCATTAAAGCGACCAAAATTTGGGATTTGGAGGCTTTCGTGGCCATCTGGGGAGCTTGTTCTCCCAACATTTGCTTTCTATAATTTTTGTAAATTGTATTGGTACCTACTGATAAAGTACTTCTTCAATTTCTTTTGATGTAACAAAAAATAAAAAGAGCATAGCAGGCTATTCCAGCGCTTGCCCCCATCCCCCCGTGGGGGGTTCGCACCTTTTTTTTTTAATTTCTTGTTTTTTTTGTTTTAGATTAATTTCTTTAAGTTAATAGTAATTAAATCATATCACAAAGCACACAAATGTCCTCAAAGGACGTATTTAGATCTGATTTACTTACCTCATGTTTTATGCTTTCTTACAATTGTTCCAATAAACCTTAATAAATTGTGCCCTTGCTCTCCCGAAGTACTACACCATTTTTGGTGTGTGGAAAAGAGATTTTTGGGCTTTAGATTAGTTTAACAACACACCTTGCAATATTAAATAAAATCAATCAAGACTTGAAACCCGAAGTATGCTCTTGACCGCTGCGGCTTAGTCTGAATAGTTGGCTCAATCAGAAAAGGGTGTAGTGTGGCTAGCTTTATTAGGGCAATCCTACAAAGTTTCAATCCTAAGGATTCGAGAGGTCGAGTGAGGCTAACTATAGAGTCAGCAGACTGTCGTAAGAAGGTTCATCCTCGCCTGGTTCGACACTTGGTATAGCTGTCACAACGCCCAGTTCAAAGGAGCAATTCTAAGCTGGGCCAAACCAAAAATCAACCCACTCCTTTAATACCCATTAATAATTTAAAATTTACAATACTTTCACGACACAACACAGCAGCAATCGCACGCATATTCTCGGCACTGGTCATTATACATTACAAATGTTTAAATTCAATCATAAAATGTCATGAGTTTATCCATATCATGTGTTGTTGTAATTAAATTTAATTGCAATTGTCTCTTTGTTGTAATATTTTTACATCCATCATTTAACTCCTAGAAATGGCTTTTTTCATCTTTAGTGTAGAAGCCTTAGATTATTTTCATAGGGACCACCCACCTTGGCTTCGCTAGGAGTAGCCTAGATGGAGGAGTTGAGTACTCAGGTGACAGCACTTGACTCTGACTTGCCCCCAAGGACACACCGAGCGGCTTGAAGGTTTCCTGCCGCGTTTCCCCCCAGGTGTGTATTAGGCGGCAACAACAAGTATCGTAGTTTAATAAAAAGAGATCATAAAACATAATTCTTTAGGTTTTTATTTCAAAAGCTCTAAAAGGAGTTTCAAGGTTAAAGGGAGTTTCAAAGTTATAAGCCATTATTGTCAAGAAGTAAGTTCGTATACATAGCAACAAGAAGAGAAGTAAGTTCGTATACATAGCAACAAGATATAAAAGTTAAGAGCAATGAAGAGACAACTTCCTAGGTCTTCACAAAAGTTAGAGTATGTCGAATAGAAAAGAAGTAGAAGTATCTTTTATAAGAAGGAATATGAATTTACTAATAGAACTTTGAGGACAAAGCCTTCATAAGACTGCGACAATGTATGAACACAAAATATGAATATAAATAAATATATTTAATTATCTTTAATTGTAATTATGTAAGGGTGCATTACATAAGGACGAAGCTTGAAGTCAAAGGTCATCATAAGGCCTAAATTAGTAAATACATATGGCAAGGCTTTCATTGTAGTATCATTCATTATTCATTAGTTATCACACACATATATATATGATGTGGGTTGTAAGTAGAAGGTCTGGAAGTCAAATCCTTGGGTGGCTATGCATAGATATATAAGGACCTCACTTGATGCCCCCACCGGGTTACGTTTTGTAATCAGAGCCGAAAGGATGAGGCCCCTTCGAGTGGGCCCCTTGTGAATTCTTCCTGTGGACGTAGCAACTCCTCTCCAATGTTGTGAACCACATTGAAATATATAAATATATATATATATATATATATATATATATATATATACTGTCTAGAACAATTATTATTTAACATTCAAGCTTCCGCATATTTAAGCGTTCCCATGAAACCTCCTAATCCAAGCATTAAAAAAAGGTAAAAGATAATTTCCATGCCTAAAAAGTAATTTTGCTCGAGTGAAGGGTACATTTTTACTAAGTTCATGAGTTAAACAATCAACACCACCAACATCGAGGTACATACTAACATAGAGGGGTTGATGCACTTGATTAAATGCCAATCCCATACCCTCATACATGATAGGGTCCAGTGGAAATGTTGCAATCCTAAAACCATGAACACTGTTAAATATGTTGAATTCTGAATGGGATCTAAAAATCTATTTTTTTGCATATGAAGTCCAATGCGATTGGAACCACTCTCAAACATCCTGAAACAATTAATGGTAATGCTAAAAATTTAAGCAAAAGTGTCACTTTTACTTTAAGAATTTAATGTTACTAACAATTACTATAGTTTACCTTCATTTGTTTTCAAACATTGCATGTTCAAAGCCATGCCATACTCACTAATACGAAACAGACCTGTTTCATATGGAACCAACCAGTTCAGGCATTTAAGGTTGGTTCTATACGAAACCGGCCTCTACCGATTTGGAACCTTGAACCGAACCGGAATGGCCCCCAAACTGATCGAACCAGACGGTTTTGTTGGTTCCAATCCAGTTCTAATAACGTTGAATTAGACACAATTTAGCCTTTTTTAAATAAAAACCTTAGGAGTGCTAGGTATTAATCTGCCATATGTTGAAATAAGCATCTATAAACCCCATGTGCCTGAAAACCCCTCCAAATGGATAATGCTTTGGCAGATGAAGGTTGATCTGGATAGAAGGGCCAACTGAGTGCCCAGAAATGCCAAGCTATTGTAGATAAAGTGGTTGGATTGCTCCCATGCACGATCATGAAATTTTCAGGCTGCCCACTAACACTGAAAACATGACCCTTGCAGATTTGACCAAACAAAGAGAACACTCTAACATGCATGCATGGGGAGCTAAAGTAGAGCCAAATGGGTATCCAAATCTCTATTGCGTGGGAGAGGCCCCACCCCCCCGGTCGCTCCTGCTCTCGAAGCTCGCTCCCTTCGGAAGCTCTCTCCCAAAACGCTCCTGAGCATTCCCGAAGCGCTCTCTACCTCTCCTATACTAAAAGATCCTATATTAGGTTGATAATTTGATGACAATGTTATGGTACCTCTCTTCTTTGCCAAGCTCCTATAAAAGTTGTTAAGGTTGAGTATTTGATGACAACAATATAAGTTATAACTACTAGATGATTGATGTTATATGGTTTAATCCATGTTTTCTATTGCTAATTCAACATCCTACATGCTTTCTAGATATAATCCATCAAAATATATTAAAATATATACTATATAAAAAACGCTCCCAAAACGAGAGCTTTTGAAAATTTTGCTTTTCGCTTCACTCCTGCTCCCCACTCCCAACAGCTTAGATCCAAATCCATCAATAGATCTAGAAAACACTAAATATATCAATTACATGCACATCCATGAAAATCAGCATTGCAGTCATTAAGGAAAGGCCCACCACCTTTCTGGAATTCACTGATATGCAAAATACCTGTGTATGTGGCCAAATGGGTATCCAAATATGCTCTCAAAATAAATGGATACCAAGTACAACCAAAGATATGCAACAAGCCCCTCATGGCCACTATAAAACATTGATACACCGGCATTGAAAACCCTATCACTCTAAAGACCTAATGAAACCTCTGTAGCATTGGAATGAGGATGTACTCTGATCATAAGTGTCCCTAGTGGACCAACAACAATGGGTGTCCACATGGATAAGTACATAAGAGATGCAAGTGATCATCAAAGTGAGTCATCATATAGCTAGTCATGATATACATGATAATATACCAACACCATGAATATCTTCAAACAGGTTTCTAAGAAAAATGATTTACAAACTAACCAGTACCGTGATAATATCTAAGTAACTGCAAGGACAATTTTCTTCTTAGGGGTGGACTTTGTGGAATAGACCATGTTTGGACAAGTGGAGTTTTGGTTAAAGGTGACTTAGTTGACTCAAGATGTAGGACAAGGGAAATCTTTGTGGTCTTCACCAATAGGGCAAACAATAGGGAGAGTGTCTCACAGATGGGTAATCTGTAATGAGGTACTACCCCGTTAACCTTGGCAATCAAACTTTCCCCTTTTACTTTTTTCTTTAGTAGCTCCTTCTGGGACTTCTCTTCTTTTATTTCTTGGACTCTTTTGTTCTTGTACTTCTTTCTTTTATTTCTTGGACTCTTTTGTTCTTGTACTTCTTTCTTTTGGATACCTTGGCCTTTATTTTTCTTTGAAAGCTCATTTGCAACTTTAGACTTGCTTCTTTGCTTGATTTTCTTTCCTTTGACTTGGTCTTCACTTTCTTTGACTTTGCAAGTACAGGGAGTCTTGGACTGGGAGCTTTCTTCAAATGCCCTTTTTGAGCCATTGAAAGGGAAAAGAATTTCATGCTTCAAGTATAGGGAGGAGCATTGCTCCATGGCAACTCTCCTTGCCTAATAAGCAAGTAACCCCAGGGATTTACAAGGAAGCCTCCTGAACCGTCACAAAATCATTGCAACACAAAAATACCCAAGACACAAAGGAAAACTAGGAGGCCTTCATGGTGAAGGGGTTGTTGGAATATTGTAACTTCAAAGAATATTCTATTTGTACTTTATTATTATTCATCCGGAGATGTTTTATTCCTCCATCGGGATGTTATTATTATGTAAAGTCATTGAGGTAAATCCTCCCATGTAAGTTGGGGCAATAGATCCCCTAAGAGTCATTTGTAATGGGGTGTTTAAGTCCCCTAGAGGGGTCGGCCCAGTCAGCAAGAGAATAAACTATTGAGGCTGACCTATCAAGTGTAAAAGTCAAGTGAATGTAAAGTATAAATAGAGGAGGTGTGTTCCTCATTTGAACACACACTCACTCACTTGTGAACTCGCATAGGAGAGAGAGAGATCTGCGAAGGAGGAGAAGGAGCTCTTGTTTGGGGATTTCATCTTTGTATTTTAATCATCTATATTGAGGAAGTTTTGCTGGGTTTTCTACCCCATGAGGGTTTCCCGGGATAAATTGTGTCTCTTGTGTTTATGTTGTGCTTGTTATTCTTTCAGTGATCCTATATATGTTATTGTTGTGAAGTTGAAATGAATACTGATGTTATCTATCTTAGCATATTGAATCTTAACATGGTATCAGAGCTAGCCTAAAGGAAGGCAATGTATGGCATTTATGACACTTGTTTCTCTTGCGACAATTTGAAAGCTACAGCTTTGTATAACAAAACCTAGTCATCGTGGAACTTTCGCTATAAATCCCTTTTGGCAAGGATTCAGGATCTAAAACTTAGACAGGCCGAAGGTGGAATTTTCCTGTACCTTGTGTCCGAGTTTCAGCCTCAGATTACTTTCTTAGATATGATTCGTACAAGTTAGGGTTTCTGCCTCTTACAGAATGAAGCCCTAAGAAGGTGACCTAGGTAAAAAGGCCATATCTCGAGCTAGGAAGCTCCAACTGGAATTCCGTAAAAAGTGACAATTAGGGCACAGACTGTAGTTTCACAGGTGCGAGTATCAGAGGCCGAAGTTGAAACAGTGACACATGGCACTCCGTACAAGTTCGATATGATGTTTCATCCCATAAATAGGTCATGTTGGGAAAATTATCATATCTCTCTCATGAGGAATCCAATGAAGCTCAAAACTATGAGGTTGGAAAGATGACAGGTCAGGCTACCAAAGGCCGAAGTTTCAGACCCTGAGGATCCGAAATTTCAGAAATACACCAGAAACAATACGACACATCTGAAATGGCTCAACGGAGGAAATCAAAGAAGAGGAGGAAGAAGCTCTCACTTAGGGTTTTCGGTTTTTAGGTATGGAAGGACCCAATACAATGTTGGAGACACCTGATGCAACATTGGAAACTTTGAAGATGGATTTGGAATCCATTCATCATAGATATTAATCTTCCATCAAAATGTTGTGGGAGGAAGGAGATTGAAAATTAGGGTTTCCAAGTAGAAAGAAACCCTAGCAAAGTTGGGAGACTCATAGGGCAGCAATGAAGGAGGTTTAAATGGCACTGATATTCTATCATCCTAGCACCATGAACCTATATAATATGTTTACAAGTGATCTACCATGGATGGTTAGGGTTTTACCCTTATAGAGAAGACTACAATGAATCTCGACAGGTATGACTTGAGGAGATACAGGTATGTTTTGAAATATGTTTCATGATTAAGTTCATGATATGTTTGTCTTCATATTATTGAGGTTAGTACGATCATGATTAATTTTAGACTTTTATGATCACCTTAGTAAAAGTATGAATGCATTACAATCATTGATTAGGGTTATGACACTTCTGATTGTACTAATGCACTTATGGTGTTGTATGAGGATGATGTTGTCCGCTAACATGAAAGGTACATCAAGAAAGACAAATCAAGTTCTAGATCAAGAATATATGACCATGGTGACATGAAGACAAAGACTCATAGTCATTGATCACATAGAAGCTCTACTTACGAGGTATGTATAATTTGGTTCTACAATGCTTAACTTATGAGATATGCAGGTTACTAGCACAAGGTCTCTAATTACAGTGTTACACGGGGACGCGTTCCCTAGGGTTGGGGGCGCGCCCCCCTCGCTCCCTGCGCCCCGGGGACTTGGGGGCTCGTAGCGAAACGTTTCCCCTCGTCCCCAATTTGGAGAAACTTCAGGAAACGCATGGGGGAGCTCGTCCCCTATTTTGAATCGCGCACCGATGAAGTGGGGGGCGCTTAGGCGCTCCTTCCTTACTAGAGTTGTTCAGTAGTAATGGTAAATATTAAATTCTTAAAGTAAAAGTGGTATTTTCCTTATCTTTCATTTTCTATCCTTTTACTTAAATTTTTAACATTACCATTAATTGTTTCAGGATGTTTGAGAGTGGTTCCAACCTTATCGGAGTTCATATGCAAAAAGTAGAATTTTAGATCCCATTTAGAATTCAACAGACTTAACAGTTTTCAGGATTTCAGGATTGCAACGTTTCCACTGGATTCTATCATGTATGAGGTTAAGGGATTGGCATTTAATCAAGCGCATCAACCTCTCTATGTACCTTGATGTTGGTGGTGTTGATTGTTGAACTTCTCTATCATGACCTTAATCAAAATGTTCCCTTTAGTCAAGCAAAAATCACTTATTAAGCATGGGAAATTTTTTCTAATTCTACCTTATTTTAATGCTTGATTTAGGAAGTTTCATCAAAATTGTAGGGCGTTGAGTAATGTCCCTCGAGGATCAACTTCGAAATTCAAGGTAGAGGCAAGGGCTAAGAGCCTAGAGGAGGGGGGCACAGGGTGTTATTGATGAATAAGATCCCATTATAGGATTAATAGTTCACTCCTACATAATTGTATGTTGGACTTGAAAGCCTCAAATAATGTGATTTCCTTTAGAATCATGAAGAAATAAGATCCTCAAGTCACAGTTCCCCATTACAACATCTATGCCATGGATTCACACAATGTTGAAGTGTATTGAATCATTGAAGAATTAGACTGTATTTACAGGGAGCAGCTTAAATTGTATTTACACACGATGAATTGTTGTTGCTGGTATTTAAAACCTCTATATTTTTTATAATTTTTATGACCTTAACGCCCCCCCGTCCCCCCCCGAATTTCCCTAAAATTTGGGGGTGGTCTCCACACGTCCCCAATGTGCGTTTCCCCGCTCCCACGCTCTCGCGTCCCGGAAACTTGGGGGAACTCATTGAAGAGAACAAAGAAGACATTGTTTGGGTATGTTAGCAAGCATTATAATCCAAGTATGTTTTCCTATATCGAGTTAGAATCCTACCTTGTGTTAGGATCTTATATAAGTATATTTTTGTATGATTGATAATGATTATTCATGAAGTTATAAGTTTGTGTAATCATGGGTTTATGCATATTGTGCTTCTTAGTTTGATTAATTATATGACAAACTAGAAGAGTCCTATGGTCAAATAAGACTATGCATGAGTAAAAGAAGTACTCCTTGAAACCTTGACTACTAACGCTTGTGATTGTTAGTTTTGTACCTAGGGAAGTGTTCCCCAAGTGACAATAGTGTAATGTCACTTAGAAGGGGGAAAAAGGTGACCCTCACATTAAAAGTCACTTAATGAGACTTTATAATATTAAAGTCACTTTTTGCTAAACTTAAGTGGGTGAGTGAAATAATTATTTAAGTGATTTAAATAAAGTGCTTTTTCACTCTCATTGAATCTTAGCCATTGGATTGAATCTATCTCCACCGTCGGATTAGATACCTACTTAGGGTTAGACAAAAAGCATGAGGGAGGCAAGATAGCTCACTTTTGTGATTGAAGTGAAGAGAGAGCAAGAGAGAAACAGCTGAAGAGGGCACGAGTTTCGAGGCAGCCATTTGAGGAAGTCATTGGCACGAAAATCAAGGCACCAGATTTTTAGCTTGAGAGAGGGCACGCATTTCGAGGCAGCTTGGAGTGCATTTAATGCTGCACAGAAATCGAGACAGCAAGTATTAATCTCAGCACAGTTTTCTAGGTGACCATACAGCAGCAGAAGGGCATGGTTTTCGAGGCACTGTACTTGCTGTACAGTGGCACAGAATTCGAGGACCATACAGCAGAGTTATTGCTGTACCGTACAGCATAGGTTCAAGTCATTTTCGGGCACAGTTTTCAAGGAGAGATCTGGCACAGATTTCGAGGTGTTTGGCACAGACTTCAAGGGAAGGTACAGCGATATTTATTGCTGCAAATCCGTACAGCAGACTGGGCACGGATTTCGAAGCATGCTGGGCACACAAATCGAGGACCGTATAGTTCAGAATTTATGATTGTGTTGGCACTGAAAATTTGGCAGTGATTGCACGTATTTCAAGGCTGGAATTTCTTGGTTGAGATAAGTAGTATTTGTCTGAAATTTATGTACTGAATATTTCCTGAAGAAATAATAAATCTCTCTCTTTCTTACTGGTTTTCCTCGTGGGGGTTTTTCCAGGGCACAGTTGCCGAAAATTTTCTGAGTCTCTTTTATGGCGTGCATGTGATTAAATATTTGTTTTTCTGTTGTTAGTGGTAGTTTACTGTGTGTTTAAGTGTTACAGTATTTTTCATAAGTAGTTTGCAGCCCATGCAAAACCGGCTGCAAATGAAAAACACTGAAAAGATAACATAAATCTGCAAGCAGTAAAACCCAGAAAAATCTACAGTGATAAATTACATGTGTATGAAATAATCGTGACCATACATATTTAAGATTATAATGTTTTGATAGTATTAAGATTATACTAATGAATGTATGATTATGTATGAGATTTTGAGGATGACACAATGATGAAACTAGTGCACACTTAAGCATGCATAGTGGTCCAGGATGGATAGAAGTTCAAAGACATATAATCATGATGCTATCATAAAGAGAAAATAGAGATCAAGAGGGAGGCAACCACACAAACATAAAAGATAAGTATTTGAGTTATTATTTGAATTACTTCTTGAATTTCTGAATAGTTAATGATATTGCTTGTAATAGTTGTATGCATATTTGTATTGTTAGAATCAGGAAATATATCATGCATAGTGTAAGCATTCATATAGCATTGAACAGTATACTACTAATAGGCATATGATGGGTAAGTTGGACAAACATTCCATTGTTGCTTGTCTAGAATGAAAACTCTTTGCTAACATGTTGAGAGCTACCCAGGATCAATAGTCATTTGATGAGCTTGATAATCACCACGGGTGATGCGGATTTCAACCTTTGCTACAAGGTTGAAAATGGTTTCTATATACAGATGACATGCTTCTCTCAAATGGATGCAAGAAGGAACTCATCATAGAGTGATCTTGAGGCTCATATCAGTAGACCCATCTGATGGGAGATGGCACAGATAGATATGCAGAAGATCACTCAATGCAGAGTGTGAATGATGTTCAATCACAGATGGAGGACAATACTCAGATGTAGAAAACTCCACTTCAGAGGGAGTAGATCTCAGTGTTAAAGAATCTTGGCATGATTCTTGTGATTAGATATGTGGCTGAGATCATATGAGATTTTTCCTAGCCAAGGAAAATGTGAAGTAGAGATCTGGGATGATAAGCAATGGTTTCTATAGTTTACAGACAGATTATTGGGTCGTTGATGTATCTGACGAATACCAGGCCAGATATATGCTTTGCTGTGAACACCCCGAGTCAGTATCTAGTTGAGCCTAGACGTGTTCACCTGATAGCTGCAAAGCATGTGATGAGGTACCTAAAAGGTACGATAGACTTTGGTCTATATTATCTTGGAAATCATGACTTCAGACTGTATGGTTATACAGATGCAGATTGTGATGGAAGTGTCTCAGACAGAAAGAGCACATCGGGTGGATGTTATTGTCTGGGATCTACTATGATCTCATGGTTTAGCAGGAAGCAGTCCAGTGTGGCTCTCAGCACAGCTGAAGCGGAATATATAGCAACTTGCTCTGCTAGTTGTGAAGCCATATGGCTTCGGAAGCTATTGTCGAGACTATTTGACTTAGAGATGGACTCCACTATGATCCAGTGTGACAACCAGAGTTGTATCAAGATGACGGAGAATCCAGTGTTCCATGATAAGTCAAAGCACATAGAGATCCGATATTTCTATATATGGGATATGGTGCAGAAAGGAGCTATAAAGCTCGAGTATGTGAGCACTAATGAGCAAGTTGTTGATGTATTGACCAAACCTCTCTCTCGAGTAAAGTTTGAGTATTTCCGAGACAAGCTTGGTGTAGTTCAAAAGGACCCTCCTCGAAAGGGGGAGTGATATGGTTGATAATGAGGATACTTGTATTGATGATGAGGATACCTGTATCGATGATGAGGATGCTTGTACCGACAATGAGGTCGATGAGGAGGATACCTGTACCGACGATGAGGTCGATGAGTGGTCCTTAGACTTTTTCTAAGTTGATGAGTGGATTGCATCATCCCTGGACTTTAGTCCTAAGTGAATCCGGGGACTTGTGTCTTCGTGAGTGGTCCTTAGACTTGGTCTAAGTTGACGAGTGGATTGCATCATCCTTGGACTCTAGTCCTAAATGAATCCGTAGACTTGTGTCTTCGTGAGTGGTCCTTAGACTTGGTCTAAGTTGACGAGTGGATTGCATCATCCCTGGACTCTAGTCCTAAATGAATCTGGAGACTTGTGTCTTCGTGAGTGGTCCTTAGACTTGGTCTAAGTTGACGAGTGGATTGCATCATCCCTGGACCCTAGTCTTGAATGAATCCAGAGACTTGTGTCTTCGTGAGTGGTCCTTAGACTTGGTCTAAGTTGACGAGTGGATTGCATCATCCCTGGACTCTAGTCCTAAATGAATCCGGAGACTTTTGTTTTCGTGAGTGGTTCTTAGACTTGGTCTAAGTTGACGAGTGGATTGCATCATCCCTGGACTCTAGTCCTAAATGAATCCAGAGACTTGTGTCTTCGTGAGTGGTCCTTAGACTTGGTCTAAGTTGACGAGTGGATTGCATCATCCCTGGACTCTAGTCCTAAATGAATCCGGAGACTTGTGTCTTCGTGAGTGGTCCCTAGACTTGGTCTAAGTTGACGAGTGGATTGCATCATCCTTGGCTTTATGTCCTAAAGTGATAGGGATTGATCATCCTTTAAGTGGATCAAGATTGTATCATCCTTGGCTGTATGTCCTAAAGTGATAGGGATTGATCATCCCGTATGTGGATCAGGATTGTATCATCCTTGGCTTTATGTCCTAAAGTGATAGGGATTGATCATCCCGTAAGTGGATCAGGATTGTATCATCCTTGGCTTTATGTCCTAAAGTGAGAGGGATTGATCATCCCGTAATTGGATCATGTGTATTGCAGATATTGATGATGCTATTGATTGAGAGATCCAAATGATGCTGTTGATCGAGAGATCCAGATGATGATGCTGTTGATCGAGAGATCCAGATGATGTTGTTGATCAAAGAGATCCAGATGATGATGTTGTTGTAGACGATCGAGTGATCAAATGTTGCAGAAGATGAAGACTCAGTACTGTAGATGTTGATGTTCCAGTATTGAAGATATTAAAGATGTTCCAGCAGCTGTTCCAGTTGCTGATGATGATTAAAGAAAACTTCCAATGATTTATAGATGTATCACTATGATGTTGTTGATGACCTCTCTTGATCCTACAGATGTTGTTAGAACACCCTTCTCGTTAAGGGGGAGTGTTGAAATATTATAACTTCAAAGAATATTCTATTTGTACTTTATTATTATTCATCCGGAGATGTTTTATTCCTCCGTCGGGATGTTATTATTATGTAAAGTCATTGAGGTAAATCCTCCCATGTAAGTCGGGGCAATAGATCCCCTAAGAGTCATTTGTAATGGGGTGTTTAAGTCCCCTAGAGGGGTCGGCCCAGTCAGCAAGAGAATAAACTATATAGGCCGACCTGTCAAGTGTAAAAGTCAAGTGAATGTAAAGTATAAATAGAGTAGGTGTGTAACTCATTTGAACACACACTCACTCACTTGTGAACTCGCATAGGAGAGAGACAGATCTGTGAAGGAGGAGAAGGAGCTCTTGTTTGGGGATTTCATCTTTGTATTTTGATCATCTATATTCAGGAAGTTTTGCTGGGTTTTCTACCCCAGGAGGGTTTCCCAAGATAAATTGTGTCTCTTGTGTTTATGTTGTGCTTGTTATTCTTTCAGTGATCCTGTATATGCTATTGTTGTGAAGTTGAAATGAATCCTAATGTTATCTATCTTAGCATATTGAATCTTAACAGGGGTCACAGAGGGAAGGTCAATAGTCAACACATCAATCTTTAACCAAGGGATGCAAACCAAAGTATGAAGTGGAATGGATGATAGGTGAATGGCCATAGGGTGGACCTGAAGTGGAATGGATGATAGGTGAATGGCCATAGGGTGGACCTGAAGAAGGGGGTAAAAGTCCTTACAAAATAACAAGCATCTAGGTTCAATGGTACATACATTAGCTTTTTTTGGCTTAGTCTCTTTGCTTTAGATTTGGCTTTGATAACCTAGGACATAAGGAACCTATCTTTTGGCAAGGGGGCATTACGCATGTTCTGACAATTCAATTTAGCAGCACCAAGCTTAGAGTACTTGACTCTTTTAGCTTTGATTTAGGCATTCCTACATGGGAATAGTATTGAGACCTTGATGAATTGCTAATGAATGAACACTTACAAAGGGGGAGATGGTGGAAATGTATGAAATGGATTTTTCCTCCTGTACATCACCACCCCTGTGCAGTTTCCCATGCTCGGGGTTGAGGGTTTTTCATGCTTCAACATACACTTCACACTCTATTCTACTTTACTTTTCTTACTGCATTTTGCCTTTTATAGGAGACCTTTTGGTACTCCTGCTTTGTAATGACATCATTGTACTCAGCAGACCCATTGACCTATTTGTGGTCATTACTCGATCTATAGTTAATAAAAAAAACCTACGCTCTCTAACAGTTATTCATGCACGATCTAGAAATTTTGGTTGTCCTCCTTGTAGAAAATGTATGCAATGCAAATTAAACTTATCTAGGATACTGGGTTCTGGCATATATACACAAGGTATGCAAAGCAAGCCTAGCAAATATAATTAGTTTTAAATTGAACATGCATTTTAAGCCAAGGCTACCTAAAATCAAGTGGAAAAATGGTAACTAGAGGAAGTGAACAGACTAAAGAACACAAATAAATTGCTTGAATAGAAACTCTCAGGACGATGATTTTGAACATTGTTTAGACACTAACTTCCCTTGTACTCTTACATATTTATTACCAATGTTAAAAAGACAAGGGACGAGGATAGATACTAACTTTACCTGGTATGAAGTGTATTTATTCTAGCCCAATCTTCATCCGTTTCTGATGATAGCATGTTGTTTTTACAATCTTCATTTCCTGATTTAATATTACCTGAAAAAACAACTCATAAGAAGAGATCCCCAACCTCAATATGACTCCAACTTCTTTCTACTTAAGATATAATTTCTGAAATTTTCATATAACAGGAACTGACTAATTTGTTGCATCATTTATTGACTACACTCCAAGTTGTAGGTTAGACTTGAAATTAATTCAAAATTTAAAAATTTAAAAAATTTAAAACAAATGCATACAATTAATACACCACCACACGTGTTTATGCAATGGTGGTTAGAAAAGTTCAAGGGATGCCAATTCAGTCCAACATGGCATTCAAAAATAATGGCTTCTGTAGTTGCCACAATATATAATTAATGTAACAGACTATTAAGACAGGTAGCATTAATTGATCTCCATTTATAGGAAAGAAGGTGAAAGTGGAGTAATTTGTACTGTGTTGACAGTTGTTCTATATAATGATTATCAAGCTTCAAAGAAAATAAAAGTGGTTTGCTTCAGCAATAAAGGAAATTTTATGGGTAAAATGTTATCAAAAATACCTTGAGAAAATTGATTATTATGAATGGTTCTGAATCTGAAGGTCGAAAGTTAGCATAGTGATTGACTCAGAATACTGATATGCTTTTGTATGTTGTATTAGTTCTTTGATATTAAGTTTTTATCGAATGCATTATCATTATGAACACCTCCTTTTGGTGGGAAACATCCACTGACAAAAATGTTGAATATTTTGGAGCCTCGAGATAATCCGGGCGGGATTTGTTGTGAAGAACATTATCCTGAAGCTGTGCTTCTAAAACCTTGCCTGACCAAGGCCAAAAAATACCATTGGTATTTCTCGTAAAGTGGCATGGGCATTAGCCAAACCAAAATGGCATGTCTAACCATTCAAACAGCAGGTATGTGATCTTTGAATCAACAATGCAAATATTTGAAAGCTCCATATGAATTTGACATCCCAATCTATTTCATGCTACAATGAAAACTTTTATCTACAGGCCATATCATGTACTATGGCATATATTTCATAGGGTTAAGAACTTAAGAGTTATAATGAACATGTCACATGTTAGTAACAGAGTCATAATGACATGAATAAAAAACCAATAATCATTATGTCTTCATCTCTTCCATAAGACATTGTGAATGTATGATTTTCATTTTTATAAATTGAATATCAAATGCATTGCTCCTCTGCAAACTCACCCAGAAGCATTTACCTTGCTCCCCTCAGTCCTGGGTTCTGTCTGGAGAAATTATCAGACAGTGTACCTGCCCCTTGTCAATGATTGCCGACTCAGCAAAGAAGTCCTTTTTTCTTCCTCTCATTTTGCTTCCAGACTTGATGTGGATTGACATTTGCATTTTATGCTTGACAAGGGTGTTACTTTGTTAGCTTTTGCTGTTGCTCCAAACTGTTTACACCATGCTTGAGGGTGCTTCATCTGATAGACAGTGTGTTACCGCTCAAAATAGCACCCCGACCAAGGTCACGAATCACGGTGCAATGAGTGGTAAGCATGGAGGAGATAGAGCCCAATGTCACCACGGCCTAGCTCCTTAACACTTTAGGTCAACTCCAGAGACCAAGGGAGAGTCCCTAATGTCAATGATAGATATCTGCAGTTGCTTAAACAACACACAAACACCTTTCCCAAGAAAGACCTCTTAATGAAGATCAGTATCTTATGGAGTCAAAACAATGAAGCATAAACAACACTGGGAGAGAGGTAGGAGTCATAACAATTTATTACGGATTCCAAGAAATAAAACTTCAATATGCCACTGCTCTTATGGGATTGCAACAGTAAATACACTTCATAAAATTTGATAAAAAACAGTCAAAATGTTGAAAATGATAGCTCAAGATGTTCTTTCATACGATGATGCCTAGTATGAAAGAGACATTAAACATGTCTCTCTAGAAAAGTGACTTAATGGAATAAAGTGATTTTATATCATAAAGTAAAAGTGACTTTATAATTATAATGTGACTTTATATTATAAAGTGTAAAAGTGACATTTTATATTATGACTTAAATGTATGTAGAGCGCCATACGCAGGGATGGATTTGAGAGAAGAAGAGAGGACCTGCGTTATTGTAATGATAGTTCTCGACGTTTCGATCCCTACTGTGGGATCATCATCAGGAGACAGTGAAGTCTGGGAAGAAGATTGTGATTGCCCAAGGATCTTATATGTAGTGGTGGTGGTGGTTTGGTAGATGGAGGTAGGTTAGGTTAGGTGTCGGCTCAATCTTTAATGGAGGTTAGGGTTTGTCAATTTATAGGATTAAATAACTGATCCTTATATTATCAAGTTTCTCAAAGTTATGGAAATAAACATTAATTAGTTGGATTAATTTAATATAATTTTTTTTTTATTTAAATTGATGTTTATATAAAATTCCTAAAATTGTAATTTTGGTTCAATCTAAAATTCAATTATCAATTAATTTTCTAATTTTATTTAGACTTCTTTAAATATTATAATGTTTTATACTTTTATATGTTTTTAATACATGTTTTTATTTTAATAAGGTTTTTATATTATAGATTGTAAATAGGTTTTTAATTAAGTTTTCTAATATAAATTTTTAATTGGATTTAGTTTAAGGTTTAAGCTAAAATAATTAATAAAATGAATGAGTAGTTATTTTATATTATTGCTTATTTCAGTTTAATTTATTATTGCGGGTTGTGGGTTGTAAAATTTTTGTTTTCTTTGAACTATATTAATTTTGCATTGTTTTTATATAGTAAATTGTTTAATATATTAATTTATTAAATTAATTAGATTTTTCTTATTATTTGAATTGACCTTAATAAATTTTTAAGGCTTTGTATTGTTTTTTACTTAAGTATTATAATTATTAATATGTAGAACAAATGCTAAGTCTTATATGATTTAGTATCTAGGTTTTAAAGGAAACCTAGGGTAGAATGACTACGCAGGACCCATAGGTTCTTCTAGTTCTTGGAGTGCCTAGAGGTTTGCTTGTTTTGTAGCGAGTGTATAAGGGGTTTCAATGCATCACTTAGTTTGGCTCCATCATCCCTATTAAGGCAATTTAAACACATCTCAATTTCGGTTTTGTGGGGTTGTCTACCTAACCCAACACCAAATTTGCTTACAAAAGGCTTCCGTCATAGCTAGAGTAGACATCCCAAATGGTTTTGAATTTTGTATAGAGGGACTTAGGAGGATATAGCACACATTAATACATTTATCAGACACCCAAACACCTGCTATACCCATCCATGGTCTGCAATATGCAAGGAGAGAAGTTTCGGGACAAGACTAGTCAATTAGATTAATGGAAATTCCCCCTAAGTCTGCCACTATTTTCCCTTCCAAACACTGTACAGCCTTCACTAATTCTTAATCTGAGACTTGGCTCTGTTAGGTGACATCAATGACAACATATGTGCAGCATTATATCAGGTTTAAGGGTCGAGTAGGTCTCCCAAAGAACAACAGCTTCTAGAGTATAAAATTTGGGGTGAAAATGGTAGACAAGGAGCCTCAAATTTGGTCAAAAACTATAGCAACACTTTAGGGGTTTGAAAACATTATTTGGGACATCAAATTAACTTCATATGCAGCTCATAACATGGACAAAAATCTCATAAAGCTTTGATATAAAAGAGGTACAACATCATCCCAAAATCACCATGAAAATGCTATGAGGAAAATGGCTAGAATCTCAGTTTTGATTGGAAATATCACATGAAGTACATGGTATTTCGAGTTGTGGCTCTCATGATATGTCTATTACAGAGTTATGCAGCAACGAACATGTTCATAAGGTCGAAATAGCAATCCTCCATTAACTATATGTAACAAGAAGTGCGCCCTTGCACTTTTACATGACATTGAGAGAATATAGTGAGGAAACTAGCTCGAATATCAATGTTACTTGGAGAAATAGTACATGAAGAGCTTAGTGTTTCGAGTTGTGGCTCTCATGATATGTCTATTACAAATTTATGCAGCAACTAACATGTTCACAAGGTCGAAATAGCAATCCTCCATTAACTATATGCAACAAGAAGTGCGCCCTTGCACTTTTACATGACATTGAGAGAAAAATAGTAGAATGAGAATAGAGAGGAATGAGAGAAGATGAACTCGAACTCAGATGGGGGATGAACCTGCATCAAAGCATCTCCTTGAAGCTCTGTTGAGAGGTTTGAATAGCCTCTCCATCAACCAACTTGGATGGGAATCTTGCACTCTCGAAATTGGCTCTAAGGCAGGGAGGATTAACATCCATTGTGCAAGGACAAGCTTGAAGCTCACCCAAATTGCAAAGATGCAAATAAAAAATGACCAAAAGCTACTCCATTTCGACTTGGCCTCCTTTTAATAACTTTAGTTGACTCATTTACCTCCTTAGAACTCAAATTATCTCTTAATTACTCATGAAATTCGAATTAGTGGGGGTTATGACCCTTCATTGGCCCCACATGACACTTGGCTCATCTTTTGTCTCCAATTTCTCCATGAATTCGAATTGGGGAATCTTTTGGATGCTTTGGAGATGTGTAACTCCTCTCATGCGCCCTCTAGGTCTATTTTAGCTCTTGCATTGTCATAGATGGCATAGAATCTATCATAAGTGTCATAGGTGTCATAGAATCTGTCATAAGTGTCATAATGCTTGTCATAGTTGTCATAGAATCTTGCATTGCCTATTTTTATCCATATGACTTTTCCTCTTCCTTCATGAATGTTACAACTTCCCTTCCAACTCGAATTTGGGGATGGCTCCATGTTTAAAGGAGGAATATTCTCTCATATGGACCCCACATGTCCACTTATGCGCCCCCAAGCCCAACTAGGACTAATGCCATTTCATTTTGGAGCATTTAACATTTATTCCATAATTTATTGGCCTATTTTTCCACCATCAATTTAGAAGATTGAATTTTCATGAGAAACTATAGACCTTGGGGTTGAATGTCAATATTTTAGTTCTTCCACATAACCCTTAGGAATTGGGTAGGCCAACTCAATTATTTATCTGAAAATCATTTAATTGGGGACATGACAGTCCTCCATACCCAAGATTGCTTGTCCTCCAGCAATTTCAAACATGGATGTTGAAGAACCTGCATCCTTCCAAACTTTGCTTCAAACTTGTTTCAAAAATCATTTGAACTTTCATACTAGCACTAAACAACCTCTTGAAGTTGCCACTGATTTGCCAAAATTTTCAAAATTTCATGTTTCCAGGAAAATTTATGAGAGGAAAGGCCATGCTTCCGCTGCTCCACTCTTATTACAATCACCTTCTCAAGTGGTGAATCAATCTCCCATACTGCTTGTTGCCCCCATAAATTGAAACCAATGAGATCAAAAATGATCCCAGGGCCCCAAATGATCCTGATACATGCATGGTGAGAAATATCTGCAACTAAACTCCATACACACCAAGCATATGAAAACTGAATCCAACTAAAGAAACTGAAACAATACTCTGTAGAAATGAACTCAATGAAATGAAGGTTAGCTTTCTCCATCCAGCCAACAACCAAGGTACTGTTCTAAATGAACTAAAAACAAGCAATGTCGAGATCCCATTGCTTGTGTTGCATTCCAAAAGATAGGCATTCTCTACCACAAAAACTTTCAAGGAAAAGATTGCCCACATCCCATTGCCTTAGTTGCAAATCTTTGAGTGGCAGTGTCACATGTGGAAAACTAACATTCCAAGGAATACCAGGATCTCATTTTCTCATCTACATCTTTCCAAACATCAGTAACAACAATAAAAATTCATCACTATGAAAAATGCAAGGAAGGATGTAAAGATCATACCACCACACTGGAAGTTCAACATATCCAGTGCACAATTGAAACTTTGAGGGCCCCTGCATCAAAATATGAACTTCTTCAAGGTTGGACCAAGACCAAGAGAGACTCTCCATCATGAAATACATATCCTCATAGTGAGGCTAAATGAAAACAAGTCTCCCCCAATCAACCAGATAGTCCTCATGTGCCAAATGCACACAAGAATCAAGAGTGAGACCATTGAAGCTCAAAGGACAAGGGTAAAAGTCCCATGTCTCATCACCAAAAGAGTAGGAATCATCCCACAAGAAAATATGTCCATGCTGCTCCAAAAGAATGTAAGATGCAACAAAATAATCAGCCATGTGTTCTTTCATCCAAGAAGTGAATGAAGAAACTCCACTAAAATTTGAACCAATTAGGAAGCAAAGGAAACAATGAGCCTTCAAGGGGCTCACAGAAGTACCATTTGTGCATCCATGGATATGTGTATCATCAAGAAATAACAAAGGATGTTGTTGCCAATAAAAATGTGCTCCAATCATATATCTCTTCACCCAAGTATTAGATGAAGTTCCTCCAACATCAATTGAACTAAGCAAGGAGCAAGGAAAATCATGAGTCTTCAAGTGACTCAAGTGAACATCATAGGTGCATCCATGTAGATATGTATCATCATAAGGTAACAAAGGATGCTGCTGCAAATGTAAATAATAATGTGCTCTAATCATGTCATCATCGAAAGGAGAGATAGGAGTTTCATACTCCTCATGTGGCATCATTAGAAATAAACCTTTCACCCAATTTTCATTCCTAATTGATGTGGCTGAAAAAGAAGTAGGGGGTGAAGAATTGTGAACCAACCTTACCTCTTTGAAACTCTTACGCATCAAACTTTTGAATGTATCTTCTCCATCATTGGTTGGTCCAACTGTTGTGAGATCATGTGCCTCCTCCAAGGTTCTGCAACTCTCACCATGAGGCAGCTCATAATCCCTCTGAACAAAAACAAGTGCTTGGCTTCCTTCTTGTTTGAATGTAACCTCTTCAAGCACCTGCATATCAACATGTACCTCATGTTCCACCATCACATGCGGTTCCTCCTTTGTTGTTCACAAAGTCTTTCAACCATTGAATGATTGTCTGATATGTAGGAGGGTGTAAAGGACCTTTGCAACCTCTCTTGAAGTTGCTCAATATGCACCATAGATTTTTGGAGTGCATTTTGGGTGGACTCCAACTCATTTGAGAGATTGTCATTCTCTTCTGCATCCTTCAAGGTTATTCCATGATACAAACCAACAAGCTCAATTAAATAATCTCTATCAGAAAGCAAATTCAACAAATTACCTTTAGTATCCAACATTGCCTTCTAGATTTTCTCCCTGTCTTCAAGGGAAGATTTCTCCTCCACAACAACAAAATTTCGAAACCAATGCATGTGTGTCATGGAGAGTTTTCAAGGCCTCTTGAATCTTCTTTTCATCCATCTGCAAGGACCCTGCAAGAAAATGAGGCTCTTGCAAATGAGCCTCCTCTTCTTCCTTCTTGCTTGGACCAACTTCATGAAGCTCAAGTGGTGATGGGGAATTTGATCTTGGTTCTTCTTCAAATGCTACCAGGTCTTCATCTCCATGGTCATTGGAACTTGGCTTGCAGCAACACTTTCAAAAGTGATCTCTATGTCACCAACATAGAGGTGTGAGCACCCATCAGTAGGTACTCCTTCACAGTTCAAGCATCCATCAGTAGATGCTCTTTGATTCATGTCCAAAGTAGAGTGTGTCTCATAATGATCTTCAGTATTTTCAATGGAATCTTCTTCATGCTCATGTGATGTTTGTTCATCTTTTTCAGAGTCACTTGGGAGTGACTTTCGACCCTCTTCATGTAATGCTTCTTCTGCTTTACCTATTTCACAACTAGGTGGCTCATGGGTCTCCTCTTTTTCACTCAAACATATATGATTTGCTCTCCAAGGTATTTTGCAACAAGGGCATAGACCTTTCATCACTAACTCCACATCTTCATGCTTGGGCCTATATACAAACACCCAATCAACATAGTTTTCAAAAGGAATGTCCTTTTGTATATCTCCCTTCAAAGCAAGATATGCTTGATATTGTTGAGGCAAGGTTTTACATGTTACTTTCCATATTTCTAGTTCATTCATAGAATTAGCCTTTGGTGGTATGAAACATTCATCTTCATCAGACATAGAGTCATATGAATAACCTTCATTCCTTATGAAATTGTAAGAAGTGTTGCATGACGGCACCTCTTCTTCATACCATTCACATTCTTCTTCATATTGCTCATGAGCATTGTACTCATAGGAGTCATCATAATAGTAAGACATGGCTGCAAATTCTTCTTCAATGGATGATATTAATGCGCAGGTGCAAGGACCATGCTCTGATACCACTGTAATATCCCTAATTTGAAAGTTTACACAATTTGGCCAATTTTCAAACCTTGGACTAGTGAAACCCCAAAATGTCCCAAATGGTTTTAAATTCTGTATGGAGGGACTTAGGAGGATATACGACACATTAATACATTTATCAGACACCGAAACACCTGCTATACCCATCCATGGTCTACAATTTGCAAGGAGAGAAGTTTCGGGACAAGACTAGTCAATTGGATTAATGGAAATTACCCCTAGGTCTACCACTATTTTCCCTTCCAAACAATGTACGGCCTTCACTAATTCTTAATCTGAGACTTGGCTCTGTTAGGTGACATCAATGACAACATATGTGCAGCATTATATCAGGTTTTAGGGTCGAGTAGGTCTCCTAAAGAACAGCAACTTCTAGGGTATAAAATTTGGGGTGAAAATGGTAAACAAGGAGCCTCGAATTTGGTCACAAACTATATTAACACTTTAGGGATCTGAAAACATTATTTGGGACATCAAATTAACTTCATATGCAACTCATAACATGGACAAAAATCTCATAAAGCTTTGATATAAATGAGGTACAACATCATCCCAAAATCACCATGAAAATGCTATGAGGAAAATGGCTCGAATCTCAGTTTTGATTAGAAATATCACATGAAGTACATGGTATTTCGAGCTGTGGCTCTCATGATATGTCTATTACAAAGTTATGCAGCAACGAACATGTTCATAAGGTCGAAATAGCAATCCTCCATTAACTATATGCAACAAGAAGTGCACCCTTGCACTTTTACATGACATTGAGAGAATATAGTGAGGAAACTAGCTCGAATATCAATGTTACTTGGAGAAATAGTACATGAAGAGCTTGGTGTTTCAAGCCGTGGCTCTCATGATATGTCTATTACAGATTTATGCAGCAACTAACATGTTCATAAGGTCGAAATAGCAATCCTCCATTAACTATATGCAACAAGAAGTGCGCCCTTGCACTTTTACATGACATTGAGAGAAAAATAGTAGAATGAGAATAGAGAGGAATGAGAGAAGATGAACTCGAACTCAGATGGGGGATGAACCTGCATCAAAACATCTCCTTGAAAGTCTATTGAGAGGTCTGAATGGCCTCTCCATCAACCAACGTGGATGGGAATCTTGCACCCTCGAAATTGGCTCTAAGGCAAGGAAGATTAACATCCACTATGCAAGGACAAGCTTGAAGCTCTCCCAAATTGCAAAAATGCAAATAACAAATGACCAAAATCTACTCCATTTCAACTTGGCCTCCTTTTAATAACTTTAGTTGACTCATTTACCTCTTTAGAACTCAAATTATCTCATAATTACTCATGAAATTCGAATTAGTGGGGGTTATGACCCTTCATTGGCCCCACATGACACTTGGCTCATCTTTTGTCTCCAATTTCTCCATGAATTCGAATTGGGAAATATTTTGGATGCTTTGGAGATGTGTAACTCCTCTCATGCACCCTCTTGGTCTATTTTGCTAATCTTGCATTGTCATAGATGTCATAGAATCTATCATAAATGTCATAGGTGTCGTAGAATCTGTCATAAGTATCATAATGCTTGTCATAGTTGTCATAGAATCTGTCATTGCCTATCTTTATCCCTATGACTCTTCCTCTTCCTTCATGAATGTTACCTCTTCCCTTCCAACTCGAATTTGGGGATGGCTCCATGTTTAAAGGAGGAATATTCTCTCATGTGGACCCCACATGTCCACTTATGCACCCCCAAGCCCAACTAGGACCTAATGCCACTTCGTTTTGGAGCATTTAACATTTATTCCATAATTTATTGGCCTATTTTCCACCATCAATTTAGAAGATTGAATTTTCATGAGAAACTATAGACCTTGGGATTGAATGTAAATATTTTAGTTCTTCCACATAACCCTTAGGAATTGGGTAGGCCAACTTAATTATTTATCTGAAAATCATTTAATTCGGGACATGACAGTCCTCCCTACCCAAGATTGCTTGTCCTCCAGCAATTTCAAACATGGATGTTGAAGAACCTGCTTCCTTCCAAACTTTGCTTCCAACTTGTTTCAAAAATCATTTCAACTTTCATACTTGCACTAAACAACCTCTTGAAGTTGCCATTGATTTGCCAAAATTTTCAAAATTTCATGTTTCCAAGAAAATTTATGAGAGGAAAGGCCATGCTTCCGCTGCTCCACTCTAATTACAATCACCTTCTCAAGTGGTGACTCAATCTCCCATACTGCTTGATGCCCACAAAAATTGAAACCAATGAGATCAAAAATTATCCCAGGGTCCCAAATGATCCTGATACATGCATGGTGAGAAATATCTGCAACTAAACTCCATACACACCAAGCATATGAAAACCAAATCCAACTAAAGAAACTGAAACAATACTTTGTATAAATAAACTCAATGAAATGAAGGTTAGCTTTCTCCATCCAACCAACAACTAAGGTATTGTTCCAAATGAACTGAAAACAAGCAATGTCGGGATCCCATTGCTTGTGTTGCATTCCAAAAGATAGGCATGCTCTACCACAAAAACTTTCAGGGAAAAGATTGCCCACATCTCACTACCTTAGTTGCAAATCTTTGAGTGGCAGTGTCACATGTGGAAAACTAACATTCCAAAGAATACCAAGATCCCATTGTCTCATCTGCATCTTTCCAAACATCAGTAACAACAATGAAAATTCATCACTATGAAAAATGCAAGGAAGGATGTAACGATCATACCACCACACTGGAAGTTCAACATATCCAGTGCACAATTGAAACTTTGAGTGCCCCTGCATCAAAATATGAACTTCAAAGTTGGGCATAACCCATAACCTTGGGGCTGATGGGTCTTGACCCCCACTAGACCACCATTTCTACATAATCAAGCCCAGACTTGGCCTTTTATAATGGCAAAAGACCCATTCGCATTGGCATATCCTAGCAAGCATGTTGTGAACAATGTGGGTTTTAACACAATGCATGGTGTGTTGACTAACTTTGGTTGTGTTACAACATGAACTAGCATGCATGATCAAAGCTCAAAGAGAAAAGGTAGCACAATTATAACTTAGAGGTGTTTACCTATTGTCACCTCAATAACTACCTCCCTACACTTTTGATTGACTCTTCTCCAAGGGGGTCTCCCTAATGATAGATTGCTAAGGCTTTCAGTGATGAACAAGGTGAAGAGGATGCTTAGCAAAACAGGTCTTTTTGTAGTATATCATGAAGGGGTGATGGGAGGACCATGAAAACTAGTGCCAATCCCCATGGCAAATGAAGTCGAAGGAAAATGGACCAAGAAAGGAATGAGTTCTTGAAGGGTTGGCGAAACCAAGACTACTTTCACAATCCACTAGCAAACCTCAACATGTTACAAAATGATAAATAGAAATCTGACGAGCTATTTTATTACTACCCTATAAGAGCAACAAAAGAGTCTGTGCATTAATTGTCAACCCAGAGTTCTGGATGATTGTGAGATGTCATATGTGCAGGATCCAAGTTCATTATTTACAATCGGTTTTCTACACGCTCTCATTACATATCTTACAGGTCTATTTGTACCATATTTGGGAAGCCTCCCGTGGCCTAAGGAATAGGCCTAAAGAGAGAGGAGAGTGCACTAAGGTGACAATGGGGGTATCTCCTGAAAAGATGTCAATCCTAGCACCGACTATCATGACCTAATCGAAAGGGTGTTAATTTGTGAGGTAACAGATGAGATCAACAATAATTCGTCCTAGTTGTATTCGAAGTAGCTTTTAACAAAATTGTAATTGTCAATAACACATACAATGTTTTTCATTGTGTGCTCTTGCACAATGACTAAAGAACATCGTGTATTACAGAAAGGGAAAGGAGCTTCCCCTTTTGCACAAAGCATTGTCCCCATGTAAAAATGACCATTTGTCATATCTAATTGGCCACACATTTATTTCTTGTAACATATGAACTTATGAAAATGAAGCCAAATATAAAATGTTACAAGGCTAAAGACACTTTCAGGTAAGAATTAGCCAAAAGGATAAAAACATTAAGTTGGGAGAGATCAACAATAATTTGTCCTAGTTGTGTTAGAAGTAGCTTTTAACAAAAATGTAATTTTCAAAAACACGTACAATGTTTTCCGTTGTGTGCTCTTGCACAAAGACTAAAGAGCATCTTGTATTGCACAGAGGGGAAGGAGCTTCCCATTTTGCACAAAGCATTGACCCCATGTAAGAATGACCGTTTGTCATATCTAATTGGCCATGCATTTATTTCTCATAACATAGCACATATGCCATATCATGATAACCTACGCATTTACTTCGCATAACATATCACTTGCGTTGGTACACTAACTTGCAACACTAACATACGAGGCCACCACATTTGTGTGTAATGTCCCTTTTTAGAAATTTATCAAAATGGTGAAACTTTCAAATTTTCCACTAGTTCAACCCTCGACTAGTATTGGGTTCTTGGTCTCCAAATGACTCCAAATGCTCCCAAATTGTTACAGAAGGTGTATGGATGATATTAGGACATGATTATGAGGTTCATGGATGCTTTAGAGACTTCAAAAGGCTTCTGCAACTCTCCTTTAAGTTTTGCCCAAAGTAGGGAGTTTGACTAGCAATTTGGGGTTCAAATCCCCCCTGGGTAGATGCTGGAAATGGCTCTCCGAATGCTATAGGACGCTCTCGAATTTCAGAACAGAAGCAGGGGATGTTTAGGGGACATTAATATGGTCTCATATGCAGCACCATTTAGTTATTTGAGTCTGCTACAACCCTCTCAAATCAGATACAAAAAGACTAGTTTCGACCTTGGGGGAAATGATAGGCAATCTTCTCCAAATGCTATGAAATTGCTCAATATGACTCTAAAAGCTTATACACTGAACATGAAACTTGTATAACAGATTATTAACAGTCCATACATCATTAATACATCAGAAGTTCACTTGTTCATTCGAATATATTAGCATATGATTGGCATACATCAACATAGTGGGGAAATAGGCACCATTTGCTCATTAATGATCAGATTTACATAGTTCCACTTGGAATCTCGACCTGAAGCTATTTTGAATATGAAGAACAAATCATTTACATCAGATGATAAAAGAATGGGGCATTAGAAGCTCCCCAAAAGAGAACAACAGCTCACCAAGCGCGCAATTCCTCAAGGATCATGAATATGCTGAGAAAACTTGAAATGGTTGGAGAAACAAGCTGAACTAAAAGTGACCACCAGCTGCCCTGTAGCTTGAACCTACAACATATGACTCCATTAAAGCTCCAAATGAAAGGTTTGAATGGCCTTTCCAATTACCAACTAGGATGGGAATCTTTCACCCTCGAATTTGGTGCTAAGGCAAGTAGAGTAGCACTCCACTAGCTCTCCTCTAAAATGCAAATTCTGAAAATGATCAAAAGCCTTTCTCTTACTTGATAACTGTATTTTATAAACATCCTTAGACTTCTAAGGTTCCAATTCCATCCATAGACTCCAAGCCAATTTGAATTAGGGAGAGGTTCATGATTTGCCATGTGTCTTCCACTTCCTGGCTTTCCACCTTCCACCAATTCGAGTAGGAATCTCCTGAGCTTCTCTAACTCCCATGAGCACCCCCTCGGAGGCTATTTTTAGGCCTAACATGTCATAATGGTTAGACCTCAGCAATCAGGACTGCAATTTGTCATAGGTGTCATAGCATCTTCATCATTGTTGTCATAGAGGTTAGGGAATCTAGCCCAAGTGTCCAATAACTCCTCATTTGACTCTTCCTCTTCCATGGGAGTTACACTTCCATCCCAATTCGACCTATGATGCATATTGCCAAGTGTATGAGCCTTCCAACTCATCCCAAGAACATTGGGCTTCTTATGGATTCAAATTGACAAGAGGAGGTTGCCATGTGGCATAGAAAATCTAGCTTGTGTGGGTCCCAAACCCTCCATGTGTCTTCACGATCAATTGCCGCTTTGATTTTCTCTTGTATTTATTTATTTAGCTCCTTTATTAAATATTTATGTCATTCTAATGTCTAAATATCATTTATTAGAATCCCAATGTCTCCATCCAACCTAGGGAACTAGTAGGATTGATGGAATTTTCCTGTCATGAATTTATTTGAATGGGGACATTACATTGTGGAAGAGAATAAATCAACTGGGAACAAAGTTCTGCCAATAAAGGCTAGGATTAGTGAGTTAAAAAACTGTGCAAGGAATGAAGTAATAATTAGACAAATGGACAGAACATGAAGTTTGAAGATACCAACAATAATTCATCTACATTGTATTTTAAACTAAACATGGGGGGAGTAGATTCAAAAAAATTTACTTCTCAACACATACAAAGGTAACATTAAAAATTGGCACAGTACTGAGTAAATTGCTCAGGTTTAAAAAAAATCTACAAATGCACATGTTGTTTCGCACAATCTTTGGTAGAGAATATTGCAAAAGATGCCATGATCATTAACAAGTTTATTCAATCCGTAGAAGTATGTCATGAAAAAAGAGATCAATCCATAACAAATTTCTAATAAAAAGTGCTTTTAATACCATTATCAAAAGCTTCACTGATAGCACTGTTCTTGTCAATTAAAACCTGCAACAAATTTATGAACAATTCAGTCAGAGAATAATAATAAAACAAGTTGTAAATATTATTAGCAAAGGAAATTAATGAATAAAACCAATCTAAATAACATTCAGATCAAAAATACAATATAAATAACATTCAGATTAAACAAATTTTCGTTGAGAAATCACAACCCATTGACCAACTTAGAGTATGTTGATTATATTCATTATCCATGTTTAGTAAGATGCTTAGAAGGAGGCCATAAAAGTGCAAAAGAATCGATGAAAATAGGAGCATAAAATAAGGAAATCATACAGCAAAAAGTAAATTTAAAGAGCAGAGGACCATTTAATAATTTATTTAGGTGGAAGGACGCATAAATACCACATGCCATTTTACGGTAGCCATTAATAAAAGATATTACCATTAAGTTGATAAGATATCTTATGGTGGCGGTTATGTCTACAATACATAATGTATTAAGTGGTTGTCAACACAAAAGTTTTGTCACCTTGAGAACTAAAAGAAGGATTGTAAAATGGAATGCCACTCAAGCATATAATAAAGGTAATATTTTTCTTTGTAATCTTTCCTGGTCAATAGAAATATTCTTCTCCCCCTCCCAAAATACATTGTTGGTTGATTAATGTCATGATCATGCTTATATTTTAAGGAATCATTAATAGATATTGGGGTTTCTACTTTTCAACTACTTAGGAACTAGGGTTTTAAAATTGTGTGGAAAGAAGAAAAAAAATCAGTTGGTTCTTTGTCCACAAGAACATCTTGGAGAACAATTGGTTGCTGAAGAGTCCTCGTCCTCCTTTTGCTCCTACAACTCAAAAGTGCAACTCATCAAAGACCTTGGAGCGTTCTACATGATTTTATTTTCTCTCTCCTTAAAGCTCTTGTTCTAGTTGCAATCAAGTGTTTGAATAATTATTTGCTTTAAGAGCATAGACTAGACTTTTATTTGATGTGCACTGGTATACCAATCTGCTAGTGGGGCCTACTTAGTGACGACATTGCTAAATTTTCCCAAACAATGAGTGGTGACTTCACTAGGGATGAACTTTTGATCATCTTTAAAAGTCGTCCTAGGCTGATGGGTTTGGGTTTCTTGGGGTTTGATTGCTCTTTGTTAGCAGTATGTCTGACTATGTATTAAGGCCTTCAACAAGCTATTTCCAGGGCATGTTTTCGCTCTCTGTTTTTTTTTCCAATTCTTCCATAGTAGCACTTATGTGTTGAGCACTTCAATGCTATAGTGCTTGCTCACTGCTCATAATGACTAAATTCAAGTGCTCGTAACTCCATTTTTAGACCATTTTAGGCATTGTTCTTTAGTAGAGCAAAAATAAAGGTTTTTCCAAAAACCGTTTTGGGCAGTTTTGCATCCTCTAATAAACTGCCTATAGCCTTCTGTTTCTTCCTGGTTTCCTGGGTTTTTAAAGCAGAAAGTGTCACGACCCAAGAATTTTGGTAGCCTTGGCGGCCGGCTGTTGGTTGGAGCCTCAGTCGGATGGATGGTGTACTAGCGTGTTTGATCGCTAGGAGGACCAAGGATCATGTCAAGTCGAGTAGGACGAGGCAAGTGCTGGCTCGGGGGAACGAACATGCGAGTGAAGGCATGGTCTAAGGTTGGGTGGCGATGTTGTTGGACGCATCTCCTACGATGAAACGAGCACTTCATTCTGCACATCTCGATGGTGTCTGACGCAAGTTGGTCAGGCTGGTTTCGGTAAGGCGTAGTCCAGGTGATACTTGCGGTTGATTGCCAAGCCCAACTAGCAATATCACGTCGATGCCGCGCGTGTCTAAGCTTTCGGACGGTATGGGACGCTCGAGAGGGATAGAAAAAGCCTAGGCCCGTGACAAATGGTATCAGAGCCCACGTTCGGTTTCGGCAAACGCGGAAGTGTCTCTTCACCACCAACGTCCCTTTTTCCTGGAGTCCCCAGTTGAGCTGCATTACGTTGACGAGGACGTCAACATCTTTAAGTGGGGGAGAATGTCACGACCCAAGAATTTTGGTAGCCTTGGCAGTCGGTTGTTGGTTGGAGCCTCAGTCAGATGGATGGTGTACTAGCGTGTTTGATCGCTAGGAGGACCAAGGATCATGTCGAGTCGAGTAGGACAAGGCAAGTGCTGGCTCGGGGGAACGAACATGCGAGTGAAGGCATGGTCTAAGATTGGGTGGCGATGTTGTTGGACGCATCGCCTACGATGAAACGAGCACTTCATTCTGCACATCTCGATGGTGTCTAACGCAGGTTGGTCAGGCTAGTTTCGGTAAGGTGTAGTCCGGGTGATACTTGCGGTTGATGGCCAAGTCCAACTAGCAATATCACGTCGATGCCGCGCGTGTCTAGGCTTTCGGACGGTATGGGACACTCGAGAGGGATAGAAAAATCCTAGGCCCGTGACAAATGGTATCAGAGCCCACGTTCGGTTTTGGCAAATGCAGAAGTGTCTCTTCACCACCAACGTCCCTTTTTACTGGAGTCCCCAGTTGAGCTGCATTACGTTGACGAGGACGTCAACATCTTTAAGTGGGGGAGAATGTCACGACCCAAGAATTTTGGTAGCCTTGGCGGCCGACTGTTGGTTGGAGCCTCAGTCGGACGGATGGTGTACTAGCGTGTTTGATCGCTACGAGGACCAAGGATCATGTCAAGTCGAGTAGCACAAGGCAAGTGCTGGCTCGAGGGAACGAACATGCGAGTGAAGGCATGGTCTAAGGTTGGGTGGCGATGTTGTTGGACGCATCGCCTATGGTGAAACGAGCACTTCATTCTACACATCTCGATGGTGTCTGACGCAGGTTGGTCAGGCTGGTTTCGGTAAGGCGTAGTCCGGGTGATACTTGCGGTTGATGGCCAAGCCCAACTAGCAATATCACGTCGATGTCGCGCGTGTCTAGGCTTTCGGACGGTATGGGATGCTCGAGAGGGATAGAAAAAGTCCAGGCCCGTGACAGAAAGAGCCTATAGGAAAGACAACTTTTCAAGTTGTCTAAATTCATAAAGAACAATGCTATAGTGCTCATAATGACTAAATTCAAGTGTTTGTAACTACATCGTTAGACCATTTTAAGCAATGTTCTTTATTAGAGCAAAAATCAAGGTTTTTTCCAAAAACCTTTTAGGGCAGTTTTGCACCCTCTGTTGAACTGCCTGTAGCCTTATGTTTCTTCCTCATTTCCTGGGTTTTTAAAACTGAAAGAACCTATAGGAAAGACTTCTTCTTGCGTTTTAACCTATGTTGCACGAAACTCCTAAAATTCCCACGTACCGGTACCGGAAACTCAGAAACTTCTCGAAAACTTCTGGGAAACCTCCAAGGGCCCATGAGCGGCTTGGGACCCATAGGAAATTTAAAAAACCCTAGTTTATGGAAAATAAAAACAAATTTACCTCTAAATAGTGTCTAAAGACTCTAAACCTACCTACAAATTAACCTCTCATTCTTATTTTATTGTGAGATAATGTGTTATTAAAAATAACTATATAAATAAATATATATACCACGTTTCCCTTGACGTACCCATTTTGGGGGGGTCACATTTCCAAGCGTTCCCGTTTCCGAAACTTGTACACGTTTCCACGTTTCGTGCAACTTAGGTTTTAACTTTCAATAGCAATTTACCCCTTACCTAACTCTGTTTGTTGTTGATTGCAGTTGCCTGCTATTTCTTCTTGTTTGTTTTCATTTCAGAACAAAGGTGATTCATAAGAAAACGAAAGAAAATCCACTTAATTTTTAGTACTTTCCTTTTCCATGTATTTTATAATTTATTTTATGTAAATCCACGGACACAGAAGCACATTATCACTAACATCCACTCTAAGATCAACAACATAACATGCTAAAGTAATCCAGATTTCATTTCTTTTTGTTACACCAACATTTAGAAGGGCTTTCGATTTAGATTGGGATGGTCGTTTTAACGCCCCAAGGATACCAAACTTTTCAAACAAGAGTTGAATAATTACGAAAAGTCCTTTGTAACATTGTATGCAATCAAGAAGACACCCATCTCTTGCTTGAGAATGGGTTGTACGATCGGAGAGAAAACCATGTGGTTTGAGCATTTCTACATTGCCCTTTCACTTCATGCAGTATGTTTTTTAAATGTTCACCCAAGTTCCAACACTGTCGGCTTACTCAGCACCCCTCTTCTAGTAGGTCAACATTAAGTGGCTTATCATACAATGTGAACAAGGAGATTAGTGACCATTCTACTCGGTTTTACATACAAGGGTACTTGATCATTGCTTGAACGAAATATCCTTAGGCAGAGAACAGCAACATTCAATCAACCTCCATTGGATTTCATCACCTTTGGTGGAATACTTAGGATTGTTCCTACTGACTTATTCCCTTCACTTGTGTAAGCATCCTCCATCGGATTTCATCACCAGTTGGTCGATGCAAAATTGGAAGGCCCCTTTATCTCACTTGTTTGCTTGAGCCCTAATTAGTGTGTCATAGCAATGTGTTTATTTTTTCTCTTAAAAATAACATTAAGAAATTCTGATATTAATTGACTCATTGAGCTTTTGCTTTCAATAAACCTTTGTCACATATTGATTCGAATTGATCCTACAGGTTCCTTTGGTCTACTGAGCTCACCATCTTCTTTGGTAAGCTTGCAGCCTTACTCCGTTAAGATGACAATCTACATTGATAGACTTGCACCCCTTTTATATAGGCATGGCTAACGTTTCAAGGAATACCAATCCTTACACCACTTAGTGGTGTTGGCACACCTATCATGGCTACTTTGAACCTCCAAAACTTGACCATAAGGCTTCCTATTCGAGTAATTTCTACTACACTCAGTCCAATCCTAGTCCCTTGCCTTCATCATATGCAGCATTCTTTCTGAGGCACAATCCTGGAAGTCAATAGTGTCACAATGTAGATGACACAAGGGTCGACACGTGCAAATACCTATTGAAGGTCCAATGTGAATGTAGTTGGATTGTTCACTATTGAATATCTCTATCTTCCTTACTGCAGTATACACATTTAATTGAATGGTTACATGTTTATGATGAATGTTATGTTTTGTTAATGAGATTGATATACTTGTTTGCATCTACAACGTTCATATTTTACATAGTATGTCTTCTTCCTTCTCGAGTTGATTCATTAAAGGCACTGGTCACTAATATCATTGTATAGAAGATATAGTCTTTTTGTCCAGGTGTCTTGCAGAGTATCTAAAGGGCTTTCCCCTTGGAGGTTACGACACTCCTAAGAAGATGGAGATGTGGCTGAGGTGACAGTAGTCTCACTCTCCTTACATTTGTTTATCAGACACTAGCCCTACTAGTTTGTCCGATAACATTTTTGGCACCATTGCCGAGGACGTTTCAAAGATTGAAGTGGTTTATCCGAAGTCATTTACACCCTTGGAAAAAACGACACTTAAGTAAGAACTCAAAGTGAGTCCTCCTCTTTACAATTGAAGTATATTTATTAGGACTAACCCTGCAGGGCTTATCTGGCGTCTCCATTGGCGATTGCTTCTTCCAATACTCAAGGCACGTTCTTGTTTTGTACTTAATGAGATTTGTTTAGTCTAACTTGATAGGTCCCTCCTCACAACTCCCACTAAAGAAAATCAAAAGAAGTGCCCTACAAGAACAAGACCGAGAAGTAAGCTTTGCTTTGATAAATTTTTATTAAAGGATAACTTTGCAGGGGACTCCACTAAAGAAAAGATAAAGAGGTTCAAGGCAAGCAATCTCTAGCAGAAGATATGGGGATTCTCGATTCATTTGACTTCTCAAACATTTCAGGATACCCGAATAGGTTTGATAAACATCGTTGTCTGAAATCTATCCCAATGTTCCATAAGGGTGAAGATACCTTTACAGCACATGTTACGAAGTTCAAAGAAGTTTTGGTGGCATGGGATATCACAAATGAGGACATTATTATGCAGATGTTCGTAACGTCCTTCGAACTAGGAGGTGGTCAAGATATGGATGCTTGGTATGATGGACTCCCTCCTAAGGGGATATCTTCCTTTCTGCAGCTGATTGAGGCATTATGTGATCAATGGGATCCCAATACTAAGGAAGAAGTCCTGAAGATTATGAAGGACGATCATACGAAGATCATGACAAAGTTCAAATCTCGAAAGGTTTGCTTGAAGAAACCATTGTTCAAGACCTAGTAAATGACTCAATAGCCCTTATGACCAAAGATGAAGGGATTCCAGAAAATGAAGAGCAAGAAGCCTTGGTTGAAGAAACTAAAGAATATACAGAAATGGTGAGTTCTCCATATCCTCAGGTTACGATTTCTTATGATATTTTGGCTCTCTTGGAAGAAAACAACAAGTTTACGGAAGACAATGATTACTAGAAGTTTCTTGGTCCACCGATGTACGATTCTTCAAGACCTTGCAGCATCAAGGTGGACCCTCTCCCGAGCACACGTTTGGGTAAAGAAGCCTACTCTGCTACTAATGAATAATGGATTAACCCTTTTGTTGCTTTGCTTGATGGTGGAGTAGTGCGAGATGTGGTTCCCATTGTCGATTGTCATATGCAGAGTGTTTTCACTATCTTTCAGTCGATGGTGTCCCGAGACCAGTACTTCCAGCACTATCTTGCGGCAAGTTGTGCTGAAATAAACCAGTCCATTGTGTGCCTTAATCAGCAGCATTCTTCAAGAAGTGTCCAGCCCTTTCTGTCCAGTATCAGTAAGTTTCTAACGATGTATTTCAACAAAACCAATACAGGTATGTGGACAGGTATGATATTCATTTCATATTGCCAGGATATCTATTGTTTATCTTTTTGCTTGAAATGTGAAGGAATGAATCTTGTCACTGACAATTTCATAATTTCAAAGATTATTAGGGATACTAACATGATCATTACAAATATGAACAATATGCTTGTGTATCTGAAGCAGTGTTAAGTAGGTGCAGGGACGGGTTGCAGCTAGCATATGAAGACTTGTGAGGTCCACCTTTACAAATGGTCTCCCAAGTTCAAAATCAGGTAGCCAGTTTCAAGCAAAAAAAATTCTCAATGCCAGTCTATGAAGAAGATGGCCCATACATAAGCCTAGTAGAAGCATGGATAAATCAAGCTTGTGAAAGCAATCCTTTTCCGTGGGAGCAGTATTGAGGCTTCCAGGTTCCTACAGTTATCCAGCTTTCATTCCCCATCCTGATCCAGATCCTGGTATGTACTCAGTTTATCATCAATGAGATCATATCATGAATTGCCTGCAAGAACAAAGGAAAAAGATCAGGTATCAATGACCTACTCAACTGGCTACATTGGTGGTATGATTTCACTTAACTCATTCTGATTATCATGTTTAGCGTAGTAGGTAGGTTTAGTTTCATTTGAGTTTGGCATATACCGTTACCTTTGCATTGCATTTGTTGTTCTTTCATGCTCGTTTATTTAGCCCATTTTTCCTGTCACTATACTGAACAAGGCAAGATGGAAGTGTCTGCCTCATGATGCTTTTAATGCCCTTGGATATTTGATATGTGCGTAGGTATACAGGTACCCAGAAGATTCACAGGTTCTCAAGCACTCCCGAGAAGAGCACTTGTCCCGTAGTTGGAGCCAGTGTTACGCGGTACCAGTACCTACTCACATTCAGATGTCTACCCAAGGAGAGGGGTCATTTTTTTAGGGCCATGATGGGGGTATTATCAGCATTTTCTGAATGGTGGTTATGGCCGGACCCTTTGGTCCTTCCTTTAGGAGTACTATGGCTTAGTGGCATTGTTGACTGCCTCATTCTAGGGCTTGTAGCCCCGAGGTTGGTGTCTGAGGCTCCTAGCGGTGGGTCACTGGGTCACATAACCCCTACTTGTTTTCTACACCGATGACAGTATTCCAGCTCTAAGGCTCTTTCCTTCTCTTCCGGTCACCTTATGCACCCATCCTGGCCCCTTTCCAGTAGAGCGCCCTCTCTCCTTGGTGCATTTCCAGTGATGATGTCATCCTTGATCACCAGGCCCACAGGCTTATAGAGGGGGGACGTTGAGATTTTTTCAGCATTGTTGGGGTTAGATGGGGCATGACGATCCCCCCTGCTCACTCCACCTTTCGGAGTGAAGCCTTTGTTCAGTTTGTAATTTTTTATCAGTTTTTAGGCACCTAGGGAGAAAATACCCCAGGTAACTATCTTTTAGCCATCTCTTAGACTATTTTATATTATTTCATGTTTTATTTTTACATTAACATTTATTTGGCATGTCGGCCTGATTATTTTGTAAAGGTGAGTTGAGAACACTAAGTACAACTCCTCACCTCATTTGTATATCATAACTCAAGGGATAAATTTCATTATGTTGCTCTTTTACCCAAGATAGGCTCTTTGGATGTGATGCGCACCTCTTGGAGTAGGCTTTTCTTTGGCTTGTGGATGAAATTGGATGCATTTCTAGGGCTTTGCTCATGCTTGGCGGATGCTAGGAATTGTTGGAACAACACAAAGCTCAAATAAGTCTAGTTTTAGCCTTTGCTTGGTGAAGGTAGGTGGATTTTTGCTTCTTGATGATTGAATGGTGGCCATAGAGCTGCATTTTTCTAATTAGGGCCTTTTTGTCTGCCTTCTATCTCCCTTGCATGGTGGAAAACGCTCCCTAGAGGAGGTTTTCCCTAGTTTGGCCTTGGATCTCTAATTTTTCCCTAGATTAGGCTCCTATAACGAACCCTAGAGGTTGTTGTATGAAGCCCTAGTTTAGTGGTCAAAGAGAAATTCAAGAGGGAGATTGGTCACCTCTCCTCTAGGCCTAGGGTTTAGGGTTTCATCCATTAAAACCCTAGTTATCAATTTTTATCAAATTTGCTTGCATTTTCACGTGTAATTTTGCATTTTCTTGGTAGAATTAGGGTTATAATTAGGTCTGAAATTTTATGTTTGAAACCCTAAAAAATCAAATATTAAATTTTTTCAAATTTTTGGCCTTCCTACAATTTCGGCCCTCTCCTACAATTTTGGCCTGCCTATTTATCCCTAAAAAACCCTAGGGCGAAATTAGTGGGAGCCCTAAATTCTTTAAAACCCCAAATATATTAATTTTTTGTAAAATTTGCAACCCTAAACCCTAGTTATCAAATTTTATCAATTTGTCTTGCATGTACATGTGTATTTATTGCATTTCATGTTAAATTAGGTTATTTAATTAGGTCTGCAAATTTATTTATTGTTGTAGTTAGTTTTTATTTTGTTAAATATTATAAAAACCCTAAGACCTAAAAACAGTCCAAAATCTGCTTAAAACCTAGTTGCTCTTCTTCCTAACCCTCACAACCCTCTTTTCTCCTCCCGAAAGACTCTCGCCCTCTCCCTAGCTAAGCTCGGCCTCTTTCCCCTTGCCTCCCTACACCCTCGGCCTAGTCCCTTTCACCCTCAGTTGCCCTCCTTGCAGCCTGCAGCACCCTCACCCTCCCTCTCTTAGGCCTCGATCTCCCGGATAAAACCTCGGCCTGCCTCAATAAGGGCTCGGCCCTCCTATGCTAGGCTTGTACTAGGCTTGGCTTGCCTTTGGTAGCCTCTTACAAGGATGTAGCAGCCTCTTTGTTGCCCTTTAAACCACTGTTTTGAGGTCTACAATATAGCAGACTATCATACCTTTTTGCAGCCCCTAATACCTGTCACAAGAAGACTTCAATTATTAGTTTTTATGGTATCTCACGATGTCCTCCATGATTCAAATGCCTTGCATGGAGGTACATCAACAGTATAGGCATCCGTATGGAGTAGAGGGTGAGATACACTCTACTCAGTGGCATGAGCCCATTGGTGGTTGCATGCGGACCTTCCAGGATGTTTTGTCCTTTGCATGCATGAGTTTTGCATGACCTGTCAGTGATTAAAAGTTGCATGCAAAAGTGACTTTTTGCATGCACTGAGATTAGGTTTTTGGTAAACCTACTTCATTGGTGAGATTATTTATAGAGGAAGGGGGTCCCCGGATGAGGTTGCTCAGTTGACTTATCAGAGAGTGATAGATCAGGAGTGAGGAGGGCGCATTAGTGCATGCAGGGCGACTTTCTGAGAGAGAGAGGAGTTGTTGCAGGAGCTAGAGTGGTCAGATCTGAGCTGGATCAGAGACCATTAGCTCCAGAGGCACTTGGCACTCAATTCTGTGGACTGAGACAGTTCACTAAGATGGTTTCTGCTAAGTTTGTGGAGGATGTGTTCTAGAGAGGAGGGGCGCATTACCTGAGGAGAGAGGAGCTCATTCAAAGTCCGATCGATCGATTCAAAGTCTGATACGTTTAGGATAGCCTTGCCTCAGTGTTTGAGGAAGGTTCGTGATGATCAGAGCTCAGATCTGTTGAGATCTGGCCCAGTACGAGTATCAGACATCCAGAGGGTAGGGCGCACTTCTCCATGCAAAGGAGGGCGCATTCTTCAGTTGAACAGTTGGTTGTCTTCTGTTGCAGAGCAGATCAAAGCAGAGGATAGAGAGAGGCAGTACAATCAGGGGCACCTGCAGAGAGTCTCAGATCCAAATTGACAATTAGGGCACATTCTCCCAGTGCATGCATCAACTGATGCATGAAGATCTAGAGTTTGACCCGTCCAGGGATTGAGTTACTTCTAAGGTAACTTTATTGTATTTGCTTATTTATATATACACTCAAGGCTCAAGAGAGAAGATAGCCCCACAGGATTGTTGGTTTTCCCCGGTTGGGGTTTCCAGGGTATATGCAGAGTTATTTGTGTGATTGCATGTGTTTAATGTTGTAAAGAGATCTAGTTGTTGAGTTAACTTAAACCGCTTGAGATCTTAGGGCTATCTAGAGGGAGTAGTGATGTCTGGATTAAAATTTACATCAATTATACATAAAAAGGGTTAAACACAACATAAGTTAGACTGAATTTTGAGCTAAAAGTGGTTGATAAAGGTTAGCAACAGGATACTGTGATTATTGTTTGCTTAAAGGACTAATTTTGACATTGTTTACTTGCCACATGTTACCGAATGAACTAGCAAGGCTAGTATCCGATGAACAAATGTACGGAGAAAGTGTCCATTGTCACCTTAGTCACTCCTCAAAACTACTTTGGAGTGTCATAAACTCCAAGGGGAGAGCCCTTTGATAGTCTACAAACACTAAGGACAATGAAGCTATGTCTTCTAGAAGACCAAATTAGAGACCAGTGCCTTCAATCGATGTAATCATATGAATGAAGAAGACAAACTAATTCAGAAAAGTGCTTGTCATGCAAGATAAGATATAGCAATTCAATATATGTACTTCAAGATATGCTAGATTGACTTTCAATAACATCCAAGCATTCTAGAGATCATGCATCATAACATCAACAAATGACACTAAGTCATTCAATAACAGCAGTGGTATGTGAAATAGTAAATACCCTTTCAATGACAAGTTAAAGGACCACAGTCAACACAGTATAGCAGTATGAAAACAGTCTTAACAGCAATACGTAATAACAATAGGTTAGATGCAATATGAGTGTCAAATATCCAATGTAGATAGTATAGTTTCAATCACTCAACCACTTTTTATCATCAAATGTTGTGCAATAAAAACAAGTTCTCAGACTGTGTAAAATGTGTTTTCAGACCCTTTATGACAGCCTTTAACAGCAGTATGTCTTAGTTATGCAACGAGGAAAAAGAGAAACCAATTAGATTTAAGATTTTCAATAAAGTATCACACCCCTGTAATAGTTAATCCTAACAGCTGTATGACAGCAGTAAGCCAAGTATAAATGTGTATAATAAATGGTTTTCAAATGTCACATGTCAATGATATGATTTCACTACCTCACCACTTTTTTTATGGCAGGCAAACATGAGTTAGTTTCGAACTGTATATGATTGTCCTAACAGCAGTATGACAGTTATTTAAGCAGTAGTTTATAACAACAGAAATATAGCTCTTGATATGTGAAATGATGTGAACAAAATGCATTCAAATTTCAACCACTTTAAACCACTTTTTTCATGCCTTCATCATAAAGTTTCAGACTGTAAACGAATACTTTTCAGACCTCTTATATCACCAACGGCAGCTTTTAACACAGTTGCAAAAATGTAAACAAAATCTAACTTCGATGTGGTAATTTTTGTGTAGGTGTTGAGGCTTACAGGAAAGCTGGCAAATGTTGTCAGTCTGTATTTATTGCAGACTCCTTTAGCAGCAACAGGTGGGGTCTGTTTGAGGGCTGCTACAGCAGTGAAAGAGGTACAGGAAGAGGTTGTGGAAAGGGGGAGGGGGAGAAGGAAGAAAGAGAAGGGAGAGATAAGGAGGAAGGGGAAAGGAAGAAAGGGGATAAAAAAGGTGGAAAAGAACAGAGAAAGAGGGCAGAGAAGAAAAGAATAGGAGGAACGAGGGTCCTAAGGGAAAGAGGAGAGGAGGGCGAGGTCTTAGGAAGGGAGAGCGAACCTCAAAAGGAAGAGAAGAGGATTTCGCTAGGGTTAGGTTAGGGCAAAAGAGAAGTCTGCAACTACGGTTTTAAGCTAGGAACTTACGGTTTAAGGTTTAATTTTTTTGTAACAATTATGCACATAAAATATAAAAATCAAACCTAATTAACAAAAACACACAAAATTTAACCTAAAATAATATTTACACATGTAAAATTAGGGTTTTTGAAGATTTTTTATATTTTTAAATTTTTAGGGCTTCATAAAAATTTCGCCCTAGGGTTTATAGGGCTTAAAATGGCAGGCCGAAATTATAGGGAAGAGGGCCGAAATTTTAGGGAGACCAAAAATTTAAAAAATAATAATAATTTATTTTTAGAGTTTTTGTCATAAAATTGCAGACCTAATTCTAAACCCAATACCACCATGAAAATGCAAGTTTAGCCTAGCAATAATATTTATAAAAATACAAACTAGGATTTGATGTAGAGAAAATGGACAAAGTTAGGGTTTTAATAGATGTTACCCCAAACCCTAGCCTTAGAGGAAGGTGACAAGCCTTCCTCTTGGAGGTAATTCTCCTTGCTACTAGGTTAGGGCTTCTTGAAACAACCTCTAGGGTTGGTTTCAAGAGCCTAAACTAGGGCGAAGTTGGAGCTCCGAGGCCAAACTTTGTAAAAATCTCCTCTTGGGAGCGTTTTCACTATGCAATGAGGGTAGAATAGCAGGCAAAAGCCCTATTCAAAGAGAATGTAGCCCTAGGGCTACCATTCAATCATTCAAGATGCAAAATTTACCTACCATTCATCAAACAAACCTTAAAAATGTAAAAGATTTACTTGAGCATGAGTTATTCCAACCATTCTAGCATCCAACTTCATCCAAGAGCAAAAAGAATCATCCCTCAACGCCCCCCCCCCAATCAAGCAATGCAGCCTGGCATGGAGGATGACGTCATCATCAAGAACAGCCCAAGGAGAGAGGGCATTGTTGAACCGGAGGACCAGGGGGGTGTGGATGGTGCCCTAAAAGATAGACATGAGCCTCAGTGCTAAAAGAAGTGCCACCGGTAGGATAAAATGAAGTGGGGGTCATGTAACCCAGTGACCCACCCCTGGGAGCCCTGGACACCAACCTCGGGGCTTCAAGCCCTTCCATGAGACAATCAACAATGCCACTAAGCCATAGTACTCACAGGAGGGGAACCAAAGGGTCTAGCCATAACTTCCACTCAAAAAATTCTGGAACACACCCGTCCTGGTCAGAAGAAAAATGACCCTCTCTCCTGGGGCACAGCTGAAGGTGCGCTAGTACTAGTACCACGTAACACCACATAAAGACATAAATCAGACTTTGATAATTTACCTATATTGCTAGAAGATAAAGTCTCAAGTTAAAGCTGGTTGGGTTTACATTGAATGTGATTAGTCACTGTTTGAATAGGCCTTCCTTACTTGATAATTGGTTTACTACCTACTGCTACAATTTACTATCAATAAGGAGACTGTCCACTGCTATCAATTGTTATCATAATTGTTGGTTATTGTTGAAGTTACAGTACTTACATTTTTATCTCCTATTTGATGGTGAATGATTGCATAAGAAGTTAAATGATAGTTGGACTATTCACTATTGAATATCTCTGTCTGCCTTACTGCAGTATACACACTTAATTGAATGGTTACATGTTTATGATGACTGTTATGTTTTGTTAATGAGATTGATATACTTGTTTGCATCTACAACGTTCATATTTTACATAGTATGTCTTCTTCCTTCTCGAGTTGATTCATTAAAGGCACTGGTCACTAATATCATTGTATAGAAGATATAGCAGGAGACTGTCCACTGCTATCAATTGTTATCATAATTGCTAGTTATTGTTGAAGTTACAGTACTTACATTTTTATCTCCTATTTGATGGTGAATGATTGCATAAGAAGTTAAATGATAGTTGGACTATTCACTATTGAATATCTCTGTCTGCCTTACTGCAGTATACACACTTAATTGAATGGTTACATGTTTATGATGACTGTTATGTTTTGTTAACGAGATTGATATACTTGTTTGCATCTACAACGTTCATATTTTACATAGTATGTCTTCTTCCTTGTCGAGTTGATTCATTGAAGGCACTGGTCACTAATATCATTGTATAGAAGATATAGTCTTTTTGTCCAGGTGTCTTGTAGAGTATCTAAAGGGCTCTCCCCTTGGAGGTTACGACACTCCTAAGAAGTTGGAGATGTGGCTGAGGTGACAGTAGCCACACTCTCCTTACATTTGTTTATCGAACACTAGCCCTACTAGTTTGTCCAATAACAAATGTGCTTCATAATATTTTGGGACAAGTTCATGTTTCAGATTTTTCTTCTCACATGGTGATGCCATGAAGAGACGAATCCCTTGTCCTTAGTAGATTTTTGAAGATTTGTTGTTTATATAGTGAAGTAAGCAACATTTTGAAGCCATTGAAGATTCACCATGGTGACTCCACACACTTTGGTATTGGTATGAGGTATGTTCATTTTCAGATTTGGTAGCCTTCATTTGAAGAATAAAGGTGATATGAAGGCACCCACACACATGTGATGACACTTGGACACTTGCTTGCATGTTATGGGTTGATATTGTGGTGGACCCACTGCTTGCACTTGATGATGGTGTGAAGGTATTGTGACTTACAAATCCTAAGAAGTGATGCCACTTTGACACCATTATGTGTGGGGTCTTTGACGTCCTATACAAATTGAAGATTTTAAAAATGACGGATCATGTATTGGCAAATAAGCCCGCCATAAGATGATAGCCCTCGTCATGCTGTTTCCAACGATAGGTGGCACGTCACGTGGCTCCTCACGGTTGAAAATATATGAATTTTTGAAGTTAGTTTGGTGTCCATACCCCATCTTTTGGGTCAGCCGACCAAACAAATAAAAATAAAAACTAAAATTAAAAGATAAAAATAATAAACTATTTTATGACAAGTCGGCCTCATAAAATTGGGGTTTAAATCCATATAAATAAAAGATCAAATCATTGATGATTTAGGGAATTAAGTGAGGAAAAATTTGGGAGACATAAGAAGCGCTGAGGAAATTTGTGGAGGTGGACAGTCCTGTAATTTTCGGACTGTAATGACTCTAATTTTCGGACTGTCATGACTCTAATTTTTTCAGACTGTAAAGTTTTGCAGCAACAAGTTTTTTAACAGTCTGAAATTCAGGGGTTTAGAGCAGAGAGAGGACAGTCTCTGTGGGAGCAAGAATCAACAGCAGCAGCAAAACATTTTTTGTTTATCTCTTATTTTCTGTGTTGGCTGATTGCTGAAGATTTGATGCTTGGGTAAGACATGGTAGTGATGTGGACAGAATGATAACACAATAATGATATGCTGATTGATTTGATGTTGGACAGTTTGATAATGGACAGAATGTTGATTTGCATATGAACATGATGATTTTCGGCCTAACATAACAGATATATTTGGGGTTTGATGCTGAACATTGATGGAGTTATGATGATGACATGATGTTGGCAGTTGGCTGAAGGACTGTATGAAGATATAAATTCTTTTATTTCTGGGTTCAACTAATGCTGCGGTAAAGATATACCTTTTCAGTGTTGAAGGTGATGAACAGAGTTGATATGGCAGTGTTTGGCACAGACAGTGATAAACTAAGCTGAAGACAGTGGCAGAAATAATTGATTGATGACTTGATATAATGAACAGACTGTGTTAACACATGAGTAGAGTATATGTATGTTGATGAGAAAAGTCAATGAGCAGGGATGGTCTTGATAAGTAAAGGACAAATTGTTAACATGACAGAGTTATTAGTTTGATGACATTGATAACATGAATATAGCCAGATTGATGACATGAGTAAAAGACAAGTTGAGAATTGATATGCAGTTGTCAGATCAAAGATGGCAGAGCTGTGTGATAAGACAGTGACAGGCTGATGATGATGACTTCCAGATGATTGAATTGGTAACAGTGATCTAATTTGTACATGCAGTACAAGCAAGGTCTTGTATCTCTTTCTTATTAGGATCTAAGAAAACCTAGGCTGGGTCCTAGATGATGAGTTGGTGCTCATTGTATCAGTTGGTGCCAAATTGCCTCACGGTTGTAGCCGTTGACTCATACAAATACATTACAATTATATTGTGTCTCTCTTGTGCAATGTGTTGATGATGATGTGTTTTATTTGATGAATGACATATGGATTTATAGTTAGTTTATTGATGAATATGATATGCTGATATAAGAATTGGTAATTGAAGTTGAAATTGAATAAAGTATAGGCTCATTGATTCACCCCCCCCCCTCAGATTATTACGCTATAATCTGCTGTAATAAGGCATTTTAGATCTGTTGTAAACTTGAAAAGGTGTGCCTTAAGAGATGCAGCTTGTTGGTATTGAAGTACACTTGAATGGTAATTATTTTCTTGGGCTGCCTTCTGAAATTAGGCTGAAGAGATGTGAAATATTGCTGCTGTAAATTCATATTTTAGATTCAGCCCTAAGACTGAAAGTTCTCAGGAAATAGATCCAGGAAACTTTAAGGTTGAGCTCAAATTTCTGAATTTGCAATAGAATTCAGATGCTCAAAATTTCTACAATCTTGGGACTTGGAAATTCAATGTCTAAGCACACAAAGTAACATAAGTTTAGTCATAAGATAAGAGGGAAGAAAACTGGAGCGATTTATTATTCGCTTCACACAATTAACTTCACCAATGAACCTAGTATATTCGATAAGCCATCAATCTGGGTAAAATAGATAATATATTTGATAAAGGATGAATAGATTACAATAATGGTCCCCTTTTAATAAGGCTTGGACATTTTACATGAAGAGTCGTGCCTTTTCATTTGACATGAAAAGTCATGTCTTTAGTTAATTTTATTTATTTAATTATACTTTAATTATATTCGTTACATTGCCTTCCCCGCAAGGGAAGCTTTGTCCTCAAAGCTTATATGACGATAATGATTACATCTGATTTTTTGCTTGTAATGTTATTTCTTGATCTTTAGTCTTTGCAACTTTTGATGAAACGAGGTGATACGAATTACGAATTCCAAGGGAGAACTGTCGCATCGTCTCTGATGTGGTCCATCCGAGATCTATTTTTATCGAAGCTATTTGATCGCTTTGTGGGACATAACTTTTTGTTTGATGCTTAGTGTATTGATTCAATGTTCTTGCTTGTTTGACATCGTAATTCCTCTGTGTGTGTTCATTTTGACCCTGTCGTTGGTCAAAATGACGTTTATAATTTGGGTGACGATAAGGAGATCTTATTGTCTGTTCTTTTGTTTCGTTGCTCTGAACTGGAAGTTGTATTTTCGTCTCTTGAGGCTTTAAGATTTCGTTCTGTATCTTTTCCAACTTGCTTTCCAACTGCATGTTATCATTTTGAAACTTCTTAATCACTTCTACTTGTGATTTTCTGTCATCTTCAGACTTCTTAAGTTGTTCCTTAAGATCTTCGTTATGACTTCTGATGCAGCTATTTTCTTTCTGTGTGTCTAGAAGTTTTCCTTCAATGTCTTCCGTAGATTGATCTACCTTTCGAGTATTTTTCAACTTCTTGATTTTTGTGAGTAGTGTTTTGTTATGATTTCTTAATCTGAAAATTTCTTCAGCATTGTTGGATAATGCTTTATTATTCTTTGTGATCTCTGATTTGTGTGCCTTTTTAGAGTCGTCGATTTGTGTTTGAAGATCTTGTATCTGTTGTCGACATTGGTCGACCTCTGATTCTTGACTTTCTAATTTATGTCGTATCTGCGTTAGTTCTTCATCTTTGTTGCTAACGACTTTGTTCACACGTTCTATTTCTGCTTCATAATTATTTATTTCATTCTTTATATCGTGATCTTCTAGCCTCTGATTGAGTTTATTTTCGGCTTTTAGTTCATCAATTTGCACATACAATTTTTCTATACGACTTTTCTGGTCAGAGATTTGTTGTTCATCGAACTTTTCTCGTAGCTTACACATTGCAATTTCTGCTTCCAATTGTGTATTCCTGTCGTGTAAATCTTCATTGTCCTTTTGATAGCGCTTTAGCTTATCTTCTAATCTATCTATATGTAGTTGAAAAACAGCTTCCATGGTTTTTTCGACTCTTTTTCAAGTTTGTCTTCCTTTGACTACTTTTGTATCGATAATCGGTCTTCCTTTGATTTTGATTTTTCTAACGACAATTTGTCTTCTTCGATTTTTCTTCTTGCTTTTGATAACAGGTGGACACCAAAAAGGTGTAATAACCCTTAATGTGGCCCCTTTGTAAAAGATATATCTTTTATTTCCTTCTTTTTGATCTTCCCCCTTTTTTTTTCTTTTTTTTTAGATATAATAATAATTATGGGTTATTATTATTATAAATTTGGATACAAAATTTTAATAAAACAATATTATATAATAATAGTAGTAATATTATTATAATAATATCTTTTTTTGTTTTCTAAAAATTCGTTTTGTTTGTAGGGTTTCAAGTGGACGGAGGTAGGAGACGGCGGAAGGGAGGGTGGTCAAATGGTGGCGAGAGTTGGTGGATTATGGTGGAGGCGAGAGGAGATCGTGAGCGGAGGGAAGTGGGGTTGTGTAAGTGGCAGCTGCGGAAGAGAGCCGAGAGGGAGTAAGGGAGATGGGTGCAACAGGGAGAAGGGCTAGTGCGGGGAGAGAGGGAGGAGCACGTGGAGGCCGCGTGAGTGAGTGGAGGCCGCGGGGAGTGTGTGGGATGGATCGCTGGAGTGCGGAGGTGGCAGGTGCTGGACGAGAGGTGGGCGGGAGAGCGTGAGCAGATGGGACGCGAGCGGATGGGAGGTGGACGAGGGGGTGTGAGCGGGGGCTGGACGAGAGGAAGGTCGAGGGGAGGGAGGAAGAGAAAGCTGCAGACGGGAGTGGCAGCGCGCAGGGGTGTTGTGGAGCAGCAGGTGGGAACACTGCGCGGGGGAGTTGGGAAGTGCTGGAGCTGGGCGAGTGCAAGAGGGAAGCGACGTGAGCAGGAGGGAAGTTGGGAGGCGTGTGAAGGGCGTGGAGCATTGGGGAGGCGCGGCGTTGGAGGGGAGATGAAGGAGATGGCAGGAGATGAAGGAGTTTGCGGACGGAATAGTGGTGTGCGGGAAAGAAGGGACGACGTGGGAAGGAAGTGATGGGAGTGAGGAGGTGCAGGGGGAAAGAGTGGCGTGAAGGGAGTGAAAGGCGTAGAGGAGGATTAGGTGTGGAGTGTAGATGTGGAGTGGAGCGGAAGCTTGCAGAGTTGAGCAGAGTTCAGAAAATCTGAGTATGGATGGGTAAAAGCCTAGATCACAGATCCGGGTTCAAGGAATCCTTGAAAGTTTGGCTACAAACCAAAAATATGGCCAAGGGCCAGAATCAACAAGTGTCTGAGAATCGGAGCGCTCTGATACCAAATGGAGCGATTTATTATTCACTTCACACAATTAACTTCACCAATGAACCTGGTATATTCGATAAGCCATCAATCTGGGTAAAATAGATAGTATATTTGATAAAGGATGAATAGATTACAATAATGGTCCCCTTTAAATAAGGCTTGGACATTTTACATGAAGAGTCATGCCTTTTCATTTGACATGAAAAGGCATGTCTTTAGTTAATTTTATTTATTTAATTATACTTTAATTATATTCGTTACAAAAACAAGACCAATCCCCTCCAAATTGTTATGAGATCTTTTTTTATAGGCCAACTTTAACCAAAGATAAAACAACGTTGTTAACCTTTGAAAGCCTTCCTTTTCTTCTTAGTTGGATCTTATTTTGCAAGCAAAATAGTTAGGAAGAGTTTCCAATTCTAATAGATTTTTTTTGCAACAGTATTTGTTATTAAATTTTAACTCATCTCCAAGGTATTTTTTATGTTTGCTTTAAGTGGTGGCTTCGAGCTTCCACGCATTTGTACTCTATATATTTTCCTTCACAGTGATACAATTTTCTTAATTACCAAATAATATAAAAGAACATAATTTTATTAATGTCCATCAAATGATTACAAAAGTAGGTCAATGGGACTAAAACAAAGTGCATCCACTATAAATACATAGTGGAGTGCCTAAGTAGCTCATGTAGCTACACTATCAACCATCGTAGATCCATCTTAACTCTGGCTCTATCAAGCACCAAGAAAGATCAAATCCCTTGAGGTGCAAAAACTCCTTTTAGAGACCTCAACTTGAGGAAATGTTTGCAACTCAAGGGATTTGATCCTTCTGTGTACTGTATAGAGCAAAAGTTAAGATGGATCTATGATGGTTCCAATCGCAATGGAAAAACAAAAATTACCACTTTGAAATCATATCATCCAAAAATTTTAAAAAATATTTACACCATCAAAATGATGAATTCTAATAAATTAATAGTCATGCTCAGTTATAATACATGTGAGAGAATGCAATGAAAGACAAAATAGAGAAATAAGCTAAAGTTGCATTAATTAATTAGTTATGAAGTAAAATATTTGCAATTTACCCAATTATTCATTAATTTGCAATTATCACAAAACTAATATCTAACTTGTTGTTCTATTATTAACTAAACAATACATAATTATATATATTTTCCATCATATTCATCCACTTGCCAATTATTCCAATTTGGAATCCTACAAATCTGCAAAAAATGCATATATTCATTGATTATGAAGTAAAATAGTTATTCGTAATCCATAATGATTATGTTTTGAATATATGTCCCTCTTGTGTTGTAGATCAAATCAAGGAAAGAATAACTAATACACAAAGATTTACTTTCTTGTAACTATTTATCAAAAGATTTATTTAAAATGTGAGGATGCATGAATGGAAATCGAAATTGAATTCGATGTATATTTATAAAAATATATTTTACAATCTAGCAAATCTAAATTTGGAGCCGACATGTACTTGGTTTTATAATGTTTTTATATATTTAGTTTTTGGAGTCAACATGTGATAGACGTGACACATCTCATCCACTTTGGGTTGTCGAAAGCGCCTCTCGGCGCAACAACAAAACAAGAACTAATCGCATAATAAAAGAAAAAAACATGTCAACATGTGATAGACGTGACACATCTCATCCACTTTGGGTTGTAGAAAGCGCCTCTCGGCGCAACAACAGAACAAGAACTAATCGCATAATAAAAGAAAAAAACATGAAATGAATAAAGAATTGAAGTTACAACAAGAATGCCCACGGACTCTAAAAGATCTGAAACCCCTGTGAACCAACCTCTAACCCGACCTAGCGGACTAGACAAGGCAATAGTCTCTGCAAAACAATAGGCCAAGTATGGGTATCGGTCCCACCCACTCACCGAGTTGGCGAAGTTGCAGACACGATGTAGAAAAGAGACCAATCTAAACATTGTCTAAGTGGGAAGGGTCGAGCCCTAAACTCTGCTAGGATGATGTACTTAGGGATTGTCTGTTTGCATCTAATGATGTGTCGGAGGAGAAGAATCTAGACTCTCTCAACTGAGGCCCAATCTGACTCAAGTAAAGGTCCCCAAACCTCTAAGCCATAGAGAACAGTGGATCGAACAAGAGACTCCACGAGAGGCATCTTAGATGAGATGTCCTGAAAAATGGTGTCAAAAACATTGTCTCTCAATAAGGGCTAAGGATTCGTAACCCCTGTTAATCTGAGACTGGAGGGTTGATCGCAAACTGAAGGAGGGTCCTAAAAATTGCACCCACAAGTATGTGTAGGTGTTGGTGATCTTGATTTCCTCACCTGTGAAGAATAAATGAAGGTTCCAGAACTTCCCCAACTCATTGAAGATCATAACGTTGGTTTTACCAAGGTTGATCGTCAGCTACTGGAGGTCACAGAAGAAAGCTAAGGCATCCAGCTATCTTTGTAGTCCCCTTGGAGATGAGGAGAGTAGAACCACATCATCAACAAAGAGTAAGATAGATATCAAAACCCGATAAAGGAGGCACCCATCTCTATCTTGGATATGCTAATGAAGGAAGGTCTTCAACTCATCAATATAAATCCCAAACAAGGTGGGGGACAAAGGGGAAACCATGTTTAACCCCAATAATACTCCTTATGAAATCAGACATCCCATGAACTGTGTTGAGACAACCAAGGACCAACTCATATGAGCGCATGCTGGTTGTCAATAGGGTTGTGGAGATGCCTATGTCTCTAAGCCTCTAGAATAGGGCTTCACGCGAGACAGAGTCAAAAGCTTTCTGAAAATCTACAAAGCAACAGTAAACTTTCAAAGAGTGATGTCGTGACTCCTCAATGATAGCTCAAAGGGTAAAGATATCATCAATGGTGTGATGAGCGGGTCAGAATCCTGCCTACCCCTTAGCTCTAAGGTGCCTCTACTCAAGCTCATTAGAGAGCCTCATATGAAGAACCATAGCGTAGATCTTCAAGGACATGTGGCCCACCATGATCGTCATGTAGTTGTTGGGATCTGAACTAGAACCTGATTTGTGTATTAGATGGATGGTGTGGTGTGACCATGCCGGTGGAAAACCTATACGAACTACATGGTTGAAGAGGTCATCCAAGTAACTACCAAAGAGAACGAAGACCATGCTGGAAGATATCAGCATGGAAACCCTCCTCATCTACTTCTTTGTTGTTGCTCATAACCCAAACGGCCTCTCTGATATTCTAGGGCTACCCAAGAATATCATAGAGTGGATGTGTGAGAGCATGAGTCCAGGTTCAAGATCGAATGGGAGGGGAGAATGGCGAGGAAGGATGGTGCGCCAAAAGTGTTTGGGGGAGTGAGTAAGGAGAGCACATAAGTCTCGTCTTGTATGGGAGATGAAGAGTCGTTTCTTGCGTCGTAGGAGATGACAATAGGAAGCTTTAAGGTTGAAATAGGAGGGTTGAGAGTGGGTGAATGCATGTCAAAGCTGGCGGTGGAGAGCCTTGCAATCCCCATCATACCATTTGTTCATAGGACAAGACCCAAATTTTTGGGAGGTGAAAGTGGGTCAAGTGGAATGAGGATAGGACTTGAGGGTTGCTTACCAAATGATGGATGAGAGGCAAGTGTACTTACTAGATGTAGAATCAAGAAAGGAGAACTTGCTCTCTAAGGGAAGCATTTGGCGGAGGTGAGAGGAAAAGATGTTTGGATCCCCCTCATCGAATTGGAAGATAGTATGGGGTGGGCACGAGGGGTGGGGGGTGGGGGGGAAGGTGAGTGTCAACAAGGAGAGAAAAGGAAAGAAGAGAATGGTCCATCAGGAGAATGGGGGAAACAGAGAAGTGACAAATAAAGGAAAGTAAATTATGGTTGGATAAGACATAGTCAGTGACACTCGCTCCTCCTCCATGAGGCCGGCATGTGAAAAAGCGAGAGTCTAGGACACAAGGAAGCCTGTTCAAAATCAGCAACTCTTGAGATTCCCCTAGTTGTAAAAGTTGTTGACTGTACGTTGTGACAAGTTCCAAAGCATCGCTAGACATTCGATGAAGCCCCACTAACTTTGGATCCATGCTACGAACATAAAATAAGATAATAATTAAATAATTAATAATTAGGCTAACTAAAGTTAGGTTATGAAATGAGGCGTCTCCTCAACATCAAATGCTCGAGCCATATTTAAGGCAGGGCCATCATTGTAACATATCATCTTTTATCCTATCATCTAATATATTATTCTTACTTATTATCCAATATGAGAGTCGAATTCGACTATTAACTTAGTGAACGGATATATTCACTGCATTTGGTATCAGGGCCGGATTCGGCTCCTTCGACCTAAGCTCGGATTCAGCTCAAATTCGGCTCAAGCTCGGATTCGGCTCAAAATCAGAGCGGACTCGCTCCTCCTTAGGTGAAGCTCGGACTCGGCTCATTCCTCCATTCCGCTGCATTCAACTTACTTCGGCTCATCAACTGCTCACATCATCCCACTCACGCTACTCCCATTTTTCCCTCACGACCCACCTCCATCAACCTCCACCTCCACCACCTACGCCTTCCACCATTCCGCAGCCCTCTATCCTCCAACTTCACCCTCGCATCCACCCTTTCCCCACATCACTGCTCCCCAATCGCTTTCATCTCCACGCTACCCCGTTATCCTGCACTTTGTACCCCACCCCTCCTGTGATCTTCCCACTCTTCACGCGATCCCAATTCTCCTGCGCTAACTCCCTCCACTCGCCACTACCATCGTGCACCCTTCTCCGCTGCGTCCCCCAACTCTACATGCTAATCCCTCCACCTGTACCCCCCCACTGCACCACTTCCGGGGCTCCCGTTCTCCCTGTACCGCCATCTCCACGCACCCATCCCAGCTCTCCTCTACCACAGTTTCTGCTCCACTGTACGCCCTCCCCAGCTCCCTCACGTGTGCCCACACTACACTTCCTTCCCACGGCCAGCATTCACTTCTATTCACCACACCCGCGACCTGCGTCCACTCCTCCACATTTTCTCCCTCCCGACAGATCAGTGGGGAATCCCAATAGTTAGCAACAAATCAATTTGGGATGGAGTGACCCATCCACATATCGGAAGTTATGCTCTACACTTAACAATTCGTATCGACATGTTTCGTCATCTACAACACCACATAAAATGATGCAGAAACATTATAAGGCTTTGAGGACAAAGCCTTTCTAAGAGAGTAGCAATGCTACGAACATAAAATAAGATAATAATTAAATAATTAATAATTAGGTTAACTAAAGTTAGGTTATGAAATGAGGCATCTCCTCAACATCAAATGCCCAAGCCATATTTAAGGCAGGGCCATCATTGTAACATATCATCTTTTATCCTATCATCTAATATATTATTCTTACTTATTATCCAATATGAGAGTCGGATTTGACTATTAACTTAGTGAACGGATACGTTCACTGCAATCCATCTCTTGAATACAAAATACATCCACTTACTGGTCCTGAAGCGGAGTTTAAAGAGCTCTGGTATAGGCATTAAAGTCACCTAGAAGAATCACCTCACAGACCGTTGTGTATTGGTTAATGCTAGCATACAGCTTTATAAAGGGATCCCCATCCTAACCATTACGAATAGCATATGATGAAGAGGCTAGAGGGAAGTAGCAGACTGCAATGCAAATGTCGTTGGGGAGAGGGGACTACAAAGCTAAGGCATCCAGCTATCTCTAGCCCCACCTGAGCTCCTCATCTCCTGTCTACAAACTCAAAACCAATAATATCATATGATGTCCAGGAGAGGTCGATTCGGGCTCGCATGAGTCTCGGAGACGAATAATATGTTCGATGTCCCAAGAACATCAAACATTAGACTCGGTGAAGACAAAAAAGACCCATTACCATTCTAACAACTGATGGAAAGCCCTATGCTCTTTTGCCTCTCCTGATGGGCCCATCATTTTGACGCCTCAGAATGGGATTCCACCCAGGTTGGAAAGAATCCTGAATAACTGCACTAAGGTTCCTAATGATTTCCTATTTCTCGACTTGTCGTGATGTTGTAACCAGCTCTTTGGAGTGCTTGAGCTCCGCAACCTGTGATCTGGTGGGATCTTCATCAAGGAAGATCTTACTAGGAAGAGAGAACAACTTTCACTTAGATTTAAGGGCCGAAGCCAATTGGACACAGACCTAAATCCGAGAAAGAGAGTGGAGTCGGACCCAAGCCAACTGCCAAGCTCTATTCAAGGTCACATATGGGAGATCCAAATTATGCCTGAGAAATAAGGTCCCAACTATCATGGCGTCTGAGGATGGAAGAGGTAAAGGTAGTCCCCTTAACTTGACATTCAATTCTTGTGCCTACCCAGTATGCTCATCCTTGAGTTTAGCCTATACTACCTCTTTGACTGCTGCCAAAGGGAGGGGCATGCCTTCCTCTAACTACCTATGCCCATGAGATGATAAGTGTTTCAGTTTCATGTTTAAAAGTGGCCTGCTGGGATCTAATCTCCTCTTGTTTGTTTTTGAGATCAAGGATTTCTACGTGTAAGGCGTCATTAGGTGGGTGAAGAGCCACTTGCACATTGTTTTCAATTAGCATTTGCTTTAGTGATGTATTGTCCAACTCAACTTTGGTTACCTTGTTTGTGAGTTCACCAATCTCTGCTTGCAATACTAAGTTTGATGATTCAAGCAGTTATAATCTAGTAATTAATTCGTGGATAATTTTGTTGATGTCCCCATTTCCTGAGTCCTGTGTATCAAAATTTGGGATACTTGTGAGTGCCTTAATGTTGGCGCCTTCCCCAGCATATGGGTTTATCATCTCTTCCTTTGAACTAGCTCGAAATATGTTCATTTGTAGCAATGGAGAGGGATGAATGGTCTGTAATGGGGTTAGCACAATGGGATGAATTAGTGAGTCGCCCAAGGGCATTGAGCGAGGTCATAGCAATTAAATTATTCCCATTCATTCTCAATCCCGTTGAGTTGTTACTCCACGTCGTCCTTTGACTAATCTCGCCAAGTTGTTACTCCTTTCCAGTCAAGTTTTTACTGCCCCGTAAGCTGAAACTCCTCGTCGATTTTTCCACTGTTACTCTCCCCTGCCAGCCCTTCCCATCGAATTCCCCTTCGATCTATTACCTACTACTTTCCCGTCGACCCTTCCCATCTATTTGATACCCTTGAGCTGTAAATTGTAAATTGTAAAAAATGTAAAACTCCGAAAAGTAGGCCCACGATTTCACTATTCAAATGCAAACAATCAAACAAACGAATTGAAGCCATCGATTGAGCCATGAGTCTGCGTCGCCAAACCACGAGTAGACTCATCAAACCATACCCTGCAACTTGCGGGAACAGGCGCACAAATGGTGAGTCCATCATGGAGCGTTGAAGCATCTCTTCTACAATCCAAGGCCAACTGGAGAAATCTCAAAAGAGTACACTGTCTAGAGGAAGAACTGGAAGAGGAGTTGTAGTGGGTAGTACGCCACTACCTGGAGTGGGGAGTCTGCCACTGTGTCCTAGGTGGACTCATTCGAATGCTGGGAAGGGGTTGAGACTGGCCACATCGCTACTATCAGATGGAAGTGGAGGTGGTCCTATGTGTCCTAACTGAGCTACAATCAAAGGCAGTATTGTCGTCCGTCTGTCTCTTGGCACCCCCAAAGGAAGGAAGCACCGAAAAGAAGGAAGTGATACGTTGAGCACAGACTAGTCTCAACTGAGAATGTTGCTAGAGGGTGAAGAAGCGAAGTCGAAGGGTCTCCTACACGTATAAGGCTAGACATCTCTGATCAAGATACCTGCAGAAGCTAGTAAAAGTTTGAAGCTCTGTGAGAAGGTCCCTAAAGAGACAATGGAACCACCCGCGAATCTCATAGTAGAGGGGACACCAAAAGATCAAGTGTTCTTCTATCTCAACCTCTCGAAGGTGACAAACCTGGCAGACCTATCTAATCAGTCGATTTGCTGATCTATCTCTACCCTAAGACAATGGAAGCCCACTTTGAACTAGCCTAAAGGAATACAAAGAATGTGTGCCCAATGCAAGAGTGTGTATTGTGACCGAACAATGAGACCGCCCCTCAAATCCATGAAGTGTGCAACGTAGAAGGCCATCTTTATACGTAACCCAACATGCCGGTGGATCCAAGTAACCTGCACATGTTGTCTATAAATGTCGTTTTTGATGATTCTTTTTAACTCCTACCTGGTAGGTAAGAGGCAATCGAGTGCATCCAGGGAAGACCTAAATGGAGGAAGTCGATCCATCGGAATACAATCAATGCCCTAAGTGTTGATTTTCTGAGTTCAGATCTGTTTATTAGTCCCGAATAATTTACTGGCAATTATTAACTAAAACACATTGAGATGTAACAAATCTGTTATCACATCTATGTTAGCTGGAGCTACCATACTGCAGACTGTGCGGCCGAGGACCGCACAGTACCTTTTTTCCAGATCAGAGATCAGCCGCCTTCAGACGAGGCACTTTTGTTCAGATTGCCCCTAGCAAATATATCAGAGGGGACAGACAATTGTACAATGTTACAGACATTGTCACTTACCATCTACCACAGGGTCACCTCTTCCTTGCCAGGCTTTGACATAAGCCCATTGAGACAGTTGCCTAGTCTTGTTTTGATCGAGACTATCACAGTATATTGTTGGTTTACTATGTTGCCCGAATTCAGCAGAGATCCAGTTCAGAGATAGCTTCAGTAGCAGCAGGTATATGGTGCAGCAGGTATTGCATTTGATGATTATTGCTCATGATGTAGATTAGACTTCTTTATACTTGTTAGTACACTAACTTTGCATGAGATGATATATTTGGTGATCTAGCTATTGTATGATGTGATTGGACCCTTGATGATGTCAGTCCACCCCTCCTGTTAGACTTATGTATATGCACGCTGGGTCATGTCCCCTACACTTGGCATAGACTTGGTCACTTAGTCCCTCTCGGTAGCTGACTTTAGCTCCACTCTCACTTTCGCCATCCATCCGACTCATCGATGATACTTGTTCCTGACTTGGATTCTGATTTGTGATCTCGAGGATCCCTTCCCCACTGATCTCTGAGTTTGCCATGACTCCCCGTTTATTGTGCCTCGGCTCTTTAGTGTGTGAGATACACTTTTAGACCTGGGATTTGCTCCTGTCGGTTGCCCCCGATGTTGCAATGCAGTTAGGATTGTGTAGCCTCACCAGGTGTTCCTCGTTGGTCATCAAAGCATGTATTGCTCACCCCCATTACCTTTGCAGTATGGGCACCATGTTTATATCTTTTGAGATATGTATGTATCCCAAAAGGGCCTTGATGTAAATTGAAGAAATGAAGAAATATAAAGCAAGCCAAAGAGGCTTTTTGTAAATGTAAATCTAGCCAAAAAAGGGCTAAGTATGAAATTCATTGTAAAATCCATGCAATGTGTTTATAAACACACATGGACACAAGTCAGCCATACATGTCAGCATTTGTAGTGGTTATTCCTCACTTAGTCCTGCGGGGCAAGGAGGTGAGAGGGAGCAAGGGACAAGCTCAAGATTGTCCCCTGGAGTCTCAAGTTATGGTTTGTCGGACACCCAGTTTGGCGGCTCTAGAAAAGAACCTCACAGAGTCTTCGAGCACGGATGTGAGTTGTGAGATACTTGTTAGACGGCGAGTGGCGGTTTCCCTGCACTATACCCATTTGTGAGGCACCACCCTCCCCCGTGTTTTTGTCATGGCATACTTATCTCAGTGGACCCCGCTTTCCCGAGTTGTCCAAAGGGTCACGTGATCTTTATCCTTGTCCTCCCATTGTCCTCCGCCTTGTTTCCACATCACCTAAAGTCAGCAAAGTGGTCAATTCTATAAGATGTGCATAGCATTTTAGTCTTTTGAAGGTGGTGGGCCCACCTCACCAGGGCCTTGTATTATCTCGGGATTTAATGTATTTTTTATCACCATGTTATCATCATATTGCTTAGTAATGTACTAACTTGTATAATTGAGCCTTGTCACTCCATTTTTGCACACAGGTATTCAGCTAGCACTATTGTTGATCAGTTTTGACTTGGTCAAACTGAGTTGACTGGGCCAAAAATGGGCCCGAAAAAATGTTGCGACCAGAATTTTGATTTTGGTCAATTATTATCTACAGGAGTCCCATATGAGCATGCAGGTGTCAAAATTGCAAAAGATTGAAGCATTTGAGAAATTTTTAATTATTATTGGTCAATTTTGACCTGTTTTAATTAAAAATTATGGATTTTGGACAAATAATGCCTAAGTGATGGATCGAGGTCATTCGAGTGGTCATTCCTACTATTTTTGGGGTCCACGATCACATTGCAACAGACGGTTCAGCAATTCGAGCACTAAAAGTGGGTCAAAAGCCCAAATTTCATCTTCAACAATATAAACCAGCAAAAATTACATGGAAAATCAAAATTTGACTAAGGCAACTATAGCAATTGGCAAAAATCAATAGCCGTCAAAGTAAAAGGTGATTCCTAAGGTAAAATGGTAATGTTTGACATATTGTTTATGTAGGGTGGGGCCCTCTCTTGCCCATCTCTCTAGGTTGGACGAATTGCCCATGGGGGGCGTTTTTCTCCACTTGTGCAATTCGATGTACATGGCTATGTGTATGTGGGACCTCTTTGTATTTAGTTGGGGGGATAAAACATCCTATAGACACCCCCCAACTTCACCTTATGTATTGTATGGCCCACAATGGGCCCCTCTCCTCCACATGTGCGCTTCTCTTGGGGCAATTCGCACCCCCCCTCTTTGTATTTAGTTGGGGGGATAAAACATCCTATAGACACCCCCCAACTTCATCTTATGTATTGTATGGCCCACAATGGGCCCCTCTCCTCCACATGTGCGCTTCTCTTGGGGCAATTCGCACCCCCCTCTTTGAGCTCATCTCCACCCTCGATTTGGCAAATGGGAGAGTTAATCCAAGCCACTGGTTTTGGGGGGGAATGAGGCTAGGTTTTGCGCCATCTCTATAAGAGAATGGACTCACCCCATTGTAGCTCTCTCTTGGCATTTTTGGGACTTGAATAGAAGAGAAAAACGTTGCTGCTCTTACTTGGCTCTTGTGTGGTACTCTCTTGATATTGTTGATTGCCATACTATCTTGATGCACTAGTAGTAGTTAGTGGATGTTTCCAACATTGTATTACTCACCATTGTTTGCAGCAAGCTCAAAGTCTCGGAGGAGGGCGCACCATTTGGCTGCCACTGTTGCTCCATTCTCCGGATTGGTAACACAAAGGGAAGTGTTTTTGCTATTTCAGCCAAGCATTTTCTTTCATCTTTTATTGATATTGCTGTAGATTTTCACTTGCATGTCATACTAATTTGATTTCTGTCCATTGGTGTTGACAGGCAAGGAGGACGAGTTGGTGGGGAGAGAGCAAATCAATTTCAGCTGGGACCTCTACAACTTCTTCTATTTGATCTTCGGGACGTACAAACCTCATCAAATACAAGAGATATCAGCTGGTTCCAAGTAAGTGTTACATCTTCTCCTCTTGTATTTCAATTTCTAGCTTGTTGAAGAGAGAAAACTCACTAAAACCCCTAAAAAATTAAAACCTACAAAATCAACCGTTAGAAGTAGTTTCTTTTGCAAACCCACTAATGATATATGCTTAAAAGCCTAAATCCAAAGTTTCATTCATTTTAGACTCCATTTGCGTAATGACCCTTATTAGGAATTTTATTAAAATGGCAATTTTCCACTTTTTTTCCCTAGTTCGACCTTTGACTAGTTTTGATCTCTAGGTCCCAAATTTGCCCCAAATGATTTCAAATCTTCTGAGAAGGTATATGAATGAGATTAGAACATAAATATGTGTTTTAAGGATGCCTTTGGACCTTTAAAATACTTCTGCAAATACTCTTTCAATTCTGGCCAATGTAGGGAACTTTACTAGTAATTTGCCTTTGACTAGTATTGGTCTCTATGTCTCGAATTGACTCCAAATGCCTTCAAATCTTCAAGGAAGGTGTATGAATGATATTAAGACTTGAATATGATGTTCAGGGATGATATATGGCCACCAAAATACCTCTGCAAACTCTCTTAAGATTCTAGACCAAGTATGCAATTTTACTAGTAATTTGGGGTTCAAATCCCCCTGGGGTAAGTATTGAAAATGGCTTCCCAAATGCCTCCAAAGCCACTCAAATTTCTGAACAGAGGTAGGGAATGTATTAAGGATGTTATTAAGGTCTCATGTGCACCATTAATTGATTATTATATCTGTTCCAACCCTCTCCCATTCAACTGCAAAAATCACCAATTCGACCCTTGGGGAAATGGCACTATTTCTTCTCCCAGTGCAATTAAACTAAGTAAAAATACTTCAAATGCTCAAGTACAGTACATGAAACTTGTAACATACATCCATGGCAGTCCATTAATCACAAATTCATCAGAGAATCATCCATTCATTCGAAATCATCATCAATACATTGGTTCACAACAAGGTAGTGGGGAAATGGCATTGTTCTTCCATTAAAAATGAGATTTATACATTTCTACTTGGAATTTCGACCTGAAACTTTTTGGAGATGAAGAACAGAGTATTTGCTTCATATTACAAAAGAAATGGGGCATTAAAAGCTTCCCCAAAGAGTACAATAGCTCACCAAAAACGCCCTCCCTCAAGGATCAAGAATATGCCATCAAAACCGGAAATGGTTGAAGGAGTGAGCTGCAATAGAAGAAACCATGAGCTGCCCTGTAGCTTACACCTGCAAATAAAGACTCCATTAAAGCTCCAAATGAAAGGTCTGAATGGCCTTTCCAATTACCAACTTGGATGGGAATCTTTCACCCTCGAAATTGGCTAAGGCAAGAAACTAGTCATCCACTAGCTCTCCCTCTTCACAAATGCAATTGCAAATTCTACAAATGATCAAAAGCTGGTTTCATTCTTTGTTATTGACATTTATAAAGTTCTAATGTGTTCCATGGGTCGAATTCCTTCCAAGAGACTCATGCCAACTCAAGTTGGGAAGAGATTCCAAAGAACGCCACTTGTACAACAATTCCTAGTTTCCCACTTCCACCAAATCACATGTGGAAGCATCTTAGCTGCCCTAACACCCTTGAGCGCCCTCTTGGAGTCTATTTTTAGCCCTGACATGTCATATATGTCATATGTCAGCCTTCAGGTCTGATTTGTGTCATAGGTGTCATAGCATCTTCATCATTGTTGTCATAGAGCTAGGGAATCTAGCCCAAGTGTCTCACTAACTCCAAATTGCCTCTTCCTCTTCCATGGGAGTTACTCTTCCTCTATATTTCGACCTTGAATGAGTCATGCCATGAATAATACCTTTTGGACTCCCCCAAGTATGTTACCATTCACCTTGAATTCGAATTGGTGAGAGAATGATGCCAAGTGTAGTGGGGAAATCTAGCCATATGTGGGTCCCACTTCCTCCATGTGTCTTCATGATCAAATGCCACTTTGATTTTCACTTGTATATATTTATTTAGATCCTTTATTAAATATTTATGCCACTCTAATGTTCAAACATCATTTATTATCCCCATTATTCCAAATCCCAAAGCTTCCACCCCAAACCTAGGAAACTAGTAATTTTCCTCCTTGGCAATTATTTGACCTTTAACATCAATTTTACAAACTCTAATGAATATGGCCAATGTGATTAGGCCATTGTGACCCAATTCCAAATTTGGGACATGACAATTTGCCCACAGGATCAGCACTAGTCCATTTGGCAAAAACGCCCCCTAGGGACGTTTTTCTCTTTCAACCTGTTTGGGTCAGTTTGGGGTTATGGGTGCTTGAGATTCGGTTTCAGAATGTCTTTTTACCTTAGGAAATCGAGTACCATTGGCTGGAAGTGATTAAAAACGCTAATTATTCACTGTCCTAGGTGATTTTATCCACTACTTAAACATTTCCCTTGGGCAGCTTCACTTCACTTCTTGCTGGTTTGTTTTTCTTTTGTTCTAAATCAACCATTATTCAATGTATGATTGCTAGAAGATGTGTCTTAATCACCTAATTTGTTGCTGCCATGATTGAGTAGTCTTAGTGAGCTTCATTCCCCATAGGCAGGATTTTCAGTCACTCTTCTAGTCAATTTCTAGTTCCTGATTTAGTTTCCAGCCTTCTAATCTTTAAAGAATTTATCATTTAACACTTATAATCAGATCTGAGATTGCTTCATCTAGTATACTTTCCCATCCAGAATCTCAATTTCACTAGGCTGGAATAAATCTCACACTTAGGCATTCACCTTGTGTCTCGTTTTACTTATCTTTTGGGTTGGGTGTCTGACTATTGAGTCTCAACCATCACTGGTTGAGTGGGGTCTCCCCCCTGACTGGGCTACGTGCCTTGTCTAAAGCGACAGTAGCCTTGTCCGGTGGGACTTCCGTTCCCTTAACGGAGGACCTGGCTATTGCAGGTTACACCGTTCTAGCTGACCACCCTCTACCATCCCTATTGGGACATTCATTATCCATCAGCTAGAGTTTGTGTGATAACAAAATCACACAACAGAAAATAAACAGGAAATCACACATCATTTGACACTTCAGATTTAGCCTTGAAAGTCCCTAACTGGGGAAAAACCAGCAAACAATTTGATTTTTATTAAGATAAAAACCTTGGGCTCACATCCTGGGATAATGCCCCATTGAGGAAAATACAATGACAAACTGCTAGAAAATCACGCCTCAAGATCAGTCCTTCAATCTTGCTGGCTGCTAACCCTCAACTGCCCCTTGCTCCATTCTTCTGACCTCTACCCCTGCACACTTGATTGAAAGTCCATCTTCAACCAGTCAGTAAGATCTCCCTCTCTTACTCTATGTGACTTGTGTGTCCTCTCACCTTGGTTGTTTCTTATACTATTACAATATGCAAATATCTTGGGCCAATACCATCGGTCACCGAGTACCATGGGCCCTCACTTTACATAGAGTAATTACAAAAGTACATTCACTTTAATAGTTCACTTAATTAAAGTGAAACTCCTAAGTCTGAGAGGTCTATTGGACGACTCATGCATGCCAGAGGCTTGCCCTATGCAGAAGTATATGTCCGATGCTAAAAGGATCAACAAGAAGATATACAACCCCCACATATCAATACCTAGTGTAGTGTTAACCCCCATATTTAACCCTTGGTAAACTGGAGGGTTAAGGGCCAGCACATTCCATTAGGTTGGTATTCAAATAATATTTCTAGAGACAATTTTGCTTGAGCCAAGGTTGGTTCCCATTAGGTTTAGGTATAGGATTGGTGCAGTGGTTGTTTTCTTGATTCAGAGACAGATAGTTCATATATTTTCTTTAGATTTGCGAGTTGTTGTTTTCGATAATACTCCTATATTTTAGGAGACAGGGTAAAGATGTTTGCATGTTAGACACAATCATATTTTCAACATCCTTGCGAGCTCAGGATTCTAGTGAAGCCTTTTTCGGATGACATGCATGATACTTTATTTTTGCCAACTAGGCTTTGACTTGCATGGCCTTGCATGGGGTTGCATGGAGCTATCAAGGACATTCATGGACATGCATGTTTTTGCATGCCAAATATTCAAACATGCAAGCAATTTACTATTTTTAGTGGCGAGTCATGCACATGTGACATGTGGCAGCCTCGAGTGATTATACATAGTAGGCTTAGGTGATGACATGTGGCAACTTCATATTGTGACATGTGGCAAGATCTGGGCACCTACATGAGCCAACAGTGGTATGGCAAGCGCTTGAGTTCACTGGAGGGTTTCATGAGTTATCAGAGCACGTACCTTGGTCAACTGGAGACAAGTAGGTTGCTTGCATGGATAAGGAAGTGAGGCGGCATCATGGTGAGTTAACTAGATGTTTGTGTCAGTTGACTAAAGCACCCTCCTTAGTAGATTGAAGTAAAGAGCACTTCATATCAGTTAGTTCGCAGTTACTCTTAGTTCACCTTTACTTCTCTAGTGCGCATGGGCTTCTCTCACTTTACTCAAAATCTAACTCAAAGTATCTTCACTTAACTCAATGCTTTGACACCTCACCTCTGTCAACCATGAATCTAACTAAACCACATGATCCTCTCTCACGAGTTCGTTGCCACTCAACTCAAACATACTCCAAGAAAGACTAGTTCACGTGAATTGTTGGACTACACTCTCAACTAGTCTAACTAAAGCGCATCCTTGGTTCACTCTCCACTTCACATTAGTTGGGTTCAAATTCATCTCCACTCCATCAATGCACATGGAATCTCCACCTCACTCCTTCATTGTGAAGAAATTTTGATTAAAATAGCAAATTCTTCATTGACACATTAATCAAACACTTAGCTTACTCAGGGTTTATGGTTTTTCAAAGATAAACTGATTACATTCATCAATAAATGAAAATTTCCAACTTTAAACTACAAACACCATAAGCTAGTCTTCAAACCACAGATAAACTGATAAAAATGTGAACACACGGATATTGGGATAAACCCAGGGCAAAACCCCAGCTTGGGGAAAGCCCTTGAGAGAGATCTTCTTTATTAGTTCAAGCAAATTCAAACCAAACTTTACAAATAAAAATTGCAGCAATAATCATTACACTTATCTCAGCAGCAACAACAAAGAAACTCTGATAACTCCCACACGTACCAGCAAACTAGTACAAGTACAGCATTAAATATTGTCTTTCTGTCTTGGAATCTGCACCCAGGATGAAATACGGCCTGTACATTAATGCTCAGCAGACAGTCTCGACTTCTATGTCAAGTCTACCTCGAAAACTTGTGCATAAATGCTGCCTCGGGATCTCTGCAAACCCTGCCTCGAGATCTATGCAAATAGCAGTTTGTACGGATTGTTCTCTCCTTCAAATTCGTATTGTACGCACTGCTACAGTACTGCAGATCTGTCTTGGGAATCGTTCAATCTATTTGCAAAGTATTCTGACTAGTTTCTCTCTCTCTCTGTCGACTTGATGAATTGAATTCTTCTCCCTAGGTATACATTTATACTTCATTTCTTACAACTTTACCCTAACTAACCCAACCAATTCAATCAATGGCTAAGATTAATTTAATCTGAGGGCTATTATTTAATGCACCTCATAAATACATTTTAGTGATTTAAATGCACATTAAATACATTGGGTGGTCCCATAACTTAAAGTCATAAAGTATAAAACTCACTTTAAAAACATAGCAACATATTACATTTAAAAGTTCACCTAGGGAACATAACTTAGTCCCCCCTATGACAAAACATCAAAAAACGTAAGGAGGACCTCCTGAGTTAAATTCCTAGCACTCCCTCTTGACGAGAGAGGTCCTTCCGACACCATCTATATCTCCTCCGCCTGGGTCACTGTTCCCTGCAGTTGCTCCCTCCTGCACTGGAATCTGATCTGGACATGAGTGCCTGTAAACCACTCCGAACTTTGAGGAGACTGTGCTCTCCTGTCCTGAACCTGCTCATCAACATCATACTGGCTGAGTCTCCTGCCAGTACTCTGAAGAGAATTACTCTCTTCATCTAGAGGTAGAAACTGAACAACTGGCTCCACCTCATCCTCAGACTTTGATAACCATCCGGACTATGCATACATCAACTCGCCATGAAGTATGTACAATTTGTCTCTTCTATCACCAATCAAAACAGTACCGTCCGAATTCCCTACTGAATATAGGAATACATGTCCCGACTTGACTAACATCCCATATCTAGAATCCTCCAGGGCTAAAACTGAAAGCCTGCTAATCTTAAGCCCTGGAACAAATAGAACTCCCTCTAATTCTAGGAGTTCATCAAACTCAAGTCGGAACCTGATTGTTCCAACTCCTCTAACTGACTGAACATGATCCATACCTGTGTCCACAAAGTACCTATGACCTGTCTCAATAATACTCTAAAATGCTTCCTACATGCCAATCATGTGTCTAGTTGACCCACTGTCAACTATCTAGGCATTTTGAAAACTGGAACTGTCTACACTGGAGCCAAAAGATGCTAATGAGAACTCTTTCTCAAACTGAGCAACATACTCTTCAACTGATGCTGCTACATCTTTTTTCTCTTTCTTACTGTTAGGGCAATTTGATGAAAAATGCACGTACTGGTTGCATGAATAGCAACGAACTTTGCTTAGGTCTTTCTTTTTCTTCTCGTTCTTTGCTTTGAATGTAAGGGCTACATTTTCTTATGTGCAACACCTGTCAGGATTTTACTCTGAAATCCCTCCCGATCTCCTCCTGGGAAAACTCATCCCATAAACGGTTCCAATCCAGCAATTTCTCCCTTCCCACAACACACTTGACAAACGCATCCCACTCCTTAGTAAAGCCTTTCAGGCCTATCCATACTAGTTATGAGTCTAGGATGACCTCTCCCACTAAAGCTAATTTGTCTTTAGCTTGGGCAACCCTAGTTAAGTAGGAGGCAACATTGTCATCCTTGTTCCTTTTAACACTGTGTAGTTTGTCACGGAGTGCCATTTTCCTATTCTCATTTTTGGCTTCACATAGATTCTTACCGGTATCCCACATATCTTTGGCAGTCGTTTTCTCTGCCAGGTGTGGAATCAGATTGTCCTTAACCCCATCTAATATGATTCTTTGAGCCCTGGCTTCAAGCATCTCATACGTGTCTAAATCATCAGGATCAGAAGGTTTTGTTACTATAGAGTTAACAAATTTCCAAATTTTATTTTCCTTAAGAACTGTTGTCATTCTGACCTTCTACTGAAGGTAGTTAGACACCCGGTCCAACCTATCTTCATACCTAATATTCATCATTATTTCTGAAAACCCTTTCAACCACCAAAAGTAACAAGAAGTCCAAAACCCCAAAAACTCAACTATGCAACTATCTCTTGCAATATGTTCACACTCTGCTATCATGAAGAATTTTTTATTAAAATAGCAAATTCTTCATTGACACATTTAATCAAACACTTAGCTTACTCAGGGTTTATAGTTTTTCAGAGTTAAACTGATTACATTCATCAATAAATGAAAATTTCCAACTTTAAACTACAAACACCATAAGCCAGTCTTCAAACCACTGATAAACTGATAAAAATGTGAACACACAAATATTGGGATAAACCCAGGGCAAAACCCCATCTTGGGGAAAACCCTTGAGAGAGAGATCTTCTTTATTAATTCAACCAAAGTCAAATTTGAACTTTACAAATAAAACTTGCAGCAATAATCATTACACTTATCTCAGGAGCAACAGCAAAGAAACTCTGATAACTCACATATGTGCCAGCAAACTAGTACAGGTACAGCATTAAATACTGTCTTTATGTCTTGGGCTATTATTTAATGCACCTCATAACTACATTTTAGTGATTTAAATGCACACTAAATACATTGGGTCCCACAACTTAAAGTCATAAGTATAAAACTCACTTTAAAAACATAACAACATATTACATTTAACTTAGTCCCCTCATGACAAAACATCAAAAAACATAAGGAGGACCTCCTGAGTTAAATTCCTAACACATGGAGTTACTAAAGCACATGAGGAAAGGCTTCACAAGGACTAAGCAAATGGTTTACTTCACTCAGCTTCTCACCCAATCAACAAGGCACCTATCTATCATCACTCTACTCCATGGACCATCATTACTTCACTCTGATGCATCTTCCAAAGGATCAGGGTGCATGGTCTCTTCACAGCAGTTCATCAACAGTTAAACCATAGCTATCTCCACTTGACTCAAGTGCATCCTCACCTAGGTCGATCAATACACATTGCATTAAAGGAAGGGATCGCTATGGTTTAATGGTGTGGGATTTTCTTCAACAGAGGCATACTCTTTCACGTTCTCTCCTCTTCTGGCTTCTATATTCTTGTACAGGAAACATCATTGTACGAGTTTTGTATCTATCTCTTTAGCATAATCATCCTTTTGGTTTATGCTCATATCCGGCTCCCTGAGTTTGATAGTATCTTGATGGGGTTTTGTGCAATGTTATAGAAGTCTTCAACCTTTTATCTGGGTAGAATCTACCATTTATAAGCACTTTCATTCTCTGCCATTTCCATTTCTTCTGAAGCTAACGTTGAAGGGAATTCCACCAACATTTATAAAATCAGTTATAGTAACCCCTTTGGTTGTTCAATCACAGACCAAAGATCTTTTCTTGTGTTGTTTTATTGCAAATTTGCAGGTTGAAGGCAACGTAGGAAGAGTTAGGGACACCCCCGTGAGGTTGGCATGCATCAGCCCAAAAGGAGAGGAGTTTTGCTAGTGACAAATTGGGTAGTTTTCTCTCAAAAGTTAGACATATTTCTGATTGTTGATCCACCTAATTATTTATATTTCATATGTGCAGAAATTTGTGCTAACATGCGGCCAGAAGGGTTAGCCGAGGCAATGGACTCTAATGAGAGATAGGTTAGATACAGGTACTAATCTCGCTCCTTCGCCGAGTCAACGAATCTCCGAAGGCAATGTAAGAGAGAGACAACACCGATAGGTGTTTATATCTTAGAATTTGGGGTGGACTACCATCTATGTTTTTCTTAGATCGAAGGAGGATGGGACAAGTGTACTATCCAGATTAATTTTAAGGGCGTCGTTCAAAATTCGAAATAAATAATTATAAATAAAAAAATAACGCGTACTTGATGCATGGATAACAGCTAGTGACAAACAACCCATTTAACTAAGCATAGACAACACGTGATTACAACTAAGCATGGAGAACAACTAACATATAACTTGTTCATGGTACTTAACTTAGTGATCTATCGGTGTTCACCAACCTCAAGTTAAGTGGTTGTGCTAGCACAACCACCTAACTTGTGGACGGGGAACACAGATAGGCCACAAGTGCCATGATGTTATCTATGCTTAGTTGTAATCACCTATGTATGCATTAGCTACCTGTTACCTTCTTTAGTTAAATGGGTTGTCTGTCACTACCTGTTATCAATGCATGAGCTACTAGTTATCCATGCATCAACTACCAGCTATTTTTTATATTTCTTTTTTTAAAATTCTTTATTTAGAATTTTGAACAACGCCCATAAAATCAATCTAGACAATACATTTGTCCCATTGACTTCAATCTAGGAAAAGCATAGATGTTAGTCCACCCCAAATTCTAAGATATAAACACCTATCAGTGAAATCTAAAAACAACCTCCAGTCAAAACGGTCGAGCACCTAACTCTGTCGGTATAATGGGATGAGGAACTGACTATTTACATATGATGATGCAACGAAGGAGGTGGATCTGCACTCTCTCTACTGAGGCCCAATCACAATCTAGTAAGCAATGCCCCCATAGAGGACTGTGGGTCGGATGAGTGTCCATGAGAGACATCTTGGATGGGATGTCCTGAAAATAGTGTCTGAAGCACCGTCTCTCAAGAAGGGATAGAGATTCCTAGCCTTTGTTGACACAAGGTTGAAGGGTGTGTCGTAGACTAAAACATGATCTTGTGAGTTGTACACATACATAGGTATAGGTGATAGCGAACGCAATATCCTCCCCTCTAAAAAAATGAAGATAAATGAGTAACCTCAACCCTTTGCTTGGTTTTACCCAAGTTGACCATCAACTGACGAAGATCGCAAAAGAGGGCCAAGGCATGTAGTTGTCTCTGCAACCCCTCCAGAGATGAGGCCGAGAGGACCACATCGTCAACGAAGAGCACGATGGAGATCAAGAATTGGTGGAGAAGGTACCCATCGTTGTCCTGAATGTGCTCCTAAAGGAAGGAGTCTAGCTCATCGATGTACATTCCAAATAAAGTGGGGGATAGTGGAAACCCATGCTTCACCTCGATGGTACTGCTGATGAAATATGAGATCCCATGGACGATGCAAAGATGGCCAAGAATCAACTCATATAATCTTATAATGGAAATCAAAAGCGTCTCGAAAATGGCCAATGTCTTTGAGCCTCTGGAATAATGTCACTCTAGGTACAAAATCAAACACCTTCTAAAAGTCTACAAAGCAATAATAAACTTTCGAAGAGCGGTGGCGAGCCTCCTTAATGATGCCCCGGAGCATAAGAATGTGGGCAATGGTCTAGTGTGCCGATATCTCAGGGTTTGGCACAAGAGCTCCTCACAAGTGTCGTGGAAGTCAATGAGCCAATCAAGGGGGATCAACATGAAGTATGAGGTCACATTGATTTGATATTCGAAGAGGCCTAGACCTCTACCTATCACTTGCTACCCTAAGTGCATAAGAAAGCAAAGAAGGAAGGCGTGCTCCTCCAGATACGCTCTTAATGTGGAGGTGCATGCAAGTACTATGATTTATCCAAGAAAATCTCCCTCAAAAAATAGCTAAAGATCTCTCATTTGGGTAAGGAAATAAAAATTGGAGAGAAAGACACCTTAATCACGATAAGGCAATAAACATTTCCCTAATCTCATAATATATAAGACAACTAAGGATGAGGTGTTGCTCCAACTAAGTCTCCTACAGTTGGCAATGCTAATAAATCCTATATGGGTGAGGGAAGTAGTGATCAATCTAAACCCTAAGCCAATGAGAGCCAACCAAGAATTGACCAAGGGGTATCATGAGGGCATGCATCTAGTGTTTGCACATATATGTTGGTCTAACAATAAGGTCATCTCTTAGTTACAGAAAGCTTTTGAAATAGAAATCCATCTTATCACAAAGACATTTAGGAGGTGCAATCCAAGTGACCTAAATATACTACCTTTTAATGTCATCTTGGATCACCATGTTTGGACATTGTTTAGACTATAGTAGATGACCCACAACATTTACAGAGTACCTGAAAGAATATGTCAATGGGACTAGGAGACACTACCAATTAACATTGGACTATGTTAATGACAAGATCACTCCCAAATGTTAAAAGATAAAAAGACACATATGAAAGTACAAGAAAAGAAAACAAGTAAATGGGAAAGGGCGAACCAAAAAGGTAAACCCTAAAGGTCAAAGTAGAGGAGGGAGCATAAACATCTTTATGATCATCTATCACTATGAACTGTAAAGCCTAATAATGTCCTATATGAAGTTCCATGCACTAAGAGGGCCTAGTTGGGTGAACCTAGGAATATCTTGTGAGCGATCCATCAAAACTCTCCTACCATACAAAGCTAGAGAGAAAAATCTAGAGAAGAACATGTTGTTGCTCGATCTAGATTGAGGGGCAACAACATGCAAGGAGAGTGTAGGGCCATGTGACCTCATGTAGGTGAGAAGTCTACTAATTAAGAGGGAGGATGTGCGTTGTCTCACATTTTTGATATCATCTGCATCCATGGACGACAAGTTTCCATGGCACTAGAACCTCTAGTCACTAAGATTGGCCGAGAAAAATACATTAAGTAATTGGGCAAGGTCTTAAAAGGTCTCTTACTTATGAGGGGTCGCCTCGCGTATGTATAAAGCAAGCCATCTCTAATTGTGATATTAAAAGGTGGAAAGAGACAATCTAGAATCACAAAACAAGTAATGATATCACCTCTATATGTCATAATTTATAGTACATTTGATAAAAAGGTATTCCTTGGTCTCAATCTTCTAAAGATGGCACAACTAATATATCCTTTCCACATGTGGAATGTGTTGACCTCACTCAACCCAAAAGCAGTGAGAATAAGCCCTCAACTTGTCAAGCGGAATTCGGTTGCCATGTGACCAACAGAGTTGAATGTAGTTCGGACAAATAATGCGACCGTACTACAATTGTAAAGAACGCTCATAATCGAAATCCACCTTGTGACAGCTTGAACTAGCATGTATAGTTAAAGCCCCAAAGAACACAACTAACCCAACTATAACTTAAAAGTGTTACCCATTGTCCTCTCAATAACCACTTCTCTACATTTTCGGTTGGCTCTTCTACAACTCGAAGGGAGCTTAGCTAGATAGGGTTGATAAGCTATGGCAATGAGGGCACAAAGTGATTTTGAAGAGTTAGCCTTAGCAAAACTTGAGGTCTTCTTCGTAGTATAGGTGATGGGAGGGTTATGAAGACTAGTGCCAATCCGCAAGACATATAGAGTCTTGGGATGATTTTCCCTTGGGCCTTGTTTGAAAGTGTTTGACTGGAACCTTTGCAAAGCAAGACAAATTCCTAACCCAAAACTCTTGAGGCTTCACGCAAAATTTACCGAGGAAGAGTGGCCTTAGCAAAAACCTTCAACCTGTAACCTTAGATTATACCCTAGCCTATGCAAGCTTGATTTGTAACCCCTCTGAAGATGACCAAATCACAAGACAAACCATAAGGCTAAAATATGAAATAAACAAGGAAATCACTCCCTATTTAATCCACCTAAGCAAAATTATTTTCTTAGTGAACTAGGTCAAAGATCTTACAATGCCAAAAGACACATGTTACCTCAATATCAACCATCAAGAACAACCCAAGAGAAGAAAACCTTTACACTTCAAAAATGTTCCATAAAGATATGACAATTAGGCTCCAAAAGAGAGAGTTCTCCAAATCAAACCATGCCAAATGAATGAGAGAACCAACCCTTATATAGATTGCAGCTCAATTTCATTTTACAATAAAATAACATTATCTTCCTAGATCTAGACTAGGGCAGAGTTAACAATGAATAACTCCACTAAAACCCTAACCAATCACTAACAAACTTCTAACAAAATTTTAAAAAAGGTGGTCAAAGCCACAATTCTAGTGCCAACTAGATAACAAAGGTCCAACAAGGGGGGCACCTCCATGAAATAAGGTATAATTTTGACAATTAGGAAAGGCCCAATCAAACCCTAAAATGCCACATTCCAAGAGAAAAGGGTCCAATCATTGGTCCAATCATTAAGAAGTGGACAAAAATATTAGAGTTAGGATTTGACCCCAAATCTCCTTCAAGCATAAAGTCTTCAAACATAGGAACGCTTCCATAAGTCAAGCCTTAAAGTTTACAAAGGTTGCCTTAAATGAAGTGCTCCAATGAATATATGCCCATCAACCAAAACACTTGAACTACTAAGCAAGCAAAGGAGTGTCCACATATAACCTTGAAGGCATAAAAATGGGTCAAATATCCACCGCTTCCAAAAGTGAATACACCAAAAGGGAAACAATGCCACAATAGGCTCATGAAGAATGGCAAGTGAGCTGAAACCATTCAAACGGAAAACACCACCAAGTCCCGCATGCTCAGCTCATGGATATAATCCGTGATAGGATAGTCAAAGCAGGGCCCAGGGTTACAAAATTGATATCGTAACTGGAGGGCCCCGCAATGTAATAAGATACGATAAGATGTCAATAACAGATGACCACTAAAGTAAGTCAAAGAGAATGCTGGGTACAATGATGTCAATAACCAGCTCAAAGATGATGTAATGGTTCAGCTTCACAGTTTTGGCATTGCGGAGTGCCACACAATACAAAGGCATCCACCATGCACCCAGCTGTTTAGTCAAATTTGCAGGAGAAGTCAAAGGTGTCTCTAACCACAACCGTTATCCTCCAAATTCAGGAGCCTAACGAAGGTAAAGCCTGGTCCAATCATCTTGCAGTGATGGAATTGATCCCCAATTTTCTGTGTAGGGCCATCCTGAAACAAATTGAGACTGATTTCCACAAGGATCTTATACCATCTCTCTTTGGCCATGGATGGGAGATATACTCAACCATGAAATTTATTGTAGTGCATCATGATACCTGTGTCAATATCTTTGGTCTGTCCATAATATCTTTGGTATGTCCATCAACAGCAAGAATCTTGTTGCCCCATCGAATCAGACAAATGGCCAGCACGAGGAGATAACAGTTCTTGAGAAGATTCAGACCCCATCTTTGCTTCTAGTTTGGACAGTATCAAAGATTTTAGATGGAGTGCCTGAACATCATCTAGGTAGCACCTATTGTGGTTTTTACCAAATACATACATTTTCTCTTGCACTACAGCTGCTATCTACTCATAGTGGGCCTACGGTTGCCAACCAGTCACTGACAGAGAAACCCACTGGTTATAAACAGCAACTGATCCCAGGCCTTCAAAATATAACATCCTTATCGTGTGTCTCTACAAAACTTGCACTATCAAATGGCAGTATCCTTGGGAACAAAAACAGAATTGTCACGATGTGAAGCTGATTCCCCAGATGGCTTCTTGAGATTAATATCTGAGACACGTACAGGCGGATATGGCCCCTGAATGCAGCAAAACTCTGTGTCTGTATAATGGCAACAAAATCTGCCTGGAATAAGCCTACACTATTACTTCCCTTGACGGCTTAAACCATTCTGTTGGCACTAAGCTTCATGGTTGCTCTATCCATAGAATCAGAAGCACAACCGATCCCTGCCACTTTGAAATTAAAAGATAACACCCCTGCAACAAATCAATTCTGGACTGTTGTCTGGGGTCAAACTTGCCCGGAAGCAAAGATGACTTGCTCCTTGCTACCCCCCTTTTATGCCCAGATCTGTTACACAAGCTAAGATTTGAAATGAAGAGGCTTCAACGCTGCTTTGATATTCGCCCATATCTTATTTCCTGAAATCAGAATTCTGGAAATTGTCATCTCTTTGCTGCTACAAATTATTTTCAAGTCTTGAGTTAGCTCGTGCTTAGACTGCTGCACAGGAAAAACCTTGAATGCTATACCAAATCATTAGCTACAAGGGTATCATCGTCATTACAAGCACTCAACCAGGGCATCAATACATCATCAAATAATGGTGATGGCCTCAAAATTTACCCCTGGATACCCACACAAATAGGTGGGTAACACACCTCATCCAATGAGAAAATCTACAAGACCTAAATAACAGCAATCCCCACTAGATTTTCATGAGCATAAATCAATAGCTTCAGTTATGAACTTAACCAAGCATCTAAAAGTATAGCTGCATTATTACTATGCAATACAAGGATTATTCATTTGCTTCCTGCGTTTAACTTCACCTACTCCATCCCCACAACGGGTGCCGGAGAGGGTCAGGCCAACCGTCTGCCTTATGAACAAGACATCGGGCATGAGGTTAAGACAGCCACCGGTCGTGTGTACTGTCAAGACATTCATTACTCTTGAAGGCCTGCTCTTGGCAGACATTATGACGAGAATTGGAAAGCCCGACTTGAGCGAGTGAAACAGCTGATCCCTGTCTGACTTCATGCCACAAGATTTGGTCTCTGCTCTGGCATTCATGGTGATGATGCACCTTGTCAAATCGGGTACGGGACTGGATCGGATGGAGAAATGGCTAATCATTCTGCTCAGCAAGCGAGCGGGTTTTCATCTACTTCGCTGTTGTGGTGGCCTCCATTCTTGCTGTAGTTGGTCCATACCCCTGGCTGTGTCTCATTCAGACCATCATTTCTTCTGCTTGTGCTCTCAATCTGTTTCTTCTGCTTTTGTTCTCGCCACCATCATGGTAAGCAAACTGAGCGGAGGACCACTGCTGGACCTCGCCGCTCACACATGCCTCGCGTCCTCATGGAAAAAGAGAGAGCTAAAGCTTGTGATGGCAATCTGGTGCCCCCTTCTGTGCAAAGGAGTATCCAGGAAATGGAAACACAGCTCCAAGAGCAGCGTAAAAAACCTGAGCCAGCCGAGCTGGTGACTGATTTGCGGCCTATGGTGGAAGACTCTGGAGTTTCGTGGACCAGAGAAACTTGTTATACCCAAACTCTGGGTCTCCTGTGGTATACCAAAGCCCTATTGGGGCAAGCAATTTCGGACTACAAGGCAGGGCGTTCCCAGGAGCACCCTTGAGGCCTCAGCCTGCATGACCGCATGAATCGACTGGAAAACTGAATTCGCTGCCTCACTCAAGTTCTTGTGGACTGGAACGCCAGAGTTAACGCCAAGCTTAACACCCTGACTCGTGAATTGACTGGTAAATCTTTCTGCTACGAAGGCCCAAATGCTCAGGATGCTCCACGGCCTTCTGGACAGGCTCCTCCGAAAGCCGAGCACGGTGAAATGTCAGGCACCAACCAAGCTGGACCAGGTGCTGAGCAATTTGCTCCTCCTCTCATGTTTATTTCAGATGATGAATAGCATGAACTGTTTTAAGGAAAATCAGTCTTTTTTCGTCTCAGTTTTAGAAGTCTGGTTAATTAGTTTTTCACTTTTTTGTTTGACAAGGTGGACATAACCCCCGGCCTGTGGGGGATCCTTCAAAACTCTAGACATTTAGAGTTATGGTGGTCAGTCAGGTCACTGTGTAGTCCAAATGGTAGACTTCAGTAGCACTAGCAGACATGTGGACTCATTTTGGGTTGCATCTGGATTCCTAGCTTTTCTTGTAAAGTTTTTTAGCTTAAATAGAATTTCGAATTTATAAAGAAAAAAAATTTACCTACTCCAAACTGTTGACGAAGGATACATATATCTTTAGTAAACTGCCAAGTGCCATCAAAGTATAAGGATTGTACATTTATAATCATTAATGTATATTCTGCTTCAAACCCACTTGAAATTAATTTTGAATGGTTCATTATAAATCCAGAGGAAGCAGCTAGACTAAGAAAATATAATCCTAGAAAATGAAAAGATCAATCCACAAAATGTTACATCACTAAGCTTAATCACTGACAACAAAAAATAAGATTTGAGTTCTTGAATTTCAAATTTTAATAAGTGGAAAGTAAACTTTGAAAGACAAGGAAAAATTGAAAATACCATAATAAATAAATTGCAACTGAAAAGATCAGTCAAAAGGATCGATATACAGACCTCCTGCAGATCTAGAAGGCAATCTAGTGTTTTATGAGCAGAGGATATCAGTTCAGAATATGCTCTGTCAATATTGTCGTCGGATTTGCAGAAATAAGACTTCACAGAAGCCTGATTTTCCAAGAAATTTCTCCATGTTCAAAAGAAGAATTAAACAAAAGCAGAACCAATGCATAGACACTTTTTCAGAAAAAATGAAAAATGGAAAAAGGATATAGAAGGGGAGTCTCAGCAAACCTGTGGTAATTGATTACAAGATGAGAAGACTTTTTGTAAACATATCCTATTTTCCAAAGCTTTGTCCCATAGAACCTTCACCAAAACAAGAGTATAATAATTATTTCTGAATTCAAATGCTGTTAAACAATGACACAATTGAGAGGTAAAAATTGCACAATGCAATTGATTTTAACAAATAAAAGTCCAGAGACCAAACCAGCCAGTAGTATATAGAGATTGTATAGAAGAAAAAATCTAAAACTACAAACATCAAAGTTTGATTGCCACAAGATACTCATAAAAAATTTGCCCCCGTGTACATAGATAGATCGATATATTTTGATAAACTGTCTGCAAGACCAACTGGCCTATGGGACAGTAGAGCTTACATATAGTGCTGCATTTCCATGAAATTTTAAACAAAAGATATTAGAAAACAACGGTATAAAAGATTTTTATAAACCTGTATATACACAATGTTTACAAAATATAGGCATCGAACATGGCTCCCAAATTGATAATAATGAACTAGTAGTATTAACAATAACAAGGGGGTATATCTAGGGCCAAACGCAGTATATGTATTAATAGGGCGGGCTGGTAGTGAGCCTATATGGACAATGAATGAGAATACGTATTTACAGAAATCAATAGAGTCAATATTGTATACATGGACTTCTGATTGGATATATGGATGTAATTGGGTTATTTGGGAGTTCTTCTCCTCATATAACAGTTTATTGTGTAAATCACCATTATTATCACTCTGGGAGCTGTTGTTAGATTTTGAACTTACTCCAAACGTGCTTTCACCAACACTAGACCCTTGGCATTGCTTCAGGGACATATGGACAGCTCAGTTTGGGTGTTTGGGTGGGATGCTTGACCTTGGTTGGAGTGATAGCTTAGCACTCTTAGGAGGTTGTTATCCTTATTGGCATTGTTAGTCCTCATGCTACATGATCATCCACTTCTATCTTATTCTTTGGTCAGCTATGCAATACAGACTGATCATATCTTATGTATTGGTTATTTGGATGCTCAAGGGCTGTTATGGACGCACACATATTTTCTCACATTCATCTAGTGGCTCATCTTGAGTTATCTTGCCACCTCAACAGAATGGTATGCATTGTTCTGACGAAAGTGTTCTAGTGCAAAGCGATTGTTGTGCCGCCAGAGTTGCACAAATGCAGTCTTTGATTGATACATTGTACCAGAGTTGCTGAGATGTTATTCAGTGTGGGTGGTGTTACCCCATATCCAGCAGGGTTATTTGGAGGATAGTTCTCTTGTGATCTTTGTCACAAGTGGTTGGTTTATGGTTTGGAGGGGCTATGGATAGACTAGATTCCTGAATTCTATTTCATACTTCATATAATGATGATGCCTTGGTGATAAGATGCAGGAAATAAAATGATTTTTATGCACAGAACTAATGCAGCAAGCAAGGGATGTGGTAGTGTAAGGCCTGTAGGCCTCCTCAAGCATATTTTGGTGAAATCATTTACTTTTGAGTCACCAGTATCCTGTAGCATAAATGAAAATTGACCAAGGGGATTCATAGCAGCCTTAAATGAGTCTTAAACTCAGCAGAGAGATACCCCAAGCCAATGAAATTTGCACAGTATGGAGATATGGAGCATGGTTATGTCAAAAAAGAGGACCTCCAAAAGCATCTCGAGGACAACACAATTAACATCTAGGTGAATCGCTGGCTGTACTAAAGGTCCTGTAGCAATACAATTATGCACATACAGCTCAAAAGCTCATTGTTTTTGACCTGAATATAAGTGGGTTCCATCTGATAGGGAACTGTAAATTTGTAACAGCAGTTTTTGTATAGATGACAGTGCACCATTTTCGGCTCGGATTGTAGTGCAGGGACAAATAAACCTCTCCTAACAGTACGTTAATGGCAGAAGCTGAAGACTACGTGAGCATAAGTGACAGACCTACCCTTTGGATCAGGCAAAATTGCAGTTTCCTGTAGCTTTAAAGGGAGAAATTGAAGAATGCCCTAGTTTGAAGTGGCTCAGAAACAAGGTTGAAAATACAGAAATTTTTCAGCCTTCTTTTCCTACACATAATGCAGATTTACAGCCATATTTAATAGAGCAATCTTTAGAAAAAATTTACGAATTTCGAAACATGTTTATCATCTAAAAATACAGAAAATTTGCATGTATTAGATGACAGTTCCCAACCATCTTCATCTTTAGTTTTTGATGAATTTTCATGCAAAATGTTGGCTAGAAATGAATTTTCAGTCTTCTAATTTGGGACAACAAGTTATAGAATGCAATCATAAATTTGTTTCCCAATTTGGTGCTTTGCCTTCATATACATTTAAAGATAAAATTTCAATGGAGTAAAAAAAAAATTGAGGACAAGAGGGATGTATTTCCAAAATTTGATAATATGCCGTGTCCTCAAGAAGTTTTCATCAACCCTATCCAAGAGTGGATAGAGAATGCTTGCAGTGATGGATGCCATTTTTGGCATGAGTTTGATGCTCTTTGCTATCTTCAAGATGTTCTTCCTGATTTCAGCCTATGACTATCTTGTCTTTCAAGTGGCCTTGTTCTGTTTGATGATCAAAAAGGGAAAATCTTATGTAGTGGATAAAGTGCTAGTATGGCTTCATTGGTTGTATGATTAGTCCTAACACTTTCATTTTCCTATGCTAAGTAAGATAAGATAAGATGAGATAATTTTATTAATGATCAACTAATGACCAGAAAAGCAGGTCAATGGGACTGCTGAGTACAAAGATGTTATTTCAAAGCAGGAGTAGCAAATGGCCTTCTATAAAAAGCAAAAGACAAGAAAGGAAAGTAAAGTATAATAGAGCATGAAATCTATGCTAGGTCAATGGGACTGTTGAGTACAAAGATGTTATTACAAAACGGGAGTACCAAACGGCCTTCTATAAAAAGAAAAAGACAAGAAAGGAAAGTAAAGTAGAATGGAGCATGAAATCTATGGAAAACATGAGAAACCCTCGACCTCAAGCACAGGAGACTACACTGGGGTGGAGATCTACAAGAATAAATGATCCCAGAGCACAAAGATCTAGTAGCGATGAAGTAGGTCCACTATGGAATAGACCCATCTCCCAACATTCAAGGCCAAATGAAGGAAACTCAAGATAGTATGTTGTCCAAAGCTTGACTTTTCCTGTGGCTACTTCCCAAGACTTTATTATCCAGATTCCAGTCAGCAGAACCCGTACAAAACCACTCATTACCAAGATCAAAAGCAATAGACCTCGCCCAGCCCAAATTCCCACTGATAACCCGATAATTCTTCCATAGAGGATGCGATACAGGACGTGGCCATTTACTGGGAAGCCTTTTCAAGATGACTACACTTGGATGGTACTGCTATGAAGAGCCCATAGAAGAAATGGCACTACTTGTTCCAACTATTGCACCTGCCTTTCCATTAATCAATCCTGTCTGTGGCTGCAAGTGAACAGCAATGCTAGGGCATCATCAACCTATCACCCCCACTGAAACATGATAAGAATCATATGGACAAACTCTAAACCGTAACTGTTTAAAAAAATATATACAAGTGACTAATAAAAAGATAGATATAATTAAGTGACCAATAAAATGATAGAGATAAGTTAATGAGGTATTTAGCTTGTATGAGTAACACAACTACCTAGAAAATGAAATAAAAGGGGATCAACCCCATTGTATCAACATTGCAATAAAGTAAAATAAATGAAAATTTCATCAGTCTGTTTCGATCATGTCCCCAATCTTTTTTGCTGTGCCTCAATGTTTAACAATGTTTTAGGTACATGGATAAAGAAAATCTGCAAATGTTGATCTATAACTTAGTCGACAGATTAGTAGGATTATCCAGCAACCAAATGCTCGAGAATTCCTACAACAATTGTGATAAAGAACAAGAACACAGCCATCATATAGGGAAAGGGATAACAACTACATCAAGCCAGTAGATAATATATAAATTTTATAGAAGAGCCATCAAGATTATCAACTCATCTGTTGCATACTAATTGTTATAGCAAATAAAAAATGCATACAAGGATAACCCACAAAAAAAGGATTCAGTTTATATTAAAAAAACCTTTTGGTTCTTTACTGCTTGACCTTTCCGTAAGTCTTCATCCCCATGTTCCTTCAAGTTCCTCAAAAGGTTGCTACACAGATCACAGAAGGCTGTCAGAAGTTAAAAACAGGAAAAAGAACAGTAATCAGTGATACCACTCCATCAGGCAAACTGCAATTTATATTACCTACGCTTATCAAGAAGATAAATCATAATACAGGTTTCACATCTCAGAAGTTTGTGCAAAATTCTGCACATCATAATGTATAGACCTTGGAGGTATATTTCCAAAGTAGTGAAAGAATTTATTGAACTCGAAGCTTATATAGAACTCTGCCCATAAATATGTATGGATGTGTACTCCACAAATAGCTGAGGAGGATATCAGATGCTATTTCACAAATGCATTGTTTGAACACCATAAACAACTCATATGTTAGTCGTGTACATGTACATACACATGCTTGTGTGTTCATGCAAACACAACACGTTTTTGTCTGTATGTGTGTATATGGATGTATTTTCAATGCATACATGTAATGCACATGTTCACATGCATGAACACAGGAGAGAAAAAGGGAGCTTTACCACTATGCAAAACAGAAATTAAATAATTTTATCCAATGATGAAGAATGAAGTGACGACTCAGAAGGAGATGCTCTTGTTAAATATTTCTAGTAAAATAATTTAAATACTTGTCCTTAAAACAATAAATACAAAATAGGCTACCCGTCATTGTAATTATTAAGAGACAAAATATCAGACTGACACCTGGAATACTTATAAGAACATAATTGCAACTCTTAGATTAAATGTTTAGTCCACATGAACATACACAAAACATCACACACACATATCATGCAGAAAATATATTGTTAATTAAACCTAAACAACTAATTAGGTTAAATGAAAACAAGTATTTCAATCAAATAAATGAACCTTCAACAAAACATGTAATTGCCATGGGTTATTGAAAGGTTTCAGTCTGGCCTAATCCCTGTGTAGCATTGAAAACATACAGAAAAACACTGTTTAAATAATTGCCTTACTCTTCCTCTTCACGCAGATCTGTATATTCTTTTGTGAGGGCTTCCATCTCATCTTCTAAGTGTACAGCCTGTGGCTCATCGTCACCTTCTTCAGAGTCCTGTTTGAAAATCCTCATAATCAGCTTACAAGCTTTTGTGGCAATAAAACAAGTTATAGGACAAGATATTCATGCAATTGTTCAAACTGCTTACCACTAGAAAGAATAGGAACGTATTTAATTCTGATTATTTTAAAGGAATACCAAAATGCCAGTACTCACAAGTTCTTCACCAGAGACGTTTTCAGAATCTGAATGTGCGCTGCGGTGCCTTTTCCTAGCCAATCTATCTACAAGCAATTTCGATTTCCTGCCATCTTCACCAAATGCTTCCTTTCTGTTGCTCTTCTGACCAGAATACTCTGTCCCTTCCAATGATATGTTGGGTCGCAATCTGAGTCGTCCATCCTCAGGACTAAAAGCCATTGAAATCATTGTTAGGCTACACAGGATATCAGGTTTTGCATATTTATCAAATATAACAATAAATTATACTTATATTACTACTTAAATTTGATCGTGTCGATTGATTTGTCTAATTAAATGTTTATGTGTCCTCATATTTTCTTGCTCCTTTCTTTTAAGGATTGTCAACCCAAAGTTGGACATTAAGCCATTTTTTGTATTGAACTGCATTGTCTTTTAATTACAAGTGACCAATGGAATATTATTATGAAATCCTATTATCAATATGTCATTATGTACTTTGTTTATGAAATGGGTAGTGTATTAAGTCACAAGAAGATTATAAAGATGTCATTAGCAAGTCCTGGTCCGTAAGGCAACAATAATTGAGTGAAAGATCATTGCACAACCATCATGTACATGTCCTTTATGTGTATAAAGAGCCCCCATATCTTGATTTGGGTTCTTATCACAAAACAAGGCATTAATATAGTATGGTGTCACCTCCATTTCTATTAATCATGACTACATATGGCACAAACTATGAGTTGAATAAAGAGATTCCATGATAATTCTTGCATTCTGTGAATAATTTTGTGATTGTTTCTTTCCTATCTCTTATTAATTTATGTGCACATATCTTTTCTCTGTTATCTCTGCCTCAATATCATTCCAAACTAGTAATTTCTTTTGAACTGCACTCCAAATATTTGGCATTGTTGCCAGGTTTGCAATTCGACCATGGGAAACTCGAAGTTTATGACAATTGGAGATTGACCCCCAGTCTAGGTGCGACAGCATCCAAGCCAAGACGAAGTGTGGACGTGAAGAGATGAAGATGAGAAGAGAGAAGGCACAAAGAGTTTCGCTGTGTGCACATAACAAGCACAGCTTATTGAGGTGCAAGACATTGTTGTTTTTGTTTTATCTGCTAGTGATATTTCTGGTATGATGTTGTAAAAGAGAAAACAAAGACTCGTCAGGTAAAGGGTCAAGAAGTCAAGGACTATAGTGAATTACCCCATACTAATGATGAACTAGAAATCTTGACAACAAACCAATGCACCTCAAACCACTCATGGAGGAGAGGAGAGTAGCAAACAGAAAGGGGATTTCCTATGTGGGTTGGACAACTTGCGAAAGCGAAACAAAGACCAGGATGGGGAGATTGATTTGATGAAGTCTACAAGAGGAGGAAATCATCAAGTTTGGGGTTGACATCTCAAGAGTGGCATGGAAATAAAAATTTATATTAGTGTCCAGTAAAGACCAATGTAGTTACAAGGGACTAGAGAATACATCCATCATAAGGAGTCCAATCAAAAACAAGGAAGGTAAAAAAGCACGAGGGCATTGGAAGAGGACAAGGAGAAAGCCAAGAGCACGAAGAGCCGAAGACAGTCGGATTGTCATTATGGAACTTATGATGGAAATGCAAAAGTCTAAAATTTACAAAATTTGAAGGACTAGAACAACTTAGAATCTTGATTGAAGTATGTACTCATGAACATAAAAAACATATACCTCAGTTGAATTATATAATTGGAAAAACTTTAAAAACCTTGAAACACTTGATGGAAAGACTGATGACAAGTGATGAATGTATGCAATACAGGATGAAGCAGATGCTACTTAAGTTGGAAGAGAGAACATTGGACATCGAAGGACAACGATGATTACTAAAAAAATGAACCAATGAAGGAGGCAACTGAGGACACCAACATTATAATGGAGAATTAAGATTATAAAAAGACTACATCAAAAGTTTGTGGAAGACAACAACACAATTAACTGTGATAAGAAACGATTTGTAAAGAAGTCTACATCTGTGAGCAACAACATATGTGCTGGATAAGATCAAATAAGATAATTTTATTTATGTCCAACGAATGACCACATAAGTAGGCCAGTGAGAGTAAAAGAGTACCATCAGTGTGAGACAAACCAGGAATGCCTAAAGAAAATTTCTAACTCATGGAAAACAGAGTCTATACTGTACTACAATTCCTTCAGGAAACCAAAACCAGAAGAAACTAAAAATCTATCAAAACAGCTCAGCTACTAAATGCTAGAATCTATGAAAACACATGTTGTAGAAAACAATAAACAGAATTCAATAGACAACTGTCAAAACCTGTCACTGCTTTTATCATGAGCATGAAAAAATCTGCTAGAGGAAAATAACCCTAAACTGCTAGCTGCTAGACTCAAGACTCGATGAATTGAATCCATACCCCTGCCAAGTCTACACTGTACTACAATTTCTTCAGGAAACTGAAACCAGCAGAAACTAAAAATCTATCAAAACAGCTCAGCTACTAAATGCTAGAATCTATAAACACATGTTGTAGAAAACAATAAACAGAATTCAATAGATGGCTGTCAAAACCTATCACTGCTTTTATCAATTATGAACATGAAAAAATCTGCTAGAGGAAAATAACCCTAAACTGCTAGCTGCTAGACTCAAGACTCGATGAATTGAATCCATACCTCTGCCCTCTCTCTTATAGATCTCAGAGGGGTATACAAAGATTTACAAAATTAGGTTTGCATGTGACTCAAACTCAGAAATAGAAATTGCTTTATCCCAAGTCAAACTCAAAAGTAGAATTTACGAAAAATAAAACCAAACTGAATTTCATTTTTATTGTGATTCCTAGTCAATCTTTCACTGGTGGTGCATACCTTAAAGATTAGTTGGTCAGCGTGCATGCCTTATCTAAGGCTATCTAGCAGGCACATGGATGCATGCACGCTCTCCCTCTATAACAAAAGAGTGATGCACCTCCTCCTCAAGAACTGTGCTGCACCCTCTCTAGCTTCTACAGGACACAATACAGTGCTTCTGAACAGATGCCCAGATCTGCTGCCATAGAATACTGTCCCAGGTACACTCACTAACACTCCCTCTTACAAAGGAAAGTGTTCACAACAAAAAGCTGCTCTTTGAACATCTCAAATTTCCCTTTTGCCAGTGGATTACCCAAAATATCAATGACTTGATGATCTGTTGAAATGTATTGCAGAACCAAAGCTCCCTTTTGAACCCTGTATTTGATGAAGTGGTCCCTAATCTCAATATGCTTGGATCGATTATGAAATACTGGATTTTCAGAGAGTTTGATACAACTCTGGTTGTCACAGAAAATCACGGTAGCATCCAGTGTCTAATCCATCAGCTCTACTAGTAACTTGCAAAGCCAGATGACTTCACAACTAACAGAACTCACTGCCATATATTCTAACTCTGATTAACTAAGTGCTACAGAAGTTTGTTTCTTGCTGAACCAGGAAACCATACCTGAGCCTAAACTGAAGCAACACCCTGAAGTGCTACAGAAGTTTGTTTCTTGCTGAACCAGGAAACCATACCTGAGCCTAAACTGAAGCAACACCCTGAAGTGCTACTCCTATCACTAGCACTGCATGGCCAATCAGAATTTGAAAAACCTTGCAGCACCACCTCTCCATCATCAACATACCCTAGTCCAAAAGCAATGTGCCCTTTAAGTACTAGAGCACGTGTTTTGCAGAAACCCAATGAACCTGCCTAGACTGCACCATGTACTGACTCAAGGTGTTCCCTGCCAAATAAATGTCAGGCCTAGTATTTGCTAAATACAGGAGAGAACCTCTCAATCGTCTGTACTCTGTACACAGATGGATCAATCAAATTAGAACCAAAATCAGCAAAGTGTTCGACTACCACAAGATATTTCCAAAAGATCAAACACCTTGAACAGCCGCTCACACAAATAGATCACAGATCAACACATTGATGTTTTTACGTAGTTTAAACCCTTGAAGAGGAAAACACTCCACGGCCCAGCCAAATAGCTACTCGAGGCAATATCATTATGCAAAGGAAAAGAAATGTTATAATGAGTTTCTCACAATCGATCAACTATCAAATGACCCTCCATGCTTTTTAAATAAAGATCCATGCTTTTTAAATAAAGATCATGGACCTGTTGTCACATCCATAGTAGCAGAGCTACCATGATGCAGATCAGCATGTCAGAGACATAAGCCTAGTCCTTGTACATGAGATGAGCAGTGATTCGAAGAATAAATCATCAGTGATGGAGTACTTTTCAGAGTTAGCCAGAGCATTCAGAGCAACACACCAGTACCCCTTGTCATTCAGAGCAGCACACCACAAGAAGCTGCTCATTACTTGTGTCTCAGTTCATGACCCCTTTGAGATGACTTGGTTTGGTCATGGTTCACTTGGCCAAGTAGCAGAGCAGGCAGCTGATACACTTCTCTTGCCCCTATGCAGTCAAAGTTGGTCATTCATGGTCACATTCAGAGACAGGTATATGATTTAACAGGTATACATATTGCATTTGGGTGTTATTATCTGTCTCTCTTATTTATATTGGTAGCTTTGACGAGGCATAGGTGACTAGCAGTGGTGATGTGGTGCTATTGGTTGCTATTGTAGACTTGTTATTATGAGTGGTTGAATTTTCTTGAATGTCAAGGCTTTGGTATATGCTCACTAGTATGGCCTACCTTATACAAACTTGACCATTTTCCTGCTCTGTTAGTTTTTATAGCAGCGTAACCAGGATCACTAAAAGAATGGCAAAGCACAGAAACAAAATGATTTTGGAGCTCGTTTAACCACGATGATAAGAACAATCATGAATCATCTCCCAACCATAGACAGTTATTTGTCTCCCCCAAGCTCACACCTTCCAATAGAGAACGATGTACATCCAGATAGTAGTAGCGCAAACGCAAGAAAAATAAGAGAGAAACTTCTCCAATAGCGGAGAACCCCAAAAAATCAGTCTCCTAGCTGCAGTAGCTAACCTCTCTTAGTAGAGCGAACTTGTCTTGAGTGAATGACCAAATGAGAGGTTCGACCTCTCTTTTTATACACGTCAAAAGGTGACTTTTTCCCTTACTGGGCCGACCTAACTTTCCCACCTAACTTTCCCTAACTAGGCCGACCTGACTGGGGCAGCTCTGCCCATTTTTTGGGGTAAACTGCCCACTGTTTTGGGGCAATTTACCCACTGGGCCGACTTGTCTTGGGGAATACAATAATTACATTTGATAAATGTTTTCTTTGGATAATTCCAACCCAATGTTTGCATTGATTCTTTCATGATCTTTTACATGGTCAATTACATTAATAATTGCTCCCGAAGGAGGTACAATAAAGATAAGAATAACTTCAGAAGTTACATTATTTCCAACACTCCCTCTTAACAAGGAAGGTATTCTTTGAACACGGTATTCTAATTTTATTCTTTCTTTGGTCGACCTATGAGGTGATGCCTCACACAACTACTACTCCAACACTCCCTCTTATCCAGGGAGGCATCATCAGTATTATCATACTGGAACACATCTGGATATCATCCATACATCACGGTTATCTCTAACCTCTCTATATCATAAGGAAGGTCTTCCAACACAATCTCAGTCTGTCGAGAAGTTTCAACAAATCAATCTTCGTGCATCAACTCAATCCAGTCCATCGGAGAACATGCACTAGCTCCACGACTCTGCCCTATCCATAGGGGAGTCACTCGTTCCTCAACTCAACAACTCTCAACAGTCCATCGGAGAGTTTGCCATGCATCAGCTTAACAACTCTACATAGTCCATCGGAGAGTCCGTCATGCATCAGCTCAACCCAATCCATCGGGGAACATGCACCAGCTCAACCAGTCCATCAATGAGTCCATACAAGCTAAGTCACCTAGTTCGAGTTCGTGTTCGAATTCGATGACCTTGAAATTCGGCAAAAAATCAGCACTTGAAATTTTGGTGATAAAAATCGACATAAAATTCGGCATTAAGTTCGAATGACTATAAAATATGGAAATTAAAAAATATATGAAAATTTTCAATAAATTTCATTATGCTCATTAAACTATGAACACTAAACACATCAACAATCAACATGATAGTCATAGAATCATAGAAATAATGAACACATCAAAATAATGAAGTATGATACTATGAACATGATAGTCATTGAAACATAGAAATAAAAATATGGCCAAGGGTTGAGGTCGCCACGGCCAAGGGACAGCCACAGCCGAGGGTTGAGGTCGCTGCGTGACTAGAGGAGGTCGTGCATAGTGCAACTACACTCACGGCCTGATGGAGCAATGGGGCCTAACGGTTGTTGCAAAGCCAGAGTCGGGAGTCGTGGTGCTTAGCGGCAGGCTGCAGCGAATGAAATCAATGAACGACGCCACCACGGGAGAAGCACTGGGCGATAAGCAACGAAAACAGGAGCAGAAGCAAGCACGGAGCAGTGTACTCACAGTCACAGCAAGAGTTTCGAAGGCGGCACGAGATGTGAAGACGGCTCGCAGTGAAACGAAAACAAAACAGAAAACCCACACGCGGAGATAGGAAAGTATGTCTAGGGTTTCGCTTTGCCCACGGGCCCCAAAAAGGGGGAAACGATTTATTATTTCAAATTTATTCGATATTAAAACGAATTTTAAACGCATTTAAATGATTTTAAACGATTCAGATCGAACCAGTTCGTAACTCAAATAGAGGAAGAAATTCGCCAATGAAAATCGGCGAATTTAAACGTTTGAAATCGGCATTGTCAGAAGTTCGCCGATTTTCGATTTTCAAGGCAGAAAATCGGCAAATCCGGTGACTTAGCATACAAGAGTACCAGTGTGCATCAGCTCAACCCAGTCCATCGAGGAACATGCACCAACTCAACCAGTCCATCGGTGAGTCCATACAAGAGTACCAATGTGCGTCAGCTCAACCCAGTCCATCAAGGAACATGCACCAACTCAACCAATCCATCGATGAGTCCATACAAGAGTACCAATGTGCGTCAGCTCAACCCAGTCCATCGGGGAACATGCACCAACTCAACCAGTACATCGGTGAGTTCATACAAGAGTACCAGTGTGTGTCAGCTCAACCCAATCCATCGGAGAAATGCACCAACTCATCTAATCCATCAATGAGTCCATACAAGAGTACCAGTGTGCGCCAGTGTGCACCAACCTCTCCATCTCGTCTCAGGATGTCTGAGCCTCTCCATCTCACCGGTGTGGAAAACAAGTAGGGGGTCATGTGAGCCAGTGACCTGCCCCTAGGAGCCCCGAACACCAACCTCGGGGCTACAAGCCCCAAAATGAGGCAATAAGCAATGCCACTAAGTCATAGTATTCCAAGAGGAAAAATCAAAGGATCTGGTCATAACCACCTCTCAGAAAAGTGCTGATCATACCCCCATCATGGCCCTGAAGAAAAAATGCGACCCCTCTCCTTGCGCAGACATCTGAATGTGATTTGGTACTGGTACAATGTAACACTCATCATTTTCTCATTAAATGAAAATTAAATGCACCCTCTCCACTTTAATATGTAATGATCCTTTTAATTACTAACTCCACTTTATTTCTCATAAAGTCACATTTTAATTAAAAGCCATGAAGTCACTTTTTAATTAAAAGTCATAAAGTCACTTAATTAAAAGCCATAAAGTCACTTTTAAATTAAAAGCCATGGAGTCACTTTATAAAGTAGCTTTATTTCTCACGAAGCTATTATCACTTAATAAAGTCACTATGGATCACTTGGACACTTTTCCACTCCTAGGCACACAGTGGAAAACACTTGTCCTTGGTACAATTTTTAACAAATAGTTTATAATGTTCACTATGTAAGTGAAATTCCATGAATGGTTTTTGGAGGTTGATGGCTTAAGTGCCCAATTGTATCAACCATTTTGCACCTAGTACCATATCCATCCCATCAAGTGGTAGTGCATAGAATCATGACTATGGAATCCACACAGTCCCATTGACCTGCTTTTGTGGTCATTTTTTGGACATTAATACAATTATCTTATCTAGTTCTTGTATTTGAACATAAATCTTATGACATTGTCCTATGTCATCTACCTGAAGTCCATCAACAACCTTAACAATAATCTCCTTGATGGGGTACACAAAAATATTTTAAATGTTTAGCAACATTGGTGTCTATGTAGTTATGAGCACTGTCAGAATCTATGAGGATTGTTAGTTTTCTATTTTTTACAATTCCCTTGAGCTTCAATGTTTGAGGCTGTGATTTTTTTGCCTTAGTTTAGGTGGAATTGTCATTTTTTGTGCCTCTTTTCTTGGAACCTTGATTTCATCATTCCCCTAAAATGAGGTGGGACATACTTTGTGGATACTTCTTGTGTTTTGTTGTTTTGAGTAATATTTCCCCCTTGTGACACATCATCATCGTTACTATTTGGTAGTATGCATGAAATTGATGATAGCGATACTTTTTGCGATGTTTCATCATTATCCGAATCCGAGTTGTATGCTACCATGATTTTCGTTTTTGGGGTCGAGAAGTTTGGGCTTACTCGCAGATCTTCATAAATAACCGGTTCAATTATTGACTCATCTCGTCTTTTAATGGATTGGCCAATCCCTTTTCTATGCTCATCAATTTTTTTCATTGTTTCATCCCTATCATCGTTTCTTAATCTTAATAGGGTTTGCCATCGACTCTGGAAATCTTCCATTATCTTGTTAAGACTCTCTAAATGTTTTGGACATCTCTTCCGTTATCTTGTTAAGACTCTTTCCAAATGATTTGGACATCTCTTTCGTTATCTTGTTAAGACTCTTTCCAAATGTTTTAGACATTTCTTCCATTAATTTGTCGTAAAGATAAACATGGTTCTTCATTAATACCCATTTTGGTAATGGCTTCTTGTGGGGCCCAATTTCTTTTACTTTATATATAATTTATATATAACGTTTAGAAAGATAAACTCCCTTGTAAAATAAGGAATTGAAAGTTTAACTTCTTTTTTAATAACTTGACTCTATAACCAAGCCGACTTTACTTTATAATTTCCAAATTAATTAAAAAAAATTAAAGAATGAGGGTTGTGACTTATCCTAAAAAGGACTGTACGGAAATTTTAAAAAGAGCTAAGTGTATGGTTTAATTACACAATCGTACAGACTGAGTTAAAAAGTGGCAACTGAGTGCACATCGTACAGAATTATACAGTTGTATAAACCTGTACGAAATTTGTAGCTTTTTTTAAAGCAATTATGGACTGACCCCTGAGTAAATACTTAATGGATGGTACTGCTGTATGGCACAATACAAAGAAAAAAAATGGCAGCAGCAAGTACGGCATGTACTGAAGAGCAATCTACTACTTGACTGCACACAATGGCACAGGCTAATCTGTAGGGAAGAGGTATTTGTTGATGGGTTGTATTGAACACGAATAATCTACAAGTTGTTTAAGCAACTTGTACAGAATTTACAATGGCTAAAATTAATTAGGAATGGTACAAATGTACGGATCATCGTTGCATGCAGTTGGGATGTACAGAACAGTGATTGCAGTTGTAAGCTATATGGAATTTATTGGTGGCTAGGCATGGAATTTAATCCACGAGATTTAAGCTAAGTTGGCTCTGATACCAATGTAAGAACAATCCATGTTCTTATTGAATTTGACAAAAGATTTCTACAATAAGAAGATATTGAATAAATAATTGATAGATGACAATTACAATAGCCTCATGACAGTGTACATATACGCATTGACTGGTCATGAGGTCAGAGGTATGTCCTTTGACCTTTCATTTGGCTTAACTAATTATTTATTTATTTATTTATTATTTTGTTATTATTACATTTATATCTATTATTATGTTCATAACATTGTAGTTGAGATCTACGGCATGCCCTTCAACCTTGAGTCAACAAGGGCTACAGATCATTAGCCCTCCTCGAGAGACAATGTTTCCGGAAACCATTTTTAGGACATAACATCCAAGATATCTCTCATGGACACCCTTGTTCAACCCATAGTACTCTATGGTTCAGAGGTTTGGGGGCCATGTTTGCTAGAGTCCAACTGTGCCTCGACAGAGAGGGTGCAAACCCTCCTCCTTCGTCGCATCATCTTATTATACCTCTGTAGTTTGGTGCCCAGCCCTTTCGGCTTGAGACTGTATTCAACCTTGTCTCACTCCTACATCATATTCAATGCTTTAAACAAAAGGACGAGACCAGTATCCATACTTGGCTTACTGTTCATCAGAGTCCATTGCCTCAACCTACCTTTCAAGCCACACTCATTGCTGGTATGAGGGGGTATCAAATCTTTTGGAGTCTATTGGTATTGAGATGGATCAACTTCCCCCGTTTAGAGTCTAGACACTTCTTGGATGCACCTGGGCACATCTTACCTACCAAGCAAGAAATGAACATGATCATTAGAGATGAAGTGTATGTGGACTTGAGTGGTTAAGGTGCAGGTGTATGTTCAGTGGGTAGGCCCAACCCTAACCTTAACCTTATCCTTATGGTCTCGATAATTATATGTGGGTGTTGGTATTGTACCCACTCACTATGCATCGAAGAATATAATACAATGGATTCTTAACTTATATGTCTTTCGCCTGTGTATGTTTTTTTAAGTGAAATGGTTTACTAAATTACTTTGTGTTTACAATTTCATCACTTTATCTTGTTATTGTCTACTAAACCTCAAATTCATGAATAAACAATAAAATACGTCCCCGAGACGTTTTCAGGCATGTTGTTTGAAAATTTCCCTCAAAATGTCATAAGAAAGGGTTGATACAAGCAACTTACAGATAACTAGGAAAGTCAGTGTTTCCATCGCCATTGTCTTCATTGTCACTTCCATCAAAGAAATGGCATGTTTCTAACCCAAAGCCTGCATCATCGACTTCGTCATCTGTTCATAAAGGCTTTCCAATGTTAGTAGCTTTCACAATCTTCAACGCAAACAACCACACAGAGTCTGCTGCAAACTAAATCCTTCAAAGTGTGACACATAACAAAATATCTCCATGCTCTGATTAAAGATGGATCACCAACTTTCTACATTAAAATCAACTGTTTTGATGGCATGAAAAATATATAGTTAGAAGATAAAGCATTACAGAATTTATAACCATTCTATCCCCGAAGGTGCATCCCTAAACCCGCAACCCTAAAAGATATTAAGACAAAATTTCAAGGAAGCTTACCTAGGGTTAACGCTTTAGGAGCCGGCATGTTGATTTACTGAACCCGAAGATAACCCACTGCTTGGTGAAGCTTGAAATAATTCTGCTGAATTACTATCACTGCAATCAACAATTTGAGAATTTTATTTAGCTACCAATGCCATATGCTCACCACTTCAAATAATATATATTTCAGAGACAAGACATATACAGACTGTTCCGTTCAATCTTAAACTGAAGACATCTTTATATAGTATCAATGAAAAGGTTTCTTTTATTAAAATCAATGAAAGGGTTTCAATATTTATGCGTGTACCTGGATACAGAACGTACTATCTGCTGCGTTTAATGTTCAGCTGATATAAATATTATGCTTATGCAGATAGGTTCCAGATTGAGTGAGAGTATATATATTTGAAAAATCATGTGTTTTGCACAAAATTGAATGAACTCAATTGGGCCAAAAATAAATCATAAATATCATTAACTAGTTATTTACTATTTGTTAATTATGCTTTTCTATATATATATATATAGATAGATAGAGAGAGAGAGAGAGAGAGAGAGAGAGAAATTGGATTCAATTAAGTGCCACTCTTAACTTCAATTAAGTGATTAACTAGTTAAGATTAACTGTTAACAATATCTCAGCCTAAATGTAAAAGTTAGATTCAAAGTTCCAGTGAATTTAGGTTTTTGACTGTGTTAAACACCCTTGACAAATTTGGGGAGAACAAACAAATTTATGCAAATATAATTCTTCTAAATTTCAGATGAAATGATCGGTTTTCACTAAATTAGTCAGATACAACATTTTCAACAAAAAAATCAACCTTCCGCTTTGCAGAGACTGTAAACTGTAATGTCCCCAATCAATCCTAGACTGACTTCACCCCTCAATTTTCTAATGTAATCTGACTTTGGCCTTGTCACACACTTGGACATCAAACCTCTCAACTGCTGTAGGTTGTGTTCTAACCAAATCTGAGTTTTTGTAAGTTTATTTCTGGTGTAACTTGGTTGTAGAATTTCGTCAAACACTTCACACAAACACACACACAGCTGTAGTTTACTGTTCCACAAACTGAGCTTGGAATGCGCTGTTTGAGTAAGTTTGGTTTGGTGTTTAGACAAGCACTTACTAACTATTGTTTTGCAACAGGATTTATATTCAATGTGAGCCTTAATCAATCTTCAGACTTCAATACTATGCTATTTAATCATTGTAGCTGTCCACAACATTATAAACTTGTTCCAACCAAGAGAAATTACAACAAACACTTCTATGGCATGACAGGGGAAATATATTAAACTAATATCAGTTTGCTACAGTCATAAATCTGATTTGAAGATGACCGTAAACCTGACTTTTAAATCTTCCTTGAAAATACAGCTTCCTTAGTGGATTGGACTGTACCTTTTGGTGATGTAAGCTGATATATCTTCTCCTTTGCAACGTTCAGCTCCACTGTAATATGGACAGTCAAATCGTAGCCCCTCTTTGACCACAAAATACAGCCTGTGTAATGGAATAATGATGCCCCTAGCTGGGCGTTACCCCACCAGCAAGTGAACCCATACAATGATTGCGCCCTCCTTGTGTATTAGCAGAAAAAGTGAGGTGAATAACTGGTACAGCAGTAAGGCCCTTCTTGTAGTGGCACGATTTTCTAAACAACAGATAATAGCAGGTACGCTGACTGATGTATGGAGGTGAACCCCTACGCCCTTCAACAGTTCTTCTCCCTTTCTTCTCTTGGTTACGATGGCAGCAGAAGGGCACTGATGTATGGCTCGCCCTTCTCAGGAATAACCTCCAATATATCAAAGATGAATGTTGCCTGCGTATTTCTTCCAACTGGTGCGCCTTCTTCCCAAAGCATGGACTGTGGGGATGTTCGCCCTCTTGCAGCAGACTAAATAGAGTAGATAATGAGAATAACCTCCAATATATTAAAGATGACTGTTGCCTGAGTATTTCTTCCAACTGGTGCGCCTTCTTCCCAAAGTATGGACTGTGGGGATGTTCGCCCTCTTGCAGCAGAGTAAATAGAGTAAATAATGAGAGAAGAAGCTTAGAACTCAACCACGAGTGCGCCCTCTTCAGATACTTCAGGTAGTTACTAAACTCGCCGCCAACTCCACATCCGAAATTTTAATGGTAATTCAGTCACCGTAATGCGCAAGAGATTTGAATGATAGCTGGCCATGAAAGGAAATAACAAGAAGTTATGGCTTGTTTCTTGTGAAAAATAAAAAATAAAAAATAGGGCATGAATGAATGAAAGAGTCAGTGATTTGCTTATTTATTTCCACTTTGATTATTTACACACACAGGTTTCTAAATTGTTTGAACATTTTTAAATATTTTTATATTGTTTTTTTCTTTTTAATAAAGTGACTTTTACAATAGTTATTTTTTCAATGGTGGGTTATCTACCTAATCCACTCAATTATTAACAAGAACATCATGTCTCTTACAAGAATTGAACCTTGGTGGGAAGGTAACAATCATTCCTCCCAACCACCCCAACGACATTCAATGGACAAATTTTACAATAGTCACTCGATGAGTTCATTACTCAACGTCACTTTAAAAAAGTATATTTTCTCTTAGTGACATTAAATAATAAATTAATTGCATCGCCTATTGACTATATTCCATGGGAATCAAATGAACTACTTTGTCGTCCTTTAGAATGATCAAGCAGAAAGGGACATGACAAAGACCCCCGTGCAGTCCTGACGATATTTGCATCATATGGATGTTAAATATATGTACTTCCCCTAGTGACCAGATTAAACTATATTTATCTTGTAATCCAAGTTGTGACGTGATCAATCTTCGTTATTTACATATCATGCCAGGGGATGGATTTGCATAGGTGAATGGTCACCGAAAATGGATATAGAAATGGTCACCTCAAACACCAAAAAATGGAATAAACAAAAATATATAAATGTTCTTCTATTAACCAAAAAAATCTCAAAATTGACCCAAATGATAACTAGGGCCAAAACACTCCATAAATAGCCTATTTAATTAAAGTTTGTTCTTAACTGGCGAAATAAATTTACAAGCAGTCGTGTCTCTAACAAAGCCAATGTATTTTGACCAAGGTATCAACTCAATCCTTAAAGCGGCCTACAATGCCCAGACCACAGGTACAACCTATCTATCAACTCAACGCTGATGAATGACCTCTAGAGTAGACTCTAACAACCAATAGTGCCAAGATGGGGTGGCAGGAGGGGGAGGGATAATCCTTTGTCCCGATGGATCAAAAGAATTCCAGTACTCATGGCGTTTAGGTATTGCAACCAATAACCAAGCATAAGCTTTGGCTCTCCTACAAGGTCTTCGTCAGCTCAAGAAAAAAGGAATTATGCAAGAAAGAATTATTGGAGACTCCCAAAGTCTCATCAATCTTATGATCAAGAACTCAAATCCGACTGAAATCCAATTTAAACAAATAGTCACCAAAACCCTATATCTTGCCTCCCTCTTTCGCAATCTTCAGTTCTTCCATGTGCTTCATAAGAACAACAAGGAGGTTGACCTGGGTGCCAATAGGACAGTTGCACTGGCACCAAGCTTGCTACTTCTTAATGAACATACCTTGGATGTGGACCCGCTCCCCTAAAAGGAGTCGCATTGTTCGGTTGCCAGTTGGCAGTTATCGACATGAGTGGAGGAAATTGAAGGACAGGTGGGGGGTCGCAATTAAAAGGTAGAACAGGTGGATGATTTGGGACGTAGGTGCTTGCGCATGGAGCATTAAAAGGAACAGGCGAAGTTACATCACCTCAAAGTCTCTGGACTTAAACTCCAAATTGGAAAGACTACTCACCCGTGGGAAGAACGCAGATGAAATGGAACTTCGGGTGCTTTGGTACGCCTTATGTTTGACCTTCCACATGACGCTGCAAATTAACGTTAGCAAAGTACATTTGGTTAAATTCTGGGATCAGGGAGAGTATGAGCCTCCTTTAGTGGAAGTGGAAGTGGAAGTATTAATGGGAGACAAAGCCCGGATGTTTACCAATTTTCCTGTCCAAACTTGTTGGGTTGTCAAACAGCATTTGGCCATCCTTCGTTTAGTGGCAGGTCATCCCTTCATCGTGTTCTCGAGGAGCCTTCCTGTTGAGCGCACAGCGAATTTGGTCGGGAGAGGGAGCAAGGATATGGTTTCAAGCAATGAAAGCCGTGATTGTTGTCTGGAACATGAAGTTGCGACCATGGGGAGACGTCTGTGGACGTTAAAAGAAACCACGAAAGCTCAGAAAAAGGAGCATAAAAAAACTTAAGGAGAAAGTGGAGGTAAGGTTGGAGCAAACCGAGGAAAGGTTGGAGCAAATGGAGGAGTTGGTCCATGAGACCCGTGTAATCTAGAATGAACATGTAGCGATGGTAGAGGCACAGAGACAAGAGTAGTACCAAGTGAATCAAGTTTTGTCTAGCAGACTTCTCCAGGTTGAAATTTAGTTGGGTACCATGACCTTTGAAGCCCATGCCCGCCAGGAATTTGAAGCCTACCCGAAGCAAGCTGATTGGAAAAGTCTAGGGGCTTCCCTTGGAAATTCAACTGCCAATCTCGAGCAGCAACGGGCTCATAACTCATAGATGGTAGCTAGAATTGCGGATTTGGAAGCGCTAGTGAAATAGTTACAACTTAAGCTGCGGGACAAAGAGAAGGTGGATGATTCTTCATCGCACCAACATAGAGTGAAGCTTAAAGACTAGGTTCCCTGGCAATTCTGAAATTTTTTTTGTATGATTTTTAAATGTAGTCTGCTTTTAGGTCAATTTATCAAGGTTTATAGTAACCACTTTGAATGTAATAGGAGTAGAACTTGCAAAGTCTGTTTTGAGTCATAGCTCTGCATGAACATTTTTGTTCTAAATCTTCAAATAGCCAAGGACTCTTTTTAAGAAGGCTGAAGCTATGTAATGTTGAGGGTTGTCCCTCCCTTTTTTTAATACAAAATCCTATCTGTTACTGTAAACAAAAAAACAACAACCAACAGTGCCAAGATACCCCATCAAACATCCTCACCTGCACATTCTTCACATCTCGACCTGCACATTTTCAAGAGTTATGGAGATCAACTTCACCTGTTGAGAGTTTCAAACACTAAACACACCCAGTGCAATTAATGAAACCCAACCCATTAAATTCATCAAATCTCCCATTAAACTCATCAAAGGCATCCATTAAACTATTTGAAAGCACAAAAATCAACAAAGACGTATTCCCATTAAACGCATCAAATCATCCATTAAACTGTTTGAAAGCACAAGGATCAACAAAGACATTTTCCCAACCATTGGATCACACCCAATTAAATCCAGTGCACTCCTTCGGAAATTTGATTTTGCAATCCATGACAATGCCACACCCCAATCAAATAAACAACAAAAATCTATAAAGGACCATGAATCACCTCACAACTTGCCAATTTACTTTCTAGAAATTCGAACTGCTCAACAACACTGCCAATAGTGCTTCAACTTGCCAATATCTTTATCAACCACCTGAGGTAAGCCACTATGTTGTATTAACCCTAGTTCAGGTATAAATCATGTTACTAATATATGTAAGTTTCAATTCAGGTTACATAATATATGCATGTTAACTATACATGTTTCAGTGTATGCTAACCTCTAGACTAGTTCTTTTTTCATTATATGTTACCCCTCTATGTTACATGTTCTTCTAGTTCTCTTATCTTCTACAAGACAATGGTGTCAAGACCAATGTCTCCATAGATCTATTATGCCAAAATTGGCAATGCACTCTATATATCCTACTATGCAAAGAATAAGAACATGCCATGGCTCCACCCAGTGTTTCTAAAGGAAGGAGTTTTGATCCACATCATAGTTGGCATTATTGTCGGATGCTAACTTCGACACAATTTCATCAAGTCATCAACTTCGACAAGTTTTGAATTCGACACGACTTCGACAAGTTCAGCAACCTCAACAGTTTCGCGACGTCGACATGCAACGTCGACCTGCGACTTGCGACTGTCTAACTACAACAGGCTATTTCTCTGTCTTCCAGTCGACTGTAACGATTGAACTTCTGAACCGATCTAACTTCTTTTGTAACTGAACGCAACGGGCAGGCACCCAAGCATCTCAGCATTCTATATAAGCATGTATAATATTGTAACATAGATCAAGTCATGATATCATATCCAGTAATAGAGAAATCAATTCGCATTCCTGCATATTGTCTATGTGTATTTGTGATATCTACGTAGTGTATTCATGCTTTGCTTATTCTATCTCCTAAGCTTTCGCCATAACAAAGCCAACTCATTCAGTCGAACTGTTGTCCCCCTCATGCTTCCTGGACACGTGCAGATCAATAATCCTCCACGAATAGATGCCTTTGTACCAAGGCATGAAGGGCTCCTACCTTTTCTGCCTGGTAGGAGGCAGGCAAGTATTTCCCTTTAAACTTATCCACAAAAAGTTCCCATGGAACAGTGTTTGGGGTAAGGTGCAACTGCCTTTCTCGGTGCGCCCACCAATTCAAAGCAACTCCCTTCAGTTGAAATATGGTTATCTTGGACTTGGATGTGGAATTGTATTCCTGTAATATATATGTTAAGCACCTGGTCATCTCTTCCAACTATGACTTTGCTCGTATCCCAACACGACCTCCTGAAAACTATGAAAGCCGTATTTTATGAAGCTCCATTGTGATATTCTGATGAGGAGGTCTCTACACAATGTTTACTGCTACTTTGGGAATTCCTTCCCTTAGTGGCAGGGCCTCCACTTCTACCTCTGATGTAACACTTCCCCTTTGAAGTTCACTGAGTGTTTCATTTATTGCCTCTAGAGAGCGCAATACAAGGACGATCTCTGGCGATGGTGCCGACGCATTCTGTTTAGGTAATGTCGTCGCCCGGCCTCACCCCCGACCTGCTCGAGTCCTTGCCATGTTTATCTTGTATCATGGAATAATACGATAATTAACATACGTTGACATCTTAACTAGGTTACTATTAAACTCATACTCAAACCTACTAGAGTGTGAAAGTTTATTTCTTTCTTCACCCGTAAACAGTTTTTACCTGATATTGAGGCGAATGTCTAACAGGGTGAGGGTACGTGGTCACTACTACATCACTAGCGGACATCACCGTTTTGAGCTACGGGTATAAGACACTATGTCTTAGTTACGTGTGGCGTTGCATCGTCCTCCTGCCTTCGGTAGTCACCGACAACCGCACCTTTCGCCAAGGTCACCCTCGACGCGATCACCGACGCGAAACGTTCTATCTCACTTCCTTGACCTAGTTTTATTTAAACTCGGGTCACCCTCTAACCCACGGCCAATTATCTCATATTTAACCTATGATGTTAAATTATTATTATTATTTTTTTAACTATAACATATATTGTACTATATGATGTTGAATTATTATATATATACATATATATAAATTAAATGTAATACACGTGTACACGTGTGTTAATTTAACCTATATTCAACATTATTAAATAACAACAATAATAATAATAAATTATTTATTATATATTTTTTTTAATTTTAAATCTTTAAGATTTTAAATAAATTAAATTTTAAACTCTTTGGATTTTTTTAATTTTTTATTTATTTTTATTTCAACTTAATAACATGCACAATTTTAAAAAAAAGAAGATTATATTAATTAAAATTTTAAAATATATTTATCTTAAATTAAATTAAATATATATATATATATATTAATTACAGAAACGGTTTAAGAGCTTTGTATTATATAAAAAAAACGGTATTACATAGATCTAGGGAAGGATTGTTCCCATAGTAAGACTTCATCTAAAACTGCTTGTTCGTCTTTTACAATTTTGTAGCTATTATGAAACTTTCATAATCTATGAATACTATAACTCCGAACAAACTGTCCTAAGAGGAAAAAGGCAAAAACAAAACATTTATGCGGGAGATGATTTAACCTACAATCCAGGATTACTACAAATTTACAATCATTTATAACAAGTTTACACAAAACTACTCCTAAATAGAGACAAGGTAAAACTGCGAGACTTGACTAGAGGGAACCCATTACAAAAACCAGAAATCAAAGGTACGCTAATTTTGGTGATTGAGGCCCTTTTGTTTGAATATGCTTCCAGCCAAAGGGTCTACCATTCGTCCTATCTTCATGTCGTTGTTTGCTTTCATCTCCAATAAATTGTGCCCAATCTTTGTTCCCATGACATCTATTTTTCCATCCACCTCAAATATCTTTATGTTGACAACATCTGTTTTGGAGTCCAGATTTGCAATACAAGAAACAACATTGTCAACTTTATCTTCCAGATTGGCAACCCTCCCATTCATCTGACTACTGCTCGCTCGAACTTCAGAATGCGTGGCTTGAGCTAAGGAGAAGAGACGAGTTATGGCCCTTTTAAACTCCAAATTCTCGCTTTTAAGAATATAAATATATTGATTTGAAATATATTTACAATTTATCGTAAACACTACTTAGCTAACCCTAACCCTAATGTTATCTAGTCATTAGGCAGCCTTGCATGGGCCACACGTCCTCACCTCGACAACCCACCGTTTAAACTATAATAATAAACAATAGATAAGGGGGTGAACCCTCGTGTTCGATTCATTTCTTCGATCATTTTTTTTGCTGAGCGAACTCTGCCATTCTCCTTCGACGGGCCAGCCCTGCTCCGGAGGGACCCTGCAACCGCCAAGACGAGCTCTGCTCGGGGAGAAGCTTCGAGCCAAAAACAATGTGCAGGTATAACTGGTTGTAGTTTAGTTTTTTTTGTTTATTTACTTAAATACATGTTATATATATATATATATATATATATATATATATATATATATATATATATATATATATATTACAGTTTGGAGTAGAGTGGTCGCAGCTCAGCTGGGCGCCCTCCACCTCCTTCTGCTCTGCGCACTGGTCGGGGCTTTCCCCATTGGGCCAAGGCAGCAAGCCCATGGTCGCGTTGGCCCATGGTCGCGTAGGCTCATGGTTGCGCTGGTTGGGCTGCTAGCCCATGGCCACAGCTCATGGCCGCAAGCCGGGCTGCTGGCCCATGGCCGCAGCTCATGGCTGCAAGCCGGGCTGCGCTAGTCGAGATGCACCCAGGCCGCAGCCTCATGGCCACGCTCATCGAGCTGCGCCCAGGCCATAGGCCCATGGCTGCTGACCGGGCTATGCCCAGGCCACAGGCTCATGGCCGCGCTGGTCGAGCTGCGCCCAGGCCGCGGGCCCAGGGCCGCTAGTCGGGTTGCGCCCAGGTCGCGAGCCCATGGCCGCTAGCCGGGTTGCGCCCAAGCCGCGGGCTCATGGAAATTGGTTGGGTTGCGCCTAGGCCGGCCATGGCCACGCCATGAAAAATATTTTCTTTTGTAAAATATTTTTATTTTATTTTTTTTAATTTTTGTTCAAAAAAAATTAAAAATCCCTTTTTTTTTTGTTTTAGTTCGTATATATATATAAATTTTTCGTTGTTTTTAGTTTATATATAATTTAAAAATATATATATATTTTTGTTTTAAATTTCGATTTGGTTCAAAATTTTGATAAACTTTTTATTTTTTGTTTTAGTTTAACTTGAAATTAATTTAAATTGCTTTAAATTAATTTAAAATTAAGTTTAAATTAAAATCGTTTTTTTGGGTGCTAATATGTATAAAAATTTTGGTTCATATATATATATATATACAAATTTGGTTACATATATCTATATGTATATATGTATAGTTTATAGCTATGTCTCCTTTTTTTTATATAAATATATATATATATATATATATTTTCTTTCTTTGTTATCATATATATATATATATATATATATATAATAAACCTTATTGGTATCTGGACTAAAATAACGCTAAAATATAGATAGTTCGCTAACAAATTTTAATTACAAAAAATGATTTTTTTCTTTCACTAAAACGATTAAAATTATATTAAAAAGGGGAAAAGAAAATAGGTCTCGACCGTAGTCCAACAACCTATTTACAATTTTTGCTTGAAGTTATCTCCATAATGAGTTTTACCATTTTCCAACAATGAGGATACAGAGTTTTATCCAACTCCAATCATTCCGATCTATATTTGAGATGGTTCTTGAATTCGAGATTCCATCTTTAGCAACCGCTTTCCTCCTTCTTAGTTCTGTCTATAATTGTTCTCAATCAATTAATTCAATGTCTATGAGTTGTTTTGTATAACCTTCCATAATCTGTATAACCATTTGTGCATCATCCACACTTCCTCAGCTTCTCAAAAGCATTCTCTTTATGCCATCCGCGAGCTGCTTTCTGATGAACTGCTTATCATCCTTGAGATCTCCTTCGACGGTATAAGCTCATTTTTGTTTCTATTTTGGGCGTTTCTTCGTTGTAATTCAAGTTCTATTCCTTAAATGAAGTGATGTATTTCAACTTTTTTTTTTTTTATTCTGCCTTCCACGATCTGGCTTGTTGAGCTACCTTCCACGACGATGATATCTTCTCTTTTCTCGGCGTTGGTAACACATTTCAACTTCTTCTATTGGCATTTATGCGTTGTCCTTCGAGCTCAGTTCCTCGAGTGGATCAGTTATCTAAAGTGCCCCTTGCTGTCCTCTTCTTCTGATGTAAGGGATTGTATGATGTGATATGAGCTCGCTATTGGTTTTTATTTATGTATGTTCCAAACTGGAGCCTATGTTTTCCAATCTATCGACAAATTTGTTGCAGTCTCTAAGGATGTGATATAATTGGAATTTGGAGAATCCCTACAAGGTATTGCGGATTCTTTCCATGATTGCATTTAGATTGACATTTCCAGAATGTCTCCTATTAATCAGATTATTGATTATGATCAGTGACTCTCCAAATATCCGAATTTGTGTATAACCTTCTCTTCATGCCAATTGACATCCTTTTAGTAATGCTAGCACTTCTGCTTGGTTGTTGGATCGATTACCTAGTCCCCAGCTGAAACTAACTTCCTGTCTTCCTCCTACAAAGTATAACACCCCACCGGCTCCTGCAATTCCAGGGTTATCTTTGGATGCTCCGTCAAAGAACATAGTGGCTTTGCCTTGAGCTTTCCATCATTTCTGGAAGTCCTTTTCAGGAAGTTTGAGTTTCCAGTCGGGGTTTATTTCCGGCCTTGTTGTTATACTATCCTTTTTGTTGATATATGAGTGGCCAATCCATTTTTTTTCCAAATTAGTAAGTGAGGAGTCTATCTTTTTTACATGGATTCTTATTGCTTCCATGAGAAATACCTTGGCTTTTACCGCCACCTATTCCGGAGATTGCATTTTGTCGTTGAATATCCTATTGTTCTGGGCAAGCCATATTTCCCAACAAATGAATTTGGGCAGGGCGAGCCAAATGTTCTTCCATACTGGTTTTTTTTAGAGAGAGTTTGGGTACCAAAGTTGCCAAGAGGAAAATAGGTCATTAATTGAAATCTGATTCAGAGGAAGGGCTTCCAATTCCTGTATATTTCCACACTGAGTTTGCAAAAGGGCAATCCACGAAGAGATGTTCGATGTTATTAGGGCTGTTGCAGCACGGCGGGAATCTATGCGGTCCAATAAATCCTCTTTTGATTAGGTTTCTCCGGTCATAATTTTCCTGTGCATTAACAGCCAAATAAAGAAATTAATTTTGGGAATGCCATAATTATTCCATACGATCTTCCACAGGTTAGAAGAGTGTAGAGGCTTCTAAGCTGTTTGTAATTCCTTGAATCCCAGTGCAGTTGTAGCTCCCGTTTCCCCCCATCCCCATATGTCTTTCGTGTGCTTATAAATCGGATCCATCCCAATTAAGTTTTGGAGGAGCTCATTCTTTTGCATTTTTAATCCTTCTGGAACTTCAGGTAAAAACCAGTCCGTCCAGTTCGCTTTGTTGTTCCATTGGGAGATATCTGCCATAGTGATTATTCCTGTTTGTGAGAACCATTCCCGAATGTCATTAAGAGCTTCTATACCACCAAGCGTATACTTGCCATTAATTCTATCAATCCAAATATATGCTTTGGATCCATTTCCATGGATGCAGTATAATTGTCTTTGAAAGTAATTGATTCCAACTCTGCATAAATTCCAAATAGAGGTGCCTTTGGGAATTTTCTCGTAATGGAGGTTGCGAATCGATCTTCCTTTAAGATATTTTTTCCTCAGTAGATTGCTGACCAAATGATATTTATTTGAGAATAATTTCCAGAGGAATTTTCTGCCCAGAGCCATATTTACAAGATGGGGATTTCTTATCTGCAGTTTGCCTTCCAACAAAGGTCTTTTTACAGTACCCTAGCTGACAAGATGATACTTATTTTTATTTCCTTTTCCACCCTTCCAGAGAAACTCTTTGATGAGTCTTGCTATTTGGTCCATTATTGACTTGGGCACCGTGAGGATGGAGGATTGGTAGATAGGGGGGCGGAGAGTACTGATTTAATTAGGATCAATTTTCTTGCTTGATTGAGCGAGTGTCCCCCCCAGGCGTGAATTTTTTCCTTTATCTTACTAAGAATATCATTCCATTGTGAGTTTTTTATTGAACCCAGAGTAAGGGGCAGTCCTAAATAATTTATCTTTTCCCATGTAGCAAACCCCGGGAACTCTAAGAAGTGTGCAATTATGAGTATTGTATGTTGCTCAACGTTCCAACCATAAACTACGCTTTTTCTATTGTTTACCATCGCTCCTGTTACCTGGCAGTAATTCTGAATTATTTCTTTGAAATCTCTAGCCATTTTAAGTGATGCTCCTCCCAGGAAGAGCGAATCCTCAGCAAATAGAGCGTGGTTTAGAGAGGGGAGGCCTTTAGCCATTCTAATTCCTAGGATTTTTCCTATCTCTCTTTCTATCTCCAGCTTCCGAATCAGAGAGTCTGCCATCAATATATAGAGGAAAGGGGATAGTGGGCACCCTTGACGAATTCCCTGGGTGGCCAGGAAGAAGTTTGTCGGTCTTCCGTTTATGAGAGGGGCGATCCAAGGCTTGTCTATGGAGGCTTTCACCAGCTCTACAAAACTGTTGCTGAAACTGAAGGAGGATAGAACTTTGTACAGATACTGAAGGTTAACTCTATCGAAGGCATTCGCCATATCGAGTTTAATAATCATACCTTTTTCTTTTCTGAGGTTGCTGGAGTGTATTGTTTCCTGCCCTAGGATAACATTGTCTAGGATTTTCCTTCCTTTGATGAACCTTCCCTTATTGGGAGATATCAGATTGCTGAGTATAGGTTTGATCCCTTTGGCTAGGAGTTTAGAGATTATTTTGTATGATGCGTTACAGAGCGAGATGGGTCTGTATCTATCGAAGGAGCCGAGATTCACTTCTTTAGGGATCAATGCTAGAAGATGGAGTTTTTGTTACCTTCGATCTTTGATTTTTTATGGAAACCTCTAATCATTCGGATGAGATCAGGCTTGATGATGGACTAGCAAACTCGGTAGAAGTGTATTGAAAACCCGTCTAGGCCTGGAGCTTTATCCAGCTCCATGTGCCATATCACATCACAAATCTCTTTTTCAGTGAATGGTTTCAATAAGTTTGTATTATCATCTGCGTTTATTATGTTGGGGATGTGAGCAAGGAAATCAATCGTGGCTTCCTCATCATGTAGATTATCCTCTGTGTATAAATCGTGGAAGTGGGTTTCATCCTCTTTTATTATATTTTCAAAATCTTTTATGGTTTATCCATCGGCTTTCACAATCTCTAAAATGTGATTTCTTGCTTGTCTTACTTTAGCTTGTCTATGAAAAAAATATGTGTTTCTGTACCCTGCCTGTAACCACAGGCTACACGATTTCAATCGCCAATGCTCTTCCTCATTCCGGAGCTTTCTAAAGACGTTAGCTTATGCCCATTTTTCCTTTTTTCAGATCCAAGATGGATATGTCTTGTTCTTCCATCTCTACTTGTAGATTGGACAACTCCTTTGAATCTTCATTTATGTCCGCCGTTGAGTTCTTGATCATTTTTTTGATCCAATTTTTTAAAGCGATTTTAGTATTCTTGAGCTTCTGATCCCACACGTAGCTTGGGGATCCCATGATTGGAGTATCCCATGCTTTCTTCACCTCTTCCTTGAATCTATCTTGCTTAATCCAAACGGATTGAATCTGTAGGGAATTGGTCCTAATTCCTCCTCATCATTCAAATACAAAAGAATTGGCTTATGGTCAAATGCTAGGTTGGGCAGAATTTTTGAAAGGATTATTTTCTTTTCCAAAAGAAGGGAAGTTTGGACTAAAAATCGATCTAGTCGCGCGGTGATGTGGTGAGGACCAGTTCGGTTATTTGTCCATGTGAATTTTCCCTTCTTGGGTTTTATATCGACTAGATCCCAATGATGTGTCAACTCTTCGATCGAATGTACCAAGGGATCTCTACCTTTGTTTCCTCCTTTTTTTTTCTTTAGGATTCATAATTATATTGAAGTTCCATATTTTCATGTTCCATCTACAATCACAAAAATAAAATGTGATGAGTATAACTACATTTATAGATAATATAATATACATAACTACGTAAATGAAAATTTTTACTAGTTCAACGAGTGAATAAAAACTTTCACACTTATTTTTGAAACCATTCCTCATGCCTCGTGTCAATAAATCCTCTAGTGGCTCCATTCCATACTTTGTTTCATATGAGTTTCACATGCCATGACAAAACATACATATAGTAAAGTTTTCTTATTGATCCTTTAATTAAAAAATAAGGGACCTAAAACTGTTGAAATATTTTATATTTCTTGGAAGGTAATAATGTCTTTGTATTATGTCGGAAGATATCCACAGTCTTATGTAAAAGAATAATACATTATATCCCATATTCATTATGGTAAAATATACTCTTGATATTCATTATTATATAAAGATATGTTATTATGGAGAATTATATTATCCCACATGTAATATGTGAGAGTAATTCCTCCTCATCTCTTAGTATATAATAGAGTCAATGGTGTCACATCACTCACACATGATCTTTACTTATTCATACAAGTATTGCTATATTGTATTGGGGTTATTGGCATTGTTCTCTTGTAAGCTTGAGGGAGATATTTTGGAGATGATAAAAGACTACCTTCCCATAAACGTAACCCAATTGGGTGACCCACGTATATCTGGTGTACTCTTTTCTCGTGTTCTCTTTCTGTACTTATTGTTGATATATTATTGTTATGCATAGACAGGTAAGCTAGTTAGCTAGATCCATATCTCTAACATGGTATCAGAGCTTGTTGCTATGATCTAGCACCTTCTATTGCTTTCAAAACAATATTTTTATCATTGGGGCATTGTTTATTTTGTAGATTTGCTTTCTATCTGGTAGCCATTAGGCTTCTCTTCAGATTTGGGCATGTTTCTGCAGTTTTCTTTCTAACCCTGACCTTGTTGTAAAGTTTTTTTCGCAAAATTTTTTCAAGGGTTTCTTGAATGTATTTTTGTAGATCTATATGATTTTTCTTATTCTCCTTAAGGAGATCTATCTTCCGGTTGTCAAAACGGCAGTTTTCGTCAAAGTTTGGTAGACTTTGTGCAGGTTTCCGTCTTCGACAGATTCGACATTGTTTTCGGCCTTAAACTGGACACTCATGACTTTTCTTTGTTGAACCCATGGTTAACCGCGACTATTCCTACTGCAAACCCGTGAATACACTGCAGACTCGCGGCCTCTCAGTGCGCAAACCCGCGTATGATTCGGCATACTCGCAACTGTTCCATTGTCAAACCTGTGTTTACTTCAGTTTATTCGCAACCCTTCCTATGTTGAGCTCGCGCATGCTTTGGTAGAACCACAACTTTATAGTACAGATACCCGCGAGTAGCCGCGACTCCATTACACTGCAACCCGCGACCTTTGCCTCGCAGAACCTGCGTTTTTTCAGTGTTGTTCGTGAGTCCACTGTGGCAAAACCCGCTAGTGACTTTTCTTGGCACTTTTCACAAGGGCTGTAAGTAAAAGTTTCATTTCCTTTATTGTTTTTCTAATTATTTTCTGCAGATTCATATCAGTACGGTAAAATGTTTCAGTTTTCTATTTATTCACCTTTTTCTCTTGTCATTTCTAGCATTTGGGTTTTATTTTTCTACCATTATGACTTCAGAAGTAGCTTTTGTTCCTGAACTTGTTGTTCCTAACTATCTTGCATGGAAGAGAAAAATGATTGATGTTCTCAGGAGTAAGAATCTATGGAGGATTGTTAATGATGAACACACAAAACCTGTTGATGCTCAAGTTTTGTCTATATGGAAAGTTAAATGTGATCAAACAAGAGGGCTCATTGGTCAAACGGTTTCAGATAGTCTTCAGGTAAGTATAGAGGCAGAAGACAGCCGCGTTGAGGTATGAAAAAATCTTGCTTCTTTATTTGACAAATTTGATGATGTTTACCTTGAAAATAATATTTTGAGCTAGATCCTACTAACTTTGAAACAGTAGAATTATATCTTGCTGAAGTGGAAACCTTAAATGAAAAATTAAATAATTGTGGTAAAGATTACAAAAAAACAGACACTGCTCTTATAATTCTTGTAGAACAAAGATTGCCATATTGTTTTGATATGTTCATTCAAACTAAGAATAGAGCTCTTGAATTGTCTTCAAATACCACGAAACCTACTTTTGATGATTTTTGTAAATGGTTGATTAATGAGTAAGAAAGGTTAATTGTTTCAAGACAAGTCTCACCTAATAAAGCTCCAATAGCACATAATAAGAATCCTAAGAGAAGTTTTAATAATGCTAAAGGTTCTTGTTCACACACTTCAAAACCTACTAATAATTCCGGTAATGCTTCTAATGCACATCATGAATCTAGTAAGAAGAAGAAAGTGTATAATCCTTGTAAGCATTGTGGTAAAACTAATCATCCTGAAAAGAATTGCGCTAAATTTAAAAGTTTAATGTCTAAGGCTAAAAAGAAAGATTCTGATGAATCCCAAGTAGCTTTATGTGCATCTGTTGTTTCTTCTAGTAATTCTTCTTCTAATTTGAATGGATAATAGATTCTGGTGCTTCTAAACATATGACTAGTAATGCTTCTTTATTTACATCTTATGACAATAATAAAAACACATCTTAGAAAGTATCTATAGGTGATGGTAAACAACTTTCCGTAATTGGTTTTGGTAATGTTAATGTTGCTAATGGTCAATTGGAAGATGTTTTTCATGTTGAAAATATGCCCATCCATTGGAAGATGTTTATTCCTACGTTGTTCATGCTGATGAACTAAGTAAATTATAGCATGAAAGATTATGTAATTTGAATTATGGTAAAATGAAAATGTTAACTAAAATGGTACATGACTTACCTCATATTTCGTCTACTAACGATGTTTGTGAAGGTTGTGTTCTTGATAAACATCATAGAGAAATGTTTGATAAAGGTGAAGCTTGGCGTGCTAAAGAACCTTTGCAATTAATTCATAGTGACATTTGTGGTCCTCTTGAAGTTCCTTCTATATCACATGCAGTCTATTTTCTTACCTTTACTGATGACTTTAGTAGAAAATCAAAGGTTTATTTTTTGAAACATAAAAGTGAAACTTTTTCTAAATTTCAAGTATTTAAATCCTTGGTTGAGAATGAATCTGGTAAAAAGATTAAGACTTTAAAAACTGAAAATGGGGGGGAATTCATTAAGAAATAATTTGAAGTATTTTTATCTAAACATGGCATTCGACATCAAAATACTGTTCCTTACACGCCTCAACAAAATGGTATTGGTGAAAGGAAAAACATAACTTTAGTTGAAATGGCTAAATGTATGCTTTGTTCTAAAGGATTACATAAGAAATTTTGGATTGAAGCCATAAGTTGTGCTAACTTTATTTTAAATAGAGTTCCTACAAAAGTTGTTAAGCAGGTTACCCCTGAGAAAAAATGGAATGGTAAGAAACCAGATATTAGTAACTTTAGAGTATTTGGTTGTGAATGTTGGGCTCATATTCCTGATTAGAAATGGAAAACGTTAGAACCCAAGTCTCACAAGTGTGTATTCATTGGTTATTCTGAGAATTCTAAGGCTTATAGGTTGTTTGATCCTTATAATCAAAGTGTCATCATTAGAAGAGATGTTCAATTTATTGAAGTCTCTCCACCACCTAAGTCTGTCGAACCTCATGTTACTTTGAATATTCTCTTATCACCTGTTAGTCCTATCTCAATTACTCCTTCCACTTCTGTGACTGAGCTTAGTTCACCTTCTTCTTCTTCTTCAAGTATTCCTCCCGAATGTCTCGAAGCTCCTAAAGTGACTTCTGTCCCTTCTAACCTTCATGTTTGGGCCCGAAAAACTCTTGAATCTACAAGAAGTGATATCGGAATCCCTTCCGATAGTCGTAGAACTAGATCTAACTTTCCTCTTATAACCAAAGTTTTGGCCACAGATGATCCTACTACTTATGCTCAAACTAAGGGTAAACCTCATTGGGAACAAGCTATGTCTGCTGAGTATGATTCTCTTATGAATAACCAGACTTAGTCTCTTGTTCTTCTTCCTTCAGGAAATATTTTTGTTTGTTTGTAAATGGGTTTATAAAACTAAATTTACTGCAGAAGGACATATTGAAAAGTATAAAGCTAGATTAGTTGCAAAGAGTTTTAATCAGCTTGAAGGTATTGATTATAATGAAACTTTTGCTCATGTTGCTAAAATGAATACAATAAGAACCATTTTATCTATTGCTGCATCTTTTTGTTTTTAACTGAAACGAGTATTGTATATTAAAAAAAAGGAGTTACATGAGCCGTAGCTAGAGCCCAAACCGACTAATCATCAACAAATTCTCTAAGATACAAAAATTAGACATTTTCATATAGAAATAGATCTCTTTAATGCAAGTTTCTCCAAACCCCGCTAAGATCCTTTGAGAATGATCTTCCCAATACTGCATGAATTAGTCAATTAAATGTACTGTATGGTCTTCAGTCCTCTCTTATAGGCTTGGTCCTTTAATTCACAAACTGGCCCTTTATTCCAAAATCGGTTTCACATGCAACGTTCTCTATAATCCAAAAAATTGCCTTCAATTGCTACATCGATTGCTTCTTGTCATTTTAATCTTCCTATCATGCAATGTTCTCTGTATAAATTATAGTTTTAAATGCAACATTTCCTGTCACTAAATTCTTCGTTTTGTATCATGCTTTTGATGAGTCTATCTGTTCCAAGTGACTGAGTCTTTACCAATACCGTTTACAACAGAGAGTTCGTGAATGATGCCAGAACGATAGACGAGCAGCCAGTATTTTGAACCATTTCAGCAATTCAATTTATTTGTACTGAGAATTTGCTAGGTCACATGCCAGGCAACTGTATTTCAATGCTCTTTTGTTTGTAGACTGATGCTAATTTGTCAATCTAATACTAAAAACGTCGAGGACAGAGACGGGGTTATCTCTTCATGAAGAGGAGTGCACCGTAAACTGAGTGGAGCATAATCAAGGGATTTGATGGAATTCAGTATCCTTGTTAGAAATTCTAAGAATGCCATGTCTGAGATTGGATCCAGCATCAGCTTCTGTGTCTGCTTCACTATTTAACTTTCTTAAGATATGATAGGCCCTGAACTCGGTAAATGTGCTCGAGATGCTCTGAATTCGCTCGATGATTCGATTTAGAGGAAGATTGTTGAGATGGTTTTTTGCGTTGATCGATCTGATAATTAACATAGAATCTCCAAACACTTGTATTTTATCAATTTTGTGCTCTTTGGCGATCTGACAGCCTTTCAACAAAGCTAATGCTTCCGCTATGTTGTTTGAACATGTACCTAAACCCCATCTATACTTCAGTCTCAAAGTTTCTCCACTTAGCCAAAGGACTCCTCTAGCTCCGGCTACACCGGGATTTCTCTTGGAGGCACCATCAAATTGAAGACTGTCCATTGCTTGGTTGTTTCTCCAAGCAAGAAATTATGAATTTGATAGTCTAATTTGCCATTGTGGAGGTTGACGCTGATAGATGCTTGTGCTTGGATTAGGAAGAGTGATTCCAATCCATTTATTTTCATCCCTACTGAGGGTAGCATATGACTTGTAATTGGAATTAATGAGAGTCTCTATCAACAAACCTTTGGCTTTTCTTGCAATTTGCATTGGAGTGTAATGCTTGTCCTGAAAGATTATGTTGTTTCTTGCGATCTAGACTTTCCAACATATGTATTTGGGAATTGAGATCCAAATGTGTTGCCAGGTTTTCTTATTGGACAGGGGAAAGGGATACAGTGATTTCCAATCTTTAAAAAGGTGGGTGATAGAAGAAAGTATGGAGAGATTGAGATAAAGAAGCGTATATTTCTAGACAAGCTTGGTGTACTTGCAGAAAGGCCCATGGAAACCTCTCTTAGTTAGATTTTCTCCTGTGAGAACTTTGCAATGGATTAGAGTCCAAATAAAAAATTGATTATAGGGAGTCCGAGAGGGTCCCATACTAATTTCCAAATACATTTTCTTTCATTCTCATGAGTTTGAAGAGCTTTGTATCCAAGAGTAGAGGTATAGGAACCAGTGGGGCCCCAGCCCCGATCGTCTTTGTCCAGTAGATGTATGGGGGCACAGCCTTTCAGTTTATCGATGAGGATGTTTTTAGTTGTCTCGAGCTGTGAGGGAATGAGTCTACTGTTCTAGTTTTTCCAGTTGCCCTGCCTGTCCCATGTACTGAAATCCTACAAAGTTGTGATACCATTATGCTTAAGCCAGTCTGCAAGAATATCTAGCTCATGGGTGCTTTGTATTGTTTCGTTGTTCATGATCTTGTCCATGAAAATATTTATTTTGCTGCCATTATCGGGTATCCAGTATAGATTTTTTTAGAAGAAATTCCATGCTGACTTACATAGTGTCCAGGTATTGGAGCCTTTGGAAGTTGGCTTATGATCGAGGCATCTTAACCTATTACCCTGCAAGTATTTCTTTTAGAGTACAAGACTGACTTTATGATTTTTGTTGTGCATAAGTTGCCATAAAAGCTTGCCACTCAGTGCTAAATTGGCTTGGTATGGATCTTGTATTTGAAGGCCTCCTAAAGATTTCGATTGCTTTATGATCTCCCACTTCACTAAGTGAATTTTTTTTTCATTATTTTTCCCACTAGACCAAAGAAAGTCTCTCGGTAATTTACTTATCAAATCTGTCACTCCTTTTGGAGCTAGCAGGATGGAGAATTGATATATAGGTAGCGCGGAGAGAACTGAGTTTATAAGAGTCAATTTTCCAGCCTTGCTGAGCCAGTACCCTCCCAATCTTCTAATTCTATTTTTCATTTTATTTATCGTATCTTCCCAATTTCCAGTTTTTGAGAGACCTTGTGTGATTGGGAGACCGAGATACAAGAATTTGTCCCCATGGTTCTAAACTTTGATTCCAAGTATTCTATTGATTTTGGCTGCAACGTTGTCTTTTAAATTCCAACAGTAGACCGCACTTTTTGCAAGTTGATCTTGCCTCCAGATGCATTGCAGTACCCGTTCATTATTCGAATGAATTTCCGAGCTATAATGGAAGAGGCACCGCCCAATAATAGTGAATCATTGGCGAAAAGGGTATGATTGAGTGGATGAGAGTTAGAGGTTAAATGTAGACCAGGGAGAGATCCATAATTTAACTCATGATTCAGCTTTCGACTAAGGGAATCTGCAATGATGATGTATAGGAAGGGGGATAGGGGAAGCCCTATATAATGCCCCGTGTCACTTGAAAAAAATCAGTAGGACGTCCATTAATGAGGGGAACTATCCAAGGATTGCTTATGCAAGCTGAGATCCAGCTGATGAGCATGTCTTCGAAACCAAAGCAGTTCAGGATTTTAAAAAGAAAAGAATGTTTGACACAATCAAATGCATTTGCCATGTCTAGCTTGATTAACATACCTTTTTCTTTTCGAACCTTGCTGGAGTGAATTGCTTCTTGCACGAGAATAACATTGTCAAGAATTTGCCTTCCTTCTAGGAAGCCTCCTTGATTGTCAGATATAATATTATTGAGTAAAGGCTTCAGTCGAATTGCTAGCAACTTGGAGATGATTTTGTATGAGGAGTTACATAACGAGATCGGTCTAAATCTATTGAATGAGCTGGGATTAGTTTCTTTTGGTAAGAGTGACAGAAACGTTGAGTTTGTGCAGCCTCCAATTTTTGCCTTTGAGTGAAAGTTCCTTATCATTCTCATGAAATCTTTGTTGATATATTTCCAGCAGGCTTTCTAGAAATGGATCGAGTATCCATCGGGGCCCGGTGCCTTGGTAGAGTCAAGTGAATGAATTGCTTTGAGCACGTCCTGCTTTGTAAATGGTTTGTGCATGTTGAGGTTATCCTCCGGCATAATCCTCTTGGGAATGTGCTCCAAGAACTTGAGCTCGTCCTCTCCACCAGCGCTATCATCTTCCGTGAATAACTTGGAGAAGTGTATATGAGCTACATTTTTAATATTCGAGTTCCCTTTTACTATCGTGCCATTTTCAAGTTTGATTTCAAAGATGTAATTGAAGCTTTGTCTGATTTTGAATTGCTTATGAAAATACGCAGAATTTTTATCACCAACTTTGACCCAAATGCTCCACGACTTGAGCCCCCAATACTCTTCTTCAGAACGAAATGATTGAAAGGCCTTGGTTTGGCGTTTGAATTCTTCATGCAGCGTGGATGCTTTAATGGCCTATTCCTCCATTCGAATTGGAATTCTTCCAGTGCACCCACTGCAGTATTTATGGGATTTGCAGGGGCTGGGCAATTGGATTTGGCCCAAGACTTAAGAGCATTTTTAGTATTGGAGAGTTTCTTTTCCCATACATAGCAAGGGGATCCGGTGATAGGTATTTTCCACGCATTTTCCAGGGTGCTCCAGAAGCTGTCATGCGTGAGCCATTGGGAGCTGAACTTGAAGGGGATTGGACCTAAATCCTCATTCTCTTGAAAAAGGAGTTGGATGGGTTTATGATCAGAGGCTAGATTTGCCAGAATGTTAAAGGAAATGGTAATTTGGTTATCAGACAGAAGGTTGCTATGGATTAGGAACCTATCCAATCTCGCCATAATATTTCCTTTGCCAATTCGCTTGTTGGACCATGTATATTTCCCTTTTTTTGGGTTTGATGTCAATGAGATCCCACGTTTGGAAAAGAGCTTCAACCTGGGATTGGAAGTGATCTGTTCGAATGTTGCCACCCTTTTTTCATTTTTGGAGAGAGTATTATTCATATCACCAGCAAGAATAATATTCTGAGGTGCATATGCCTGCAGAAAGTCTTCAAGTAAATTCCAACAATCATGTTTCTTTGAATAAAGATTGGGTACGTATATGTTGAAAAGAGTGAACTGCTTATTGCTTTGAATATGAGTTAGATCCGTATAAATCCAATGCTGCGTGGCAAAGGAGTTATGGAGATGGAATTTTTTGGAAGACCATAAGGTTGCCAGGCCACCGGAGGCTCCTCTAGCGCTCACTGCATATCCGGTATTTTTCTTCCACTTTTCTTTTCTAATAGCTAAGACAGAATTTTCTTCGAGCTTGATCTCTTGGAGTAGTAGGAGATCTGACATATCAATTCTTTCAAGATCTTTTACTACTTCTAGCTTGCTAGGGCTGCCAAGACCTCTGCAATTCCAAGAAACCTTCTGATTCTGGATCTGCTGGCTTCTTTTTGCAAGATCGGGCAAAGTGACCATACTCGTGGCAGAATCTGCATTTAAAAGGGATTTGTTTGTAATCAAGTTCTTGAATATGGGTCCAATCTGCCATTGTAAGATTTATAGCTTCCGGAAGTCCGTGTTCCAATTCTACTTCAACGCAGATTCTCGCACATGCATATTGATCTTTCCGATCAGCTTTGTAGATGTATTTACCCAAGGCATTTCCGATAGCTTCTAGGGATTCAGTATTCCAGCAATGTAGGGGTAAATGAGGGAGTCTCACCCAAATGGGGACAGCAAAGGGGATGTCGAGGGTGGGATCAAAGTTTGGAGTCCATTATTCATGTAGAGTCCCCGAGGTCCCATAAAGTATGGTCCATTTCTAAATATGAACTCGCGGTCCTGTTTGCTTTCGAACATGAATGCAAAATATCGTTTGCCTAGAAAGAAAGATTTCACTTCTTTCGTGATTAGAGGTCTCCAATTCTTTTGTACCCAGTGTTCGGTGGACTTCGGAGAGGGCCACAGGCCTGTGAACTGGCCAATCAAACCACGATCCGATAGATTGAGAGTTGTCTTGCAAGGTAGGTCAATCGGTAACACTACCGTCGGAATCTCATTTAGCTTCTTCACGAACTTTTGCTGGGAAGAGGAAAGGGGCTTCTTTCCTTGGGCGGCTATCAGATTCAGAAAATTTGTAAGATCAAAAGGAGGGCAATCAGCTCCCGAAGCCATTGTAGCCGAGGGGGCGATCAGGAGACGAGAGCAAAGGAGATCCAGGAGGGATACCTTCCAGGCAATCTTGCGCACATAAGAGAAAGGGCAGAAGGGCAGGAAACCTCTTCTGCTCTACGTCTAGTCCATCTACAGTCCGACACTCTGCCAAGACCGCAGCTCTGATCCGCAGTAAGGTGATGGATTCATATTTGATCGAGGTAGGAAGCCCTCAGATCCGATCGAGATGCAGAATATAGTTCAGAGTCCAGCCAACCCTAAAATCTGGTTGCAAAGGAACCTTGGAGTGGAAAAAAACTTCATGTCCCTCCTATTGCTGCATCTTATAAATGGGAAATACACCAAATGGATGTTAAAAGTGCTTTTTTAAATGGTGATCTTAATGAATACATTTGTATGCAACAACCTCCTAGTTTTATTAATGTTGAATCATCAATTTTAATATGTAAATTACACAAGTCTTTATATGGTCTTAAACAAGCACCTAGGGCTTGGTGTGTTTTAATTGATACGTATTTCTTGAATAATGGTTTTAAGCGTTGTATATCTTATCCTAACCTGTATGTTAAGCATGTTGATGATCATATCATTGTTATTGTTTTATATGTGGATGATCTTATTATCACTGGCATCCAACCTATTCTCATTCAAAGTATGAAAAGTGACCTTCAAAAGCAGTTTGAAATTACTGATCTCGGTATATTGCACTATTTCTTGGGTCTTCAAATTTGGCATCTAGCAGATGGTATTTTTCTCTCTCAACTGAAGTATGATACAGATTTATTGGCACGTTTCCATATGAGTGATTGTAAACCTACTCCTACACCTTTTCAGTCCGGTGTAAAGTTAACTGTTGAGTGTACTATTCCTCTTGTTGATTCCACTCTTTATCGTCAGCTAGTCGGCAGTTTGATATATTTAACTCACAGCAGACCAGATCTCTCTTTCGTCGTCAGTATGGTTTCACGATTCATGCAACAACCTCATGAAAGTCATTCGCAAGCAACAAAGAGAATTATGAGATATTTACAAGGGACATTGCACCATGGTGTTTTTTATTCGAGCGGTACTATAGTTGCACTTTCTGGTTATACAGATTCTGACTGGGCAGGTGACAGTTTTGATCGACCGTCAACTGTTGGTTATATATTTCAACTTGGTTTAGGTCTGATTTCTTGGTTTAGCAAAAGGGTGAAGACTCTTTCTTTATCTTCGTGTGAAGCAAAGTATAGAGCAACAAAAGAAGCAGTTTGGTTGCGGCATGTTCTCATTGAGCTTGGTCTGGTTCCGAAATCATCCACTCTGTTGAAGTGTGACAATCAAGGTGTAATTCATCTTGCTTATAATCCGATATATCACTCCAAGACAAAGCATCTCGATCTTGATGCTCATTACATTCTAGGTCTCGTTGCAGATGGTGATCTTTCTCTTGAGTATTGTCCTACAGAGCAACAGGCAGCCGATATCTTCACCAAATCCTTAACAACAACGAAGTATGTGCATCTTCGTTCTTTACTTGGGATGAGGGAAGTTGTCATCAAGGGGGAGCAGTAATGACTCCTTTGTTCCTTTGTTAGTGGGCCTTTCTCCCAACCATTATTAAGGGGGAGTGTTGGAATATTTTATATTCTTTGGAAGGTAATAATGTCTTTGTATTATGTCGGAAGATATCCAAAGTCTTATGTAAAAGAGTAATACATTATATCCTATATTCATTAAGGTAAAATATACTCTTGATATTCATTATTATATAAAAAGATGTTATTATGTATAATTATACTATCCCACATGTAATATGTGAGAGTAATTCCTCCTCATCTCTTAGTATATAATATAGTCAATGGTGTCACATCACTCACACATGATCTTTACTTATTCATACAAGTATTGCTATATTGTATTGGGGTTATTGGCATTGTTCTCTTGTAAGCTTGAGGGAGATATTATGAAGATAATAGAAGATTACCTTCCAGTAGACGTAGCCCAATTAGGTGAACCACGTATATTTGGTGTACTCTTTTCTCTGGTTCTCTTTCTGTACTTATTGTTGATATGTTATTGTTATGCATAGATAGGTAAGCTAGTTTAGCTAGATCCATATCTCTGACATGGTATCAGAGCTTGTTGCTATGATCTAGCACCTTCTATTGCTTTCAAAACAATGTTTTTATCATTTGGGCATTGTTTATTTTGTAGATTTGCTTTCTATCTGGTAGCCATTAGGCTTCTCTTCAGATTTGGGCATGTTTCTGCAGTTTTCTTTCTAACCCTAACTTTGTTGTAAAGTTTTTTTTGCATAATTTTTTCAAGGGTTTCTTAAATGTATTTTTGTAGATCTATATGATTTTCTGATTCTCCTAAAGGAGATCTATCTTTTGGTTGTCAAAACGGCAGTTTTCGTCAAAGTTTGGTAGACTTTGTGCAAGTTTCCGTCTTCGACAGATTCGACACTGTTTTCGGCCTTAAACTAGACACTCGCGACTTTTTTTGTTTAACTCGCGGTTAAATGCGACTGTTCCTACTGCAAACCCATGAATACACTGCAGACTCGAGGCCTCTCAGTGCGCAAACCGCGTATGATTCAGCATACTCGCAACTGTTCCACTTTCAAACCCGTCTTTACTTCAGTTTATTCGCAACCCTTCCTGTGCTGAGCTCGTGCATGCTTTGGTAGAACTGTGAATTTATAGTACAGATGCCAACAAGTAGCCGCAACTCCATTACACCACAACCCACAAGTAACCGCGACCTTTGCCGTGCAGAACCCACGTTTTTTCAGTGTTGTTCGCGAGTCCATTGTGGAAAAATCCGCGAGTGACTTTTCTTGGCACTTTTCACAAGGTCTGTAAGTAAAAGTTTCCTTTACTGTTTTTCTAATTGTGTTTCTGCAAATTCATATCAGTATAGTAAAGTGTTTCAGTTTTCCATTTATTCACCTTTTTTCTCTTGTCATTTCTAGCATTTGGGTTTTATTTTTCTACCATTATGACTTCAGAAGTAGATTTTGTTCATGAACTTGTTGGTCCTAACTATAAACAATTCAAGATCAGACAGTCCTTCAATCACATCGGTGAAATCAAAACAGAGGATGGCACGATTTGCACCGGAAACACAAACATAAAAAACGTTGCACATGCTCACCAAGCTATTCGTTGAAGATGACACTACTGAAGGAGATGACGAGCTTACTCTGCTAGAGCATATTTTGAAAAGCATCACGCATGAGGACAATCTGAATATCATTAAACCCTTCACCGAGCAGGAAATGCTCAACACGATTCACTCATTCGAATCTGGTAAAGCTTCAGGTCTCGACGGATTCTCCATACATTTTTATAAAGCATGCTGGAAGTACATAAAAAAATACTTCATGAGAATGATAAAGAACTTCCACTCAAAGGCAAAAATCGGTGGAGGCACAAACAACACTTTCTTGTCCCTCATCCCAAAAGAAACAAATCCCAGCTCTTTCAGCAGATTCAAACCAATTTCATTATGCAACTCCTCCTACAAAATCATATCCAAGATGTTTGCGACTCGGATGAAACCTTTACTCAACAACATTATTTCTGACAACCAAGGCGGCTTTCTGGAAGGGAGACAAATACTTGACAATGTCATCCTCGTACAAGAAGCTATCCATTCTAGCAAATCTAGAAAGGAAAAAGGTATGTTAATCAAGTTTGATATGGCCAATGCATTTGACCCCGTCAAGCACTCCTTCCTCTTCAAAATTATGACTCGTTTTGGATTCAATGAAACCTTCATCAGTTGGATTGCAGCATACATTAGTAAACCCTGGATAGCCCCCTTAATTAATGGTCGCCCTGCTGATTTCTTCCAAGCCACCCGTGGCATTAGGCAAGGCTGCCCACTCTCCCCTTTCCTGTACATTATCTTGGTGGATTCTCTTAGTCATAAATTAAATCATGAACTACTAATAGGCATTCTCCCTGGCCTCCATTTGACCCTCGATTCCCATCCCCTCAACCACACACTATTTGCCGATGATTCATTATTATTGGGTGGAGCATCATCCATCATAGCCTGAAAATTCAAGCGCAATATGAATATGTACTGCAATGCTTCATGAGGAAAGATTAACTTACATAAAAGTGTAGTCTACAACTGGAATATAAACAACATTGTCGCAACAAAAATCAGCAGAATTATTGGCATCAATGTTCACAACCACTGGGACAAATTCACATATCTGGGCCTTCCTATCACATATGGCAACTCAAATTCTGGAGCTTGGGACGACACGATCAACAAAATAAAAAGAAAAATCAGAAGATGGGGAGGGCATTGGCTCAGCAAGGCTGGAAAGTTGATCTTAGTGAACTCTGTTATCTCCGCCTCACCTATCTACCAATTCTCTATACTCCTAGCTCCAAAAGGAACAACAGATTTGATAAGTAACTTAATGAGAGATTTCCTATGGTCCGGTGGGAAAAACAATGAAAATAAAATCCAATTAGTGAATTGGGAGACCATTAAGCAGCCAAAAGTCTTGGGAGGCCTTCAAATTCGCGATCCACGCCATGCAGACTTGGCATTGGGTGGTAAGCTCCTATGGAAAATACTACACAATAAACGACATCGAATTAGTCAAGTGTTCAGGAAGAAATATTTACAGGGGACCAATCTAAGATGTCTATATCAAAAGCCAACTTCCAAAGGCTCCAACACTTGGACTCTATGCAAGGCGGCTTGGGAATTTTTTTCAAAATATTTATATTGGGTACCAAGCAATGGTAGGAAAATAGATATCTTTACTGACAAAATTATGGAAAAAGAAGCACTTCAGAATATCCAAGAGCTAGAAAATATTGCAACCTGGCTCACCCAAAATGGGATCACAACTCTAAAAGATTTTAGTTCTTGGGACATTAATGGCAACTGGCAAAGCTGGAAAAATGTAGTTGTTCCTCTACATCTTGAGTCAGCCAAAATCATACTTATCGAGAACCTGAAAGGTTGCGTCCCCTTACATCTAATGGCCAGGGACGAACGAGGTTGGGGCCCTACAAGCTCTTATACTTCTGTCCTCGGTTACAAATCTCCTCAAACACATGATGAAGCAAGAAAAGATTTATGGAAAATGGTTTGGGATCCATTTGGACTCCCTAAAATTAACTTCTTTACCTGGACTTTAATCCACTGCAAAGTTCTCACTGGTGACAATCTCAATAAGAGAGGATTCCATGGGCCTTTTTGGTGTCCCCTCTATCGGAGAAATCTTGAAACACTCAATCACCTCTCTTTGGATTGTCTTTATACCAAGCTTGTATGGAATCATCTTCTTCTTGAACTCAACATCACCATGCCCACCTTTACCTCCACCACTCAACTCTTTAAAGATTGGAAATCCATTTATCTTGCTACCCTCTCCAATAAGAAACTTTGGTATCATCTCTGGATTTCCATTCCCAAATAGGCATGCTGGAAAATTTGGACCGCAAGAAACCATGCAATCTTTCGAGAAAAACTTTGTAACCCCTTACAAACCGCAAGCCAATCCAAAGGTTTGTTGATTGAATGCCTCAATAACTCCAAATATAGGTATGATGCAACCCTCAGTAAGAAAGAATTGAGCTGGATAGGAGCCATCCTCCCTTAGCCAAGTAAAGAGCCCCGACCGCGATATCATCCAACCTGGCAAATCAGACTTACTAATCCTGACTTCCAAGAGTGGAGGACTAATCAGGCTAAGGACAGCCTTCATTTCGATGGTGCCTCCAAGAACAATACAGGCGTATTAGGAGCTAGGGGAGTCTTGTGGACTAGGGAAGGAAATATGAGACTGAAGTATAGGTGGGGCCTAGGCATCTGCTCAAATAATATAGCATAAGCCTTAGCCTTGATGAAAGGATGCCAAATCGCTAGAGAACATAAAATCGATAAGTTACAAGTGTTTGGAGACTCATTGATCATCATCAGAGCTCTCAATACTAACACCAACAGCAAAAAACTTCCACTCAGTTGAATCATTCAGCGTATTCGGCAAATCTCGAGTACCTTTACACAGTTCAGGGCTTACTATATCTTAAGAACCTTAAACAATTAGGCTGATACTGAAGCTAACACCGCCACCAATCAAAATCAAGGCACTCTCAATCTCTCCAAAATGGAAAATGAAGCTCATCATATTCCATGAGACAGGCTCTCAATTCTCATGCAATCCCTCAACAACTTATTCGAATTGGTTGTTTTAATGGAAACAAAAACACCTTCTGGAAAAAAAAGGAAATTATCAAAACAATTCAAAATTGTGTAAAACCTCCAGAGAATCGTTTGACCACTACAAGGCAAATCCGAGACTCTGTCGATCAGTGCAATTCCAAAGGTGCAGAGCTTGTCTCCACTCTGCCATTTCAAGCCACCATTCTGGAATTGAAAGCTCTCTCGGAATCATCACTCTGTACACTTCGGATTTTAATCTATGTTGATTATTTCCAGAACCTTACATCACAGAATTTTCCCATCAAAGTTTCCAGAAGATTGCAGAATGCTCTCATTGAATGATACAAACGCAGTTGCTTCAGTCATGATGATCATCACTTTGTACATTTCGGATTTTAATCGATGTTGAATATGTCCAGAACCTCACATCGCAGAATCTTCCCATCGAATTTTTCGGAAGATTGCAGAATGATCTCTTCGAATGATACAAACACAGAATGCTTCATTCATTATGATATCTTGAATTGCATGTAATCAATTACACTCAGCATCTACAGTCGACCACCTTCAGTTAGCCTTTGTCATCATCTCAATTAACATATTATTTGAATTATTCATTTGTAATAAGCTCACTCATGGTAATCTCTGTCATAATCTCATTCAGCATGTGATCCTTCAGCTGACGAAAGTCAAACAAATGATTGTAATCTCAGTCAATAACGACCTGCACAGGCTCACTACTTTCTGATACTGAATTATTTTCAAAGCCAATTTGGCTATTGTTTGTCCTCTGCCGATTTGGTTCATAACCACGACTTTTTTTTATACAATATACGTTCTTGTTAAAAAAAAGAGTAATTCCTCCTCATCTCTTAGTATATAATAGAGTCAAGGGAGTCACATCACTCATCATGATCTTTACTTATTCAACCCAAGTATTGCTATATTGTATTGGGGTCATTGGCATTGCTCTCTTGTAAGCTTGAGAGAGATATTTTGGATATAATAGAAGACTACCTTCCCGTGGACGTAGCCCAATTGGGTGAACCATGTATATATGGTGTACTCTTTTCTCTTGTTCTCTTTCTGTACTTATTGTTGATATATTATTGTTATGCATAGATAGGTAAGCTAGTTTAGCTAGATCCATATCTCTGACAAAAACAACTTAGTTACTTACAAATTGTTCAATTAACTCTTGATACCCCAAAATTATATACCCACAACCCTTACTTAATCCAATGTCAACCAAATGATCTGATGGCTCTCCACCGGATATTACCACCTATTAGAAAACATCCATGTACGATTTTAAATTAAATAAGATATAAACATCACATGAAATATGAAATTTGAAGCAAACCACAAGTACTCACAAACTTTGCGATCAACCCTTTTCTACCTTGTCATCCCGTCTTATGCGCTAAATGAGTGCCATTTTCTTCTCTTTTCTACAACAACAAAACAATTGAAAATTAGTATTTTATGTGACAATTAAACTCTCCTCACATTAAAAATAAATCAATGATTACATGCATTTGATGCAGGTTGTTGTTGGGTTGGCTCCGCCTATTATGTTGTTATGTTCATTTCTTTCGCCATCTCATGGTACACCTTTTTCGACATCCCTATCGACATCTTTCGGATATCACGTCGTTCTTCCTTTGGAATTTTAGCAATCTTCCTGAGAAAAGAAAAGCACAATGAAAAAACGAATTAAGATTTGTATATGAAAATAAGCAGAGCAAAAATATTGAGTAAATTTTTGGACTAGTATATACATATCATAGAAAAACATTTTGAACAATAATACTTTTTAAATGATTCCTTTTTGTTATTGTATGTTTTCTCCATTGCAAGTCTCATTGGTCTGAGTGCCCACTGCTCTGGAAACGCTTCCTATAGTTTACTTATAACTTGATTCTTTGAGTCATGGGATTGATTTTTCTATTGTAAATGAAAATAACATCTATACGTTTTTTTCCACTATATCCCTCGAAGTTTATAAAATTGTTTCCCCCTTTCATTAACTTCTAGCACCACTTCAGTTGAACTGATGACCAATTCATCATCATTTTACATTCTTCTTAATATGTATCTTCTTAGGGCATCCTATTTCCTTGTTGTTTGTCCCTCAACAACATTAAACAAATCTGAAATCCAAATTTGAAAGATGTTAGTAATTATTGTTGAGAAGCATTGCTAGTAAGAAGTCAAACAAAAACCACATGTCTATCACCTTTTGATCCAAATAATTCCTATGTTTCCAAAATTTTTTTAAAAATTATTTTCTCTTCTTAACTCGAATTATGAACAATCATATAGAGTTTCCTTAAGTTTTTTCTTTTCATGACATGTATAAACCAATACACATCAGTTAAACATACAAATAATTCAAATACATTACATTTATATTAAAACTACATAAAACTTGCTATGTTCTTTGTTTTGGATATTGCTCCCTCATTCCCTTCGTAGTGATTTTTATTCCATGATCGTCTATCAACCATATTTTATCAATAAACGCCTGACATAATGAAACACATAAATTATGAAATATTTTTTTACACACTAAGTAAAGAATTTCAGTTAAAAAAAGTATTCGGGTCAATATTCTATGGCACACCGCTAAAGATATTAACATTTTTTAAAATGAATCTAAATGGTGCATATTGCATAGATACTAGTGTCGGTGTGTATATCACGTAAGATGCACACCAGTTAACTTGCGGCATTTTTAAACTTACATATGTGCCTGGAATGAATAAACACACTAATGCATCTATCTTGTATGTTGCGCACCACAGACTGGGTAATACCATCGGTTTTTACTTGGAATGTGTTTAACCAAAATTATGTAAATGATGTAAATATGCTAGTATGAATTCCCAATGCAAAGCTCAAGGCCAAGGTCCGACTAGTGAATGTTTAGGCATGTATGATGCAAATATTGTTATTTGGACTGTATGGTTGGCTTGTCATGCTAACTCGAAATATATATGTAAATATTATGTTGCATAAATGATAAAATGGCCCAACATGGTTGTGTAAAGAGCACTAGAGGGGATATGATTCCAACAAAGGGGAAGAGGAAAGGGGGCCTATGGAAGACTAAATACTTGCTGCCAAGTGTCAACCTTAGAACTCATCCAAATTCTGCCATGTGCTTTGAGTAATCCAATTACCTCCTTTTGACGGTTGGACCCAATCATTGAAGGCATGTGTATTGAGGTTGGTGGGAAAGTCACCGCATGCAGTTATTGAAGCATGGGGTTGAATGCACTTTTATGTCAGTTCTGTCATGTAAGAAGTTAGTCTACAACTGCCAATAGTTCTTTCTTCTATAGTCAGAAGCTATGTCAGATGTCTTTTCACCCTTTTTATCCTATCCCTTGGAGTCAACCCTCATTCTCTCATTCTCTCATGCATATCTACACTACACATAGATCTATATTGTTTTTCATGACCTTACCAGACTGTGTTTAACCTAGAAATTTGAATTTGGAGATAGAGCTCTATATTTGGAAGGGAAAATAGATGGTTGTAGGTGAGTAGAGGGGTTGGGTAAGCTAGGAACCCTTACCCATTGAGTTATGTTGCTCATAGATGCTTGAGAACCCACAAATTGTGGCTACATATGGTTCTCCAATATCACATATCAGATTAGACTTCTTATATGTACACACCGAAAGCACCAAGCAAGATGGATCAGAACCCTGGATCGATGAAGGGGATGCCTGAGCCTAGAAGGGTTTTATGTGGGGCAGGTATTGTGGGAGCCAAGGTTGTGAGGGCTAAGTGAGAATCCTATAGAGCTCTGTATGAGCATTTGGCTACGCATAGAGAGAAAAACGGGTTGTGGGCTGAGAGAGAGAAGGCTGTAGGTGTTTTCTTCACCCCAGTGGCCTCATAGCATAGCTTCGAGGTGGCCTCTCAATAGAAAGAGTATATGCTTGAAAGAGAGCCCGCGGTTGGGTGGAAAATAGCTCTTACGTAGCCAGTTGCTTGGGTCTGCGTTGGATAAAGATCAATATTATTTTCTATTTCAATGTGCAATGTGTTTAATTGATGCATGTGATAATTATCCTTGTGAATGCATGCTAGATATGTGTGGATACAGTTTATTTATGATATGTATGTTATTTATGCATATGCACATGTCTTAAATACTATGAAATCATAATTTCGATATCAGGAGAATTTGAGAGCCCGAAATCAGTTAATGTCCCCCTCTCGTTGGTTGAATTGAGTGAAGGGGATGTTACAGACCACGAAAATGTTTTTGTTCTAACAATGACAGTCTGGACAGATCGGATTCGAATCGCATCATGATCGTCAACCAAGGGTGATCCAAATCCCCATATACTAATATATAACCAAGAAATATATTTACCAACAATCAATCTTATTGTGAAACAAAAGAGAAATAAAAAACAAAAGGAAAGGAAGGATAACCCTAGGGTTTGTATAGTGAAGGTAACTCTGAAGGAATAAGAACACAAGGGTTTGCACCTTGAAGGTAACTCTTATATGTTCTATTTTCTTAGAATAAATATAAATTTATGCAATTTTTTAAATCTATTAAGGGAAGACTTACGCAAAATGTCTTCTCTGCAAAGTTGTTTGTGTCCACAATGATCCCTTAAAAAAATTATCTTTAAAGAAATCTACCTCTCCAAACAATTATGTGGTAAATTTCTCTTGCATAAGTCTCTCAAACATTTGGGGAAAAAGATTTAGGGATTAGGGTTTTCTTTTATTTATAAGCTCATTGTCTTAAAATTAAATTCTCTGTCTTTTCTTCTTTTGATATTTCAGTCCATTGATGATAAACGCGTGCAACCTTTTTTAAAATCAGGAATACGGTGCACCAATAAGAAATTAGCGCACCAGTTCTTTTTACTAACACAAGCGCACTGTTGCTTTTTACTAACAAAAGTGCACTGTATAAAAAGTAAGATGAATGGAATTATAAATTTTCAAAATTCTAGATATGGTTTCTTGTGTGCTAATCAGATAATAGCGCACTTATTCTTTAATTGATATAAGTGCACCGAATAAACAACAAGACAAAATAAAATATACAATTTTGTAAGCTTTTAGTAGGGATACCGGTGCTCTAGTGAGATAATAGCACACTGGTTTTCTAATGAGATAAAAACTACTTGAATTAGGGTTGCCTTTAGAAGTCCCCTTGGGGCGTAAGAAAAAGATCATTGAGTAACTGTATTTTTGGATTTTCAATGGAATTAATGTTAATATGATGCTTAATTCCACATTTGTTTTATAGAGTGGTTGAAAAAATGCCATTCTTCTAATATATGTTTGGTATAATGTTTCAACATACTAAATGCATTATGTTTACTAATATCATCGATTTAATGTACAATATTTTTGCAACCAGGATTTTAACGACGATCAACCTGTCTACTATCTACCGTTGCAACCTAGTACAATGTCAAATTGAGAGAAGTCCACTAAACGTGTAGAGATCGAAGAGGAATCATATAAAGCATGGTTGAATCAACCACTTATTCTCTTCCCATTGTGTCCCAAGTCAGCAATTCAGGAAATCTATAGTAACACGAGTTCTTCACGGGTTGGGGAAGAAAACAATAATATAGATGTTGGTATGGATGATTTCTTATGGGATACCCATCCCATGGAGGGAATGTTGTTAAGTGAATTTCAACAAGATGATATAGGGAACGATGTATGACCATCTCAACCTTCTAAAGGTATGGATGTCAATTGCATGCTTCATTTTCTGCAGTACAGGATATAATATGCTTTGCATCCACAATTTTATGCTAATTAATTTTGTATGTGTTTATCTTGTAGTGTCATTATCCTTTGCTCGTGCGTGGTATTTTTGTGAAACATGACTTCCCCCAAGGCTTATGACGAGCCATATATAAGTTATATGCATTTGTACTTTGGATTACATCAAAGGAGATTAGCAAGACTATCATTCCATGGTGGTGTCAAGAGATCATTGAGATTGTTTGTATGTTTTAGAAGGAGATACCCACGAGTTTAGTGGATTTTCAGGCCCATCTTCTAATTGACCTAGCTAATGAGGTTGAATTAGCTGGGGTGGTCTCATGTCGTCGGATGTTCTTCTTGGAAGGGTACATTAAAAAGGTTGAAGGGGTTTGTTTGACAAAGGGAAAAACCCGAGGGATCTATGGCAGAGGGGTACATAGTATACGATTCATTTTACTGTGCTAGTGAATACATTAGACAACACACCAGGCGTAGTGGTTTGGGACAACCAGTGGGATGAGAACAAAAGGGAAGGGGAGCTACACGAAACTAACGGAAAAAAAAGGTGCATGATAAATAGTAATTCACTTATCGTTTGTCAATTTTCTACAAAGTAATTGTTTACATTGAACTTGGTAATATATATTTGATCTCGTACTAATATTTTCATTTCATGAATACATCAACGAATGCATAAATTGATTCCATCAATAAATTTGCTCTTTACAATGTGGAGGCAATGCAAACATTGTGTGAAGAGAGGGGAAGGGAATGGGACAATGACAATAAAGAATTCAAATGGTTGAATGGTAGATGCATACCTTATCCTGATCATTTAAATGAAAATATGAAAATGATCTGTCCCAATAGTTGGGTGGCTGACCAGATCAAAGAGAAATATGGTGTACCAAGTCATTTCCTGAGTGGTGAAGAGGATGCACTAAACATAGTGATTGGATGCAACAACTCAGTAATAATCTTTGTATGTACTTTGTAATTCATTTTATAATGAACACTTGAATTATAACTTGCATTATGTTTTCATTACTGCTCGACTTACTAAGCATATGACAACATCCATTCTTCGCTTTTTTGTAGGTGCATTTGTTCCCATCTATGTGAGTATATGGACATAATTTTTGCACTAAGGATACCGATAATGGACGTGTGACACTTGATTATGGAGTGGAGGTTGAGTTCAACCAATCTAGTCATGCTAGCCATCCTGATCATAATATAATAAAGAGGAAGATAGGTTATGTCGAAAATATACAAGAGATCATGCAATTGGACTTCTCATCTTTCCAATGTGTTATTTTTAGTCACAAGTGGTGGGATACTGTTGACCAGAATAATGTAAAGGAAGATTGTGATAGTTGGATGATGTGCATCAACTCTAAAAAGATGTGGTATGAAAATAATGAGGCTTGTGATTACATAAAAGACTGCAACCAAGTGTTCTTTTACTTGGATGTGTTGGATAGGGATTGGTGGTTCGTACTAAGACACGATCCGAGATCAAAACATCTTTTTTAGAACAACAATGTTATCATTCCAAGTTTCAAGGAAGATAACCAGGGTGATGGCAACAAATAGTGATACATACATGTTTTATCTGGACATTTATGTGATGGTTGTGGCATTCTAGTATGGGTATTTATAATTGATGAATTTTGTTTTTTCTTCATTTTATGACGATGTTGGATTTTAAAACTTAACTATCGTTTACAACCATCATGTTGAAAAAGAATAAAAAGAATGTGGAAATTCAAGGTTTGTAAGTGTACCATCTTGTTAGTGGGTCTAAATGACCATTATTAATAGTAAGGAAAAGTGTTTGATTGCCAGCCCCAAGTTAAGCTCGTTCATGTTTGGAATGACACTTTCTGACTTGTATGTGGGTCTGTTTGCCGTTATAGTTTTGTAGTTGTGATTTTTTGTTTAATTCAATCTAACGAAAAGCCTAATCTAAAAGTTAATTTGATTTTTTTGAATATAAATCTATTCTATGAAAACATTTGAAAATAAAACTAATCCTATCCTGGCCAGGAGCAAAATTTAAAGGAGGTAGGTTAGGTTCCAGAAATAAATACATTAAACAAATGCTAAAAAATAATTTATCATAACCTGTGTATTTGTACTAAATTATGCAATATTAATAAACAATTAATTCAAAGTCACATAATCTTAAATCTAATTGTAACTGTAGAGCATCTAAGTCATGCATCATTGACTGAAAATAAAATAATTTCCATTCACATTCAATAAACGCACGACCATAAATAACTTCACTAAAATGTAAAAGAGTAGTCTTTATATTCCAGCCACAAAAATATCTCCAACAATCACATTGGGATTTCTTTCTCAATCATAGTCTTTTGAAAAATAATCCCCCACCACCATCCCCCCTTTCGGCCTCTTAGGATTTCCCTTTTAAAGACCAACCGAGGGACATCCTGATACCTGTTTATAACTGGTATACAACATAATATGTTGATTCCCAACATAGGCATGTTCTGAACTATCGGAGCATAATGACAAGGATGTTAATATTAAACTTTGTCTATTTGCCATTTCGTCTTCACCATTGTGTCTAGGGAGAAATGCACGTCATGCCCATGTCTTGTTTCATCATTTTGAGTCTGTTTGACCATTTCGAAAGTCTGTCAAAGTTTCGGCAAGTAGGGGCATTTTGCTCCATGTCAATTAAATTTGGTAAATTTTGCATCCATTGATAAATTACCAGTCTCTCCTATCATCAGTCATAACTCTACGTCCACTTCTGAAATGTCAAGAATATTTCCTCATGTGTCTGTTCATAAGAAGAAACCAATGTCCTCCATTTGGTAACTAAAGAAAATTCCCCTCTCCTAATGCCATTCCCATTCTGTCTTTTCAGCCTTGCTTTGCTCCCCTTTGTCTTTTATTTTGAAAATAAAATACCCATGATTCTGTTATCCTTTTTTTCATTTTCCCTAACTACTCCTTAAAACTCCCCTTTTATTCATTCCCTTTTAAAAGCAAAAAATTGATGAAAATCCCCTTTTTTTAAAGGTTCCCCTTACCTTTAAAACTACCCCTCTTTCAAAATATTTATCCTTCCTTTAAGCCTCAAAGCCTATTCATTGTTAACAAAAAATAAAGAGTAATAACAATTCTCCCCTTCCCCTTGGTTTCTAAACCCCCTTTCCCCATTATCATCCCTAATGTGAAAAGAAATAAAATTGATTTTTTTTTTATCCTTCGACCACAATTCAAAAGGAAAACCCTATAGATAACAACACACGTGGTGGAAGGACAGATTCACAAGGGAAACCGTGATCAACATGGGAGAGAGTAGTAACAAAAAAGGGCCATCAACGTAGAGAAAAAATGCCATAACAGTACTGGTAAAAGAACAAGACATTGCAGGCAACATTTGTCTTAATTCACGGTGCTAGAAGGCACCTCACTAGCTACCTTAGCTGGTGGGGGATTAGGTTCAGCGTTGATTGGAGCCCTAGTGGCCAAAATCATTGGGGCAAGGGCTTTATTGCACCATTACATTTGTTTTTATGAAGAACTTTAGTCCATACACCTTCATTGACATTAGTTTCTTGGGGATGTTTTGGGGTATGAGGGGTTTGGGTGGGTCGAACCTCCCATTTGTTACCCTTGGTCATAAATGGATAGCCATGTTGTAATGATCTAGGTTTTGACAAAGAAAGCATGTATTAGGCAAATTAATGCAATGGATTAGCTAGTTGTGGATTCATACCAATCTCGACGAGTACAAATTCCTTGAGGTTTTTACACATATTAACCTTGATGCAAACTTTTGTTGAGGGTGGAATAATCCGTCAGACCCATGGCAAATAATTCCCCTCGAGGGGTGCAATTTGCTATGGTTTTGGTTATAATTGCATTGGGAGATTAGTGAAATCCACTTAGAGTGGGCATGTTAGTTGGGAAGTTAATTTATTTAAATTATTATTTTTTTCAATTGAAAAATTCATAGGTCTAGTGAGAAAGAACTGCCAAGGAATTCTTATAGATCCAAGGGCCTCGAAGAATGATGTCATGCACATGGGTCGAGTCATTGAATTACAAAAAGGATAAACATTTGGTTAAACTATGGGTATGGGTGTTGTTACCACCTATATCTACACGTGGATGTGAGAAAAAAGATCAACTCACTGAGTGCGGCCTTGGGGGTAAGTCAACAAGTTGGGTGCAATTGTCACCACAAAACTCAACTCCTTTTGTTTAGGCTAACTCCTAAACGAAATCCAAGGGAGGTAGACCCTGAGAAATCTAAGGATGGTCGCTTTGGAAAAAGTGACTTAGGAGTTAATAAAGAAACTAAGCAATTAATCTAGCAGTATATTTGAGAAGTAAAATCAAATTAATGAGCAATCACTAAATCAAGTAAATCAAAGCTTACACCATATATATAACAACGATCAATGCTTTTATCCATTGGGAAAAAGAGATACGACTGCAGAACTTGAAATAACTTGCAACGTAACTATGAGATTAATTTACGAGCAGAAAGGGAAAGTTATCTAATTACTAGAAAGCGGAAGCAAAGTCAATTTGTGAACTCATTGGAACGAGGATCGACTTGCTTGTTAAATGGAGGAATAAAAGGAAAATGAATTGTCGAATTGTGAACTTGCTTGATGCAAGGATCAACTGTTTGTTACTTGTGGGTTATTAAAGGGATTGGGGAGCTTTCGATATACATAAGGTAGATGGAAACAAATTCGGGTTCAATGATGTCAAGTGTCGTACTACACGAACATGGGTACTCGATTAGAGTCGAGTGGGATATCCAACACAATACACCAAACGAGGATGTAGCATGATGAGTCCCAACAACGGTCACTACCTAATAGGTGTTGAGTATGATTGTCATTGATATCAAAGAAGTTCATTAATGACAAAGGAAAAGTATAGCAATTCGGTGTAAATGGTCGACTCCATATTTAGTCGATGCTTAATTCTAGTTGGCTCTTAAAACTAGTCGAAAATGTCAAAGCAAAAAAAACGGTCAATAGTCATATAAAGTTAGTCGGTGCCGATCGCTTATATTATTGTTGAGTCCTTGTAAATTATTAAATCAATAGTTGGCCTCTTATCGAGCACTGTCAATCGGAGTCGGAGTTCAACATCGGAATTGGCAAGTCGGAGTCGAAACAACAGAGTTGAGTTCGACATCGGAATCGGCAAATCAGAGTCGAAACAGTGGAGTCGGAGACGCTGAATTAAGAGTGTATTTTTGAGGTTCAGACTCCCGACATCGGAATCGACCAGTCGGAATCAGAACGGCGGAGTTGGAATCGATGGCGAATATCGACACATTGTAAATCAACGAATAAGAAATTCGTAGTCGGGATTGCGAAGTCGAAGTGTTTCATAATCACGCTGTTAATATTCGCAGGTTAAAACAAAGAGGTAATTTCTAATTAGTTTTATTTGTAAAGGGTCACAATGAAGAATCGTGACTGCTAAGTGAAGAGGCACGATCGAGGGTATATAAACAAGGCTTTAATCCTTCAAATAAATTGTCTATGTACATTCAAATAGCAAATCAGATGGTGTACAGAAAATAGACAACGCATGATCATTGAAAGGGTGGTTGGGAGGTGCAATGATAGGCTACAAAAGCCTATAGGAAGTTGTAGCTTCCTTCCACTTGTTGTTGGTAAACAAGGTGTTGTTGCATCCTTTAGTTGTAGCTGAAAATATTGGGTGGCATTGCATCCTTCAGTTGTAGCTGAAAATCTTGGGTGTTGTTTCATCCTTCAGTTGTAGCTGGAAATATTGGGTGTTGTGCATCCAACAAGTTGGTGCTTGCAAATACTTGTAAATATAATTTTTCAGTAATAGAAAGTGTTTGTGGTTTTCCCAATTGGGTTTCCACGGTAAAATTTTGTGTTCTATTTCTATTGTTGAATTTGTCTTAAAAGTGATAAAAATTGAAGAAATATCTAAATAATGATTCACCCCCCCCCTCTCAGTATTACTTGATTTTCCAACAATTGGTATCAAAGCAGGTTTATTCACTAAAGTCTAACCGCTTGAAGAGAGATCTTTTATCACTATGGATCAACAAGGAAAAATGTCCTCCAAGGTTCCACTATTCAATGGTGAGGATTATGCATTTTGGAGTTAGGATGAGAAGTCATATAATGTCTATTGGACTATAAGTTTGGTTATCTGTAGAATCAAGGTATATATATCCAAAATCTCCTCCCACGAATCTTGCAGGAATAAAACAATTTGGATACAACTCAAAAGATATTAATGCAATTTTGGTTGGATTAGCCAGAACAGTCTTTTCCAAGGTGATGCATTGCAAAACAATGAAGGAGATCTGGGACAAATTGCAAACCATTTATGAAGGAGACACCAAGGTAAAAAGGGCCAAACTCCAGACTTTTAAAGCTCAATTTGAAAGTATAAAAATGAAGGAAGAAAAGAACATTTCAGGAAACTTTGAGAGAATTGATGAAATTGTTAATGCAATTCAAGGGGTAGGAGCAAAAATGGAAGAAATGGAAATAGTTGAAAAAGTACTAAGATCACTTCCAATGATTTACAATCATAAGATTTACACCCTAGAAGATAGAGAAAATCTTGACAAGCTCACTATGGATGAACTATATGGGATCCTCATAGCTTATGAAATGAGGATTGGACAATGTAATTCTCAAAAGAAGGAAGCAACTTTTAAAGCATCAAAAGTAGCTAAGAAATCTAAAACGAAGATTCAATCAGAAGAATATGATGATGAAGAAGCACTTCTTGTTAAAAATCTTAAGAAGGGTACTGGTAAGTACAAAGAGAAATTGCCCTTAAAATGTTTCAACTGTGGGGGGATTGGTCACTTTGCTTCCAAATGCCCTTATCCCAAACACTGGAAGACAATGATGAGTGCCCTGAAGACTTCAAGAAGAACAAAAGGAGTTTTAGGAAGAAAAACAAAAAGAAGACCTTTTACTCCATCGATGACAACTGCTCAGATGAATCTAGTCAAGATGAAGAAGCATAAGTTCTATTCATGGGAATAGAGAGCAAAAACCCTAAAGAAGAATTAGAAGGAGTGGTAGATCTTGAAGCAGACCTCATAAGTGTTCTTGAAGAATTAAGGAAGTATAAAAGGATGTATAAACAATTAAAAACCAAAGTGAGAGTTTGAAGAGAAAAACAATGATACAAAATGAATCATTGCTAACTTAATAAATCAGCTTCAAGAAGCTAAAAGGGTTGAAAACAGTCTAGAACAACAACTCAAGAAAGGAGAGCAAGAATTAGAGAAGTTTGAAGTTGAAATGGTCTTGCTTAGAAAGAAGATTGATGAAGAATCCTTTCAATCAATTTTAAGAGCAGCTCAAAAACTCTAGATGACATCCTAGTTGCCAAATATCATCTAGTAATAAAACAGGATTAGGTTATGACAAAGGAATAAAGTTAGAACAATCCTCTTCCACAATACAAGATGGAAATAAAAGGAGTTATGATGTTGTACTCAAAGACCCAGTTGAAAAGGAAGATAGTAAAAAATTTGCTTCCTTTCAAAATGACAGTAAGACAGGAAAAATGGCAAGAAGACCAATGCAAGCAAAAATCTGCAACTCTTTTTGGGTAATTGTTTTGTTTGTGACAATTTTGGGCATACAACATTTGATTGTAGGATGGACCAAAAACATAATCATAAATCTCCCTACAAAGACAATTCTAGTGATCTTCCAAAAGGCAGAAGTCAGAATTCTTTTGCACCCTTACAGAGGTATGACATAGAATGTTACAAATGTGGTAACTATGGGCACACAGCTAGAAAATGTAAACCAATGATTCCTATTGAAAAGGAGCCACAACTAAAGACAAGGAGAAAATAAAGGCTTGGAAAAAGATAGAAGATGTGGAAGAAATTTTTTTGATAACTCTACGTGCCACATAAAAGCAAAATCTATGGCATGTGGACAGTGGATGTTCAAAGCACATGATAGGAGACCCAAGCAAGTTCATAATCCTAAAATGAGATAATAAAAAAAAGGGAAAAGTCACTTTTGGAGATAATTTATCTTCTAAAATAATTGGGAAGGGTACAATGGTTCTTAGAAACAAGGTTAAAGCAAAAAATGTTATGCTAGTAGAAAACTTAAAACCTAGTCTCCTAAGTGTGATTCAAACTTGTGATCAATGGCACATTTGCATATTTGACTCCAAGAAATGTGAAATCATAAGGAAAAATTCAGGAAAACTTATTGGGATTGCTATGAGAACTCCAAGCAATGTATACATCCTAGAAAATGAAGAACAATGTTACATGAGTTATACTGATAAAAGTATGTCGTGGCATAGAAGGATGGGGCACTTGAACTTTGCCATTCTTGTAAAAGTAAGTAAGAAGGGAGCCGTAAGAAACTTGCCAAATATCATAAAACCTCCAAACTATGTTTGTAGACATTGTCTTGATGGGAAACAAACAAAAGCAAGCTTCAAGATCAAAGAGCATACAACATCACAGCCACTGGAAATAATTTACATCGATCTCTGTGGACCTACAAGCACTAAAAGCATGCGAGGTGAGCATTACTTCATGTTATTCATTGATGATCATACAAGGATGACTTGGGTAACATTCCTCAAGGAAAAATCAGAAGCCTTTGTGAAGTTTAAAGCTTTTCAAGCACTAGTTGAGAATGAAACAAATCTCAAAATTAAATGTCTAAGTTTGGAAATGGTGGTGAGTTTACTGTAAATGAATTCAATGAGTTTTGCGAAACTCATGGAATCAAAAGGTAGTTTTCAGCCCCAAAAAATCCTCAACAAAATGGAGTTGTTGAGAGAAAGAACATGACAGTTCAAGAAGCAGCCAGGACCATGCTTAATGAACGTAAACTTCCAGATAGCTATTGGAGAGAAGCAATTTATACAACTGTTTATATACAAAACAGAGGACAGGTCAGAGTAAATAATGATAAAACTCCTTACGAGCTATGGTTTGGCAGACCAACATCAGTCAAGTACTTTAGAGTCTTTGGAAGTAAGTGCTACATAAAGAGAGATGATGGTGATCTTGAAAAATTTGACTCTAGGACATATGAGGGCATATTTCTTGGATATTCATCCACCAAAAAGGAATACATATGTTACAATATAAGTCACATAAGATCACAGAAAGTGCAAGTGTAATTGTTGATGACACTAAACCAAGAAAAATTAAAATTCAAGAAAATGAGGATGATGAAGAAACTGATGGTGAAAAGAAATATGAAGATTCTCAAAAGGAGGATTTTTTAAAAGAAGAAGAGAAAGATGAAGATTCTCAAAAGCAGGAGGCTTTAGAACAAGAAAAGGAAGAAAAGGAAGATGCAGAATCACATGAAAGTGAATACGGAGACTCTCCTAGATATGATACAAACACACCATCTAGAAGAATTCAAAAGAATCGTCCTGAAACTCTAATCATAGGTGACAAGGATGCATGAGTCAGTACAAGAAGAAGGCTGATGTTTCAAGAATGTAATGCCCTGTTCTGACATTACTACCTAAACTATTATTATATGTTGTATTTGCTTGATTATGAGACTTCGTCAGTTTGATGACACCGTGGACTTGAAGTTCCATTATTTTGCTGCGATATATATGTGTATGTGTGATGTTAGTGTTATGATATGTAGTCAGGTTTTGATATATGTCATGTGTTAATTATGTCTCATATATGCAAATTGTTGAATGATGGGTATGTAGATACCGTTAAAGTTATATGTTGAACGAATGAATGTCATGGCAGGTGCATAGTGAATAAATGAAATGATTATTGTTGTTATGTTATGATGAAATGTATGTGCACATGTTGAGGATTTGTGCACGATATTCTAGATTGTATGTTGAGGACTGACTTACAGGTTAAACTGGTTAAGTGATAGCTGGATCCTACAAGGTGGGAGAGCCTGGGGGACATGGACTTCGAAAGATAAATGGTATGCAAGTTATGCATTATTTACTTTCGCATGATTATTATGTTATTTTATTATGATGTATGGGTGCGGTAAGGATTTAGGAAACTCAACCACCCAGATTGGTTATACGATGACAAACTGAGTACAAGTGCAACGTAGTTATTATGACGGGTAGACATAGTCCCTTGTTCCATTAGGGGGGTGGAGGCTTTACCCACCGATTATCCCCGAAACCTAGAGTCATGGGAGGGTTGTGCTACAGCGCGCTCCCCAAGGTGTGTGATGATGATTGGTGGTTGCCTGCTAGGGAAGCTTGGTCGATGTAGTCGACACTTCCGCTTACGGGTTTTAACTGGAGCCAGTCATGGCTTGACACTTCAGGGTAATCCAACAGAGAAAAGGATAGGATGCGGAAGTTAGTTGTGATTAGGTAGATAGGAGTAGTTTGAAGTCGGGAAGAAAACGTGATCTAACTATGTATATTGAAAACCATTGATTAATTAAGTGTCGTAACTCTGTAATGTATGAATTGTCATAAATTAATAAGATTTCAGTTAGGTAAAAGATTGTACCTTGCAAACTATGTTTAAACCTGTGTCAGTAAACAATAAGTTTCGTGATTATGATTGACGTGTGTGATTTATTACTGTTAGTGTACTTATGCAAGGTATGTAAGCAGTAGCTACACTTACATAACTCGCCTACATATTTATAAATTGCATGAAATAAAACTGAACTATAATGTTTAGGCATTAATTACATTATTACTACTTATCTAACTAGGAGATTAAATTAATACGTCGAGTTAGTAAATTTTGGTTTAAATAACTGAATAGGATAATAGAGTGAATTAGGTGGTAATGAAAGACGATTAAGTAATAATGTTAATTATTGTCGATTAATGTTAGTCATGGTTGATTAATGTTAATAATATTGATTAATGTTAAATATTGTCGATTAATATTAGTAATATTGATTAATGTTAGTCATGGTTGATTAATGTTAATAATGTTGATTAATGTTAAATATTGTCGATTAATATTAGTAATATTTATTAATGTTAGTCATGGTTGATAAATGTTAGCGATGTTGATTAATGTTAATTATTGACGATTAATGTTAATATAGTTGACTAATGTTAATAAGTGTAAATAATATAAGCCAGTTTAATTACCTCATTATCATAGGTTAATGGTGTTAATAATATTAATTAAAAATATTATTTACTGGGATTCCTTAAATTAACTATGTGTAAATAATGTCAATTAATATTAATGAGACTATTATTATCTTAAGTAATAGTTGTTAAATAGTTTAATAATAAACTAAGGTATAATATGGTACTAGGTGGAAGAGTTTGATTAAATATTAGATAATATTATTTAACTAATATGATAATATATTGATAAAATTTAAGTGTAAATAATAGTGATTGTGTGAAGGTCGGTTTGTGAAGAACCTGCAACAATCAATTAATAGGAATACACGAGATAACAGTAATAACGGAACTCGGAATCACTTTATTGATCACAGGCCACTTTGAGGGGGCAACCTCCTTTGAGCAAGCTCAATACAAATAACTTCACGGTGCCTTCATTGGCCTCAACACACACTTATATACTAAGTCTAGGCGCCAATACTATGGGTCAAAACCATGGGCCAATACAAACTATGGGTCAACAAATACTACAGGCGACTTACAAAGCATATGCGCCCCACAACAATAACACAAACTATGGATCAACAAATACTACGGGACGTCTTACAAAGCATATGCGTCCAACAACAATATACTAACAAAGTAAAGACATGGGTTCCTAACACGATTGAATTGTGGAATATACTTATTCACCGTATTTTAAATAACTTTTACTAATAACAATGTGATAAAGTAAGTTTTGGAGTTAATTAAACAAATTGTAAAATAAATTGTGAATTATTAAATAAAATATTATATTTTGAAATAAGGAAAGAATATTAAAATAATGCAAGTTAATGTTTTGAGTCAAAGGTTAAGGGCTCGAGGACTGACATCGGGGCTAAAACATTTAAGATGGAGATGAGGGTATTAATGGCAGGGCGAGAGTCTGCAAAGAGGGGGATAAGGTCGAGAAGACAAGGGGGGAGAAAGGGGATCTTTCACTTTTGGATATCTTGGGGAAAATTGCAGAGAGATAGGGATGGCAGAGAAGAAAGAAGGGGGTTCTTGTTGGAGAATTTGTAGAGGGATAGAACTGGTTGGCTTGTACTCGGTTTGGTCTCAGGGGTCCAAAAGGGTACCTTTGGAGCTGGGTGGTCGGCGAGATCTCACCAGTTGGCAGGGTGGCATACCAGATTGTTTGGTCGGTTGAGTTTCAAGGGTCTGGAAAGATTTGGTTGCAGGGCATACAGCAGGGGAAAATGAGCAGCAAGGGATCTACTAGCTATTAAGAGGTATTTCTCCTACAAGTATAATGATCCAATTCTAACTCTGTCATATTATTAATTCAAGTTATTGAAAATGAAATTTATGTGAATTAGTACATGTGTTTATATGTTGTTACGCCTGCACAAAAGTGGTAAATGTTAGAAAAGTAAATATGTTTATAGCAACCTGCAAATGTAAATGTTATTTTTTCACAGACGTGAAATTGAACACAAACCACCAAAACAAAACAAAGACTTGAAACAATATGTACACAATGTTAGAAATAGATTTATTTATAAAATTAGTAAAACTAGGACATGGGTCCTACAAAGAACAAGCATTAATCTCGTTAGTTGAGCCAAAAACATTTGCAGAAGTTAGCAAAAATAATGATTGGATCAGCGCCATGAATGATGAGTTGGACCAAATAGAGAAAAACCAAACTTGGGAACTTGTCCCAAGACCGAAAGGCGTGAATTTTATTGGGACCAAATGGGTTTTCAAGAACAAGTTTAATGAGGATGGTCAAATCACAAGAAACAAAGCCAGACTTGCAAGGGATATGCTCAAATAGAAGGTATTGACTTTGACGAAACTTTTGCACATGTGGCAAGACTTGAATCCATTAGAATTTTTTTAGCATTTGCATGCTACAAAAACTTCAAAGTATACCAAATGGATGTAAAATTTGCATTCCTTAATGGAGAACTTGAAGAGGAAGTCTATGTTGAACAACCTGAAGGTTTTCTCTTATTAAAAAATAGAGATTATGTTTACAAACTAAAAAGGGCACTCTATGGCCTCAAACAAGATCCTAAAGCATGGTTCTCAAGACTAGACAAGTACTTGAAGTAGCAAGGATATAGAAGAGGGGCCACTAACAATAATCTCTACATAAATTTTGAAAACAAAAACATGATCATTGTTGTTGTCTATGTGGATGATATCATATTTGGAAGTGATCTACAGATTTTGAGTGTAAAGTTTGCTTCATAAATGAAGAAGGATTTAGAAATGTCAATGTTGGGTGAACTGACATTCTTCCTTGGTCTACAAGTCTCTTAATCGGAAAAAGGGACCTTAATCTCTCAAACCAAGTATATCAAAGATATGTTGAAAAAGTTTAAAATGGAAGACTCAAAACCTGTTAGTACTCCTATGGTCACCGGTTGTAAATTAAGCAAGGATGATGAGTCTTTGGAAGTAGATCATACCATGTATAGTTCAATGGTTGGTAGCTTGCTATATGTAACCACTACAAGACTAGATGTGATGCAATCTATAGGATTGGTTACTAGATTCCAATCAACCCCCAAAGAAACACATGTGGCAGCAGTAAAAAGAATCCTTGGATATTTGAAAGGAACTATTGAGCATGGTTTATGGTATCCAAAAGGAAATTACTTCAGTCTAAAGGAATTTACTGATGCAGATTGGGCAGGAAGTATTGATGATAGAAAGAGCACCAATGGAGCACCATTTTACTTTGGAGATTGCTTGGTATTATGGCTAAGCAAAAAGTAGTCCTCCATTTCACTTTCTACAACGGAAGCTGAGTATATTGCTGCTGCATCATGCTGTACTCAAGTCATCTGGATGAAACAAATATTAGAAGATCTACTTGTGAAATATGATGACCCAATTATGATACACTGTGACAACACGAGTGCTATAAACATATCCAAGAATCCAGTTATGCACTCCAAAACTAAGCACATTCCATTAAAATATCACTTTCTAAGAGAACAGGTGTCACAAAACGTTGTCAAGTTGGAGTATGTTGATACAAAGGAACAAATTGCAGACATCTTTACTAGGCCAATAACTGGAGGGTATTTTTCCTATCTCAGGCAGAAGCTGGGGGTTATCCCTCTTCCTTAGTATAAACTGAAGATTGTACCCTATCACGAAAGATGGATATAGTTGACAGGGGGAGATATGACGACAGGGGGAGTTTTCAGATCCTTTGTCATTAATATCAAAGGGAGAGAAATTTGAAGAGTTGTTGTCATCAATGACAAAGGGGGAGAATGTTGAGTATGGTTGTCATTGATATAAAATAAGTTCATTAATGACAAAGGAAAAGTATAGCAATTCGGTGTAAATGGTCGACGCCATATTTAGGAGATGCTTAATTTTGGTTGGCTCTTAAAACTAGTCGAAAATGTCGAAGCAAAAAAAGCAGTCAATAGTCATATAAAGTTAGTCGGTGTCGACCTCTTGTATTATGGTCGAGTCCTTATAAATTAAATCAATAGTTGACCTCCTGTCGACCACTGTCAGTCAAAGTCGGAGTTCGACATCAAAATTAGCAAGTCGAAGTCAACACGACAGAGTTGAGTTCAACGTGGGAATCGACAAATCAGAGTCGAAACAGCGGAGTCGGAGACATTGAATTAAGAGTGTATTTTTGAGGTTCAGACTCCCGACATCGGAATCAGAACGGTGGAGTTGGAATCGATGGCGAATATTGACACGTTGTAAATCAATGAATAAGAAAGTCAGAGTTCGGATTGCGAATTCAAAGTGTTTCATAATCGCGTTGTTAATATTGGCAAGTTAAAACAAAGAGGTAATTTCTAATTAGTTTTATTTGTAAAGGGTCACGATTAAGATTAGTGATAGATAAGTGAAGAGGCATGATCGAGGGTAAATAAACAAGGATTTAATCCTTCAAATACAGTGGCGCTGTACATTCAAATAGCAAATCATAAGGTGTACAGAAAACATACAACGCATAATCATTTAAAGGGTGGTTGGGAGGCGGAGGACAGGCTACAAAGCTTGTAGGAGTTGTAGCTTCCTTCCAGTTGTTGGTAAACAAGGTGTTGTTGCATCCTTCAGTTGTCGCTGAAAATATTGGGTGTTGTTGCATCCTTCAATTGTAGATGAAAATCTTCGGTGTCGTTGCATCCTTCAGTTGTAGCTAAAAATATTGGGTGTTGTAGCATCCAACAAGTTGGTGCTTGCAAATACTTGTAAATATAATTTTGCAGTAATAGAAAGTGTTTGTGGTTTTCCCAATTGGGTTTCCATGGTAAAATTTTGTGTTCTGTTTCTATTGTTGATTTTGTCTTAAAAGTGATACAAATTGAAGAAATATCTAAACATTGATTCACGCCCCCCCCCCCCTCTCAGTATTACTTGATTTTCCAACAATATGGTCCATCGACTGTAGAATGTGCCAACAAAGTGATAGTCCTATGGATCATTATAGATGTTGGAATACGTCTCCAGGTAAGTTAATGTGAAGTGATTGGAGAATGTCACTATGGTCATAGTATTACAACATGCACGAAGTAAATTAAGCAAAGTATACTAGCATGCAGTAGTGTCTATGTAGTAATGGATGAAAAGAAGACTAAAAAATCTATGGTAAATTTTAGTGCACCAAAGTAAATGTCATTTAATCTAAGTTAGGAATTAGTATATGGAGTTAGCATGCAAAGTTGGATGCAAAAATTATCATATGCAAAAAATGTGACATGGGGGTGTGGGGGGGAGTGACACCACCACCCTACTGGATTAGTTACTAGAGGCCATGTAGCCTTTGGAATTCCTATTGTTGGTCCTTATGGACAACAATCAAAGTTACAATGAATAGAGAATGAAATCAAGGGAGAGATGAGGTAAATGCCTTGCTTAACGGGCACTTAGGGGGGTTGACTCATGGTCGTTTCAGTCTTCCTTTTGGACTACGTGTTCGTTGTCCTAAATTTGCAATGAAAATGAATGAGTAGCGACAAAAATGCTTCGGGATGGAGCCCTTTAATTGCTCTCGGATGGGGTCTTTACCTACTAACAAGTGTTAGACTGAAGCCAGTGCAAAGAGGGGTTAGAACTACAAATCTATATGGGTGTAAGTGTTTGTAATGAGATATCTTCTCACTGTTAGTACATCGGGCAGTGAGCTAAAGTAGTAAAAAATTGATGAAATAAATGTTTTTTTTTAAATGATTTTGACATGCAACAACATGCACTGATATGCAAGGTAAAAACGTAAGAGATCTATGTGGGCATGTGATTATTTAGGACATGCACGGACATGTATGTATCTTGCAATGATATGCACAAACATGCAATACCTTTCCTAGATGTAATGTCTCCATTTTAATTTCCATAGGTTCGAGGGAAAAATAATTAAGTTAGGAATTAATGGCCTAAAGTCACTTTGTAAAGTTCATGAGAAATTATTGAAGGGGTGATGTGGGCCATAATTTTGGTAATAATAATGCCCATAAATTCATAAATAAGGTGGCATTGAACACATTAGACAAGGAGGGCGCATTAGTGGCGGAATGAGTCCAAATATGTGGTGTAACTCCCATCCAAGGTGGAAGGAATCCTCTCACGAAGGTATCTCAAGGGTTGTAACTCCCCGAGATAAAAATAGCAAATCTATGACATCTATGACAAGCTATGACACCTATGACAACATCTATGACAATTTATGACAAGCCAATTTTTAAATTTAGCCAAGGAAGGCACATGAGGGAAGAGTGGGCCCACAAGGTAGCGTAACTCCCCCAAATCAACTAAGCATCCCCTAATTCGAATTTGAAGGAAGGATAAGGTCCAATTAAGCCAAAATAACATTAGAAAATAAGCTAATGTGTTCCAAGAATCATTCTCTCGTGAAAATAGTATTTATTGATATTTTTAAGAGAGAAAACTCTAGAAGGGGGTGAAAGATGAATGAAGAGTTATAAAAGAAGGGTGAGGACTGATGTGTGGGATATTTTGGAAATTTGATTTATGATTGTAAATCTCTTGTGGCTTTCAATCTTGGGAGATGTGCCCCTTGCATTTTTGAACTAGTTTCGATGGTGAAAGATTCCACCCTAACTAGTAGAGAGGAGGAGATCATCCAGATCTCTTCATTTCAACTTCATTGCAGATGTTGAGAGGGATCATTCAAATTTCTCTATTGAGATTCATTGATCATATGTATGTTTGATTTTGTTGCAGATTTGAAGAATTCATTAGTGCTTCAATATTTCTATTGCATTAGTTTTCCATTATTTTTAGGTGTTGTGTTGGTTCCTGGTTGAGGAGGGCACACCAATATATGGATCCCATTTCTATTGAAGACAATCTATGTTGGTATGAATATCATTTATATCTGATGTGGGCATGAATTGGGGGGGCAAAACTATCATTTGAAGCTATCTTCTATTGATTTAGAGCTTGGACCGGTGTAGGTGGGCCTTTAATGAACTTCGATTTATGATAGTTACGTGAATTTATGGGTTTTGAGACCTATTCCATTGCATACAAAGTGTCATTTATAGTAAGGAACACCTTTTTTTCACTGAAAAAGGTTTATGTATGCCCAAGATATCATCATTTTACCGGATCTACTCTATTCGACATCTCTTCTGGTGAAGGGGCGCACCTCTACATTTCCAACTATGTATTTATTGAGATTAAAGCTGCTATAAGAGACATTAAGCATTGTAATTTTGTTCATATTAGTATTTTTACTGTCTCCAACCATTGGTAATAAAGATTCACCATGATTTTATCATATTATGCTTCAATGTTCAGTGTTGTTGGTTGAACTATGCATAGATCTTTTGATATGGTTGTGCAATATTTTTGTAATGTGTACAAAAATTTCATATTAGCTCCATGAAGTCTGTTATCAAGATATTTGGGTTTATTTGGGAGTGTTAGGGTCGATTTGGAGTTGTTGGGAAGGATTTGGGATTATTAGGAAGTGTTTGGACCAAGTTGGAAATTAGGATCCTCATTGCAATGAAATTTGAGCTAGTCTTCCTAGATTCGAAATTATGCTTGTGGAGCTATTCATAATTGACCAAATATGAAGTACATATTAATTTATGATGCTACATTGAGCCAATAACTTCCTCCTCTAAATTGGTGATAAGATTAGTACTTTAATATTTCAATATTAATGATAAGGAGGTTGTATACAAAGTGTTTGAAGAAAGATATTAACCATATTTAATAACAGCTTCCAAATTTCATATCAAATCTAAATTGGAATATTACAATGGTCTAAAGCATATTTTATGAGCTTCCCCTCATTATAAAAATCCAAAATTATATATAACTATTCCTCCAATGTTGAACTAGAGCAACTCATAAGCCTACATAAGCCACCATTGGAACAAAGTTGAAAACCAATAAAATTTCCATTGGAAAATTGGAGTTAATATTCCTTTTTTTTTTAATTGGGGATATTACACTAGATCTACTTGAATAATGTACTTTAAAGCGTTGATCAGATTTAGCATGCATGAATAAAATAGATCTACGACATATATATCTTTGATAATAGAAGGTCTAACTAAACATGCATTCAAAACAGATATTTTATTTGAGTAGAATAAAAGGAAGGTTATAGAAGAGTTTGCAGAAGAGCGCATGATCAAGCTTAGAACAATGGAGTGCGTTCATAACCATGCCGAGTGACTAGTCCAAAAGAAAAAGACCAATAAGATAAAGGGGTTGTTCAAGGCTAACCACGATCTGCTTATCAGATGAGTACATGCAAATGCAAATAAATAACTAGAAAGGGATAAAGGATCCCTCCAAATACTTCTCTTGGTGCAACATGGAAGAGAGGGTTAGTACAAGCATAGATGCAACTAAAAATATGCTTAACATAAAGATATATCCTACAACCTACAAATAAATCTAATGTAAACAATAGATATATCCTGCCGGGAAACAATACCCCTTCCATGGCCTAATAAAGAAGCACATCGAAACGAGCTATTAATCAACAATACATGTTACCTCAATTAAATAGCATGCAAGACATAAACATCCACAACTCCTTCTTGACCTCCAAGGTCTTGCTTTATTATTCACTATTCACAAATGAGAGATACACAATATCATATCTCTTTCTCAAACTAATAACCAACAACAAATGAGAGAGGGAGAACCACTTTAAATAGGAAAATATCACATTGGGATCTTCTTCATGCATGAAAGGAGAAGGCGCCATCTCAAATGGAGATCCCAATGTAAAGTGATGAGAGAGTGTCACATGAGGGAGTTAGCTCCCATGCAAGGAGAATGCACCACATTAATGAGGAGATCCCCATGCCCATGCTAGAGAAATGTGCCATCTTGTGCAGGAGAAACCAATGTTGAACAAGGAGCATGCAAACACATGCATGAGCTATGTGAGGGTGCCACATGTGGGAGGAGATGTCATCGCATGGGAGGAGATAAGGTGCCACCTTGCTCCCCTGGATGACGGAAAACACATGCATGAGAGGGGAAAGGTGCTAAGAATATTTCCTTTTAATAATTGACCCCTTTAACCCGTTTTTATATAGTTTTTCGACATTTGCACCCCCCCCCCAAGGGAACTAAAAGGTCATGCATGTTTCTAGGGACATGGTGACTTACTCAAATTTTGACATCGGACCCTAAGGACTTAGACATCATCCTCAGTCACTTGTATTATAAAATACTTTGTCTTTCGACGAGTGAGTGAAAAAACTAGGATAAACTTTGATCATTAGGATCTAAGTTCATTTAGGTGAAAAAAACACTCTAAAGTAGCCATAATACAAATGAATCACTCGGGATATCCCTTTTACACATGTAATGGATGTCAAATTTTTTTACAAACAATCTCCTTTGACCATGACAAAGGAAGTGCAAAATACAACTAGGAAAAAGATTGCCTGATTTGGATTGTAACCAAGTGTTCTTTTACTTGGTTTTACTTGATGTGTTGGACAGGGATTGGTGGTTTGTACTAAGACACGATTCGAGATCAAAACATCTTTTTTAGAACAACAATGTTATCATTCCAAGTTTCAAGGAAGATAACCAGGGTGATGGCAATGAATAGTGATATGTACATGTTTTATCTAGACATTTATGTGATGGTTGTGGCATTCTACTGTGGGTATCTATAATTGATGAATTTTGTTTTTTCTTCATATTATGACGATGTTGTATTTTAAACTTAACTACCATTTACAACCATCATGTTGAAAAAGAATAAAAAGAATGTGGAACTTCAAGGTTTGTAATTGTACCATCTTGTTAGTGGGTCAAAATGACCAACGTTAACAGTAAGGGAAAGTGTCTGATTGCAAGCCCCAAGTTAAGCCTGTTCATGTTTGGAATGACACTTTCCAACTGGTATGTGGGTCCATTTGCCGCTACAGTATTGTAGTTATGATTTTTTGTTTAATTCAATCTAATTAAAAGCCCAATCTAAAATTTAATTGGATTTTTCTGAATATAAATCTATTCTATGAAAACATTTGAAAATAAAACTAATCCTATCCTGATCATGAGCAAAATTTTAAAGGAGGTAGGTTAGATTCCAAAAATAAATACAAGTAAACAAATGCTAAAAAATAATTTATCAAAACCCATGTATTTGTACTTAATTATGCAATATTAATAAGCAATTAATTAATCATCACAAATATTAAATCTAAGTGTAACTATAGAGCAACTAAGTCGTACATCATTAACTGAAAAAATAATAATAATAATAATAATTTCCAATCACATTCAATAAAAACACAACCATGAATAACTTCACCAAAACGTAAAAGAGTAGTATTTATATTCCAGCCACAAAAATATCTCCAACAATCACATTGGGATTTCTTCTCAATCATAATCTTTTGAAAAAAATTGCCCACCACCACCCCCCTTTCAGCCTCTTAGGATTTCCCTTTTAAAGACCAAACCGAGGGACATTTTGATAATTGTTTATAACTGGTATACAACAAAATATGTTGATTCCCAACATAGGCATGTTATGAAGTGTCAGAACATAATGACAAGGATGTTAATATTAAATTTTGTCGCTTTGCCATTTCGTCTTCACCATTGTGTCCAAGGATAAATGCACGTCACGTCCATATCTTGTTTCATTATTTCGAGTATGTTTGACCCTTTTAGAAGTCTGTCAAAGTTTTGGTAAGTAGGGGCATTTTGCGCCATGTCATTTAAATTTGGTAAATTTTGCATCCATTCATAAATTACCAATCTCTCCTATCATTAGTCGTCTCACTACGTACACTTCTGAAATGTAAAAAATATTTCCCTAGGTATCTGTTCATAAGAGAAAACCAATGTCCTCCATTTTGCAACTAAAAGAAAATTCCCCTCTCCTAACGACATTCCCATTCCCTCTTTTCGGCCTTACTTTTCTCCCCTTTGTCACTCATTTTTAAAAGAAAATAACCATGATTCCTTTGTCCCTTTTTTCATTTTCCCTAACTACACCTTAAAACTCCCCTTTTTATTCATTCCCTTTTAAAAGCAAAAAATGATGAAAATCCCCTTTTTCTAAAAGTTCCCCTTACCTTTAAAACTACCCCTCTTTCAAAATATTTATCCTCCCTTTAAGCCTCAAGCCTATTTATTGTTAGAAAAAATAAAGAGTAATAAAAATTCTCCCCTTCCCCTTGGTTTCTAAACCCCTTTTCCCATTATCATCCCTAATGTCAAAAGAAACAAAATTGATTTTTTCTTTTATATCCTTCGACCACAATCCAAAAGGAAAAGCCTAGAGATAACAAAACACCTGGTGGAAGGACAGATTCACAAGGAAAACCATGATCAACATGGGAGAGAGTACCATCAAAGAAGAGGCATGGACACAGAGACCATAACACCAAAACAATGGCAAAAGAACAAGACATTGCAGGCAACATTTTGATAGAAGGTAGTGAGAGAGTAGATATCGAGCGCAAACCGTCAGTAACCAAGAGGGAGGATGCTACCACGATTGCACAAGATCGTTGGGAAATGATATCAACAATCCATAGGCATAGATGATGAATCCATGGGGCAACGTATCGGGCAGTTGGCAAAATGGGGGCAAAAATTATTAAAATCATGGTAGATGCATAAGTAATGCTCCAAACCGATGCACATAAGTGGGAAATCCCACAAACACATACACAATAGAAGAAGTGGCAATGGACGACTAGTGAAGAAGGCCACACACAGTTGTCACACAGCAGGCAAGAGAAATTAAACGACCATTGAGTAAGTTGAAAGGAGAAACGCGGGCTATAATGATCCTGACCATCAATGCACAGTAACAAAACACAGAGAGTCCTGTCACATAGCGGCTGTCATGAGGAGCAATAGTGAATGCCATGTAAAAAAAATGCCCATGAAAGGAAAATCACACACACACAACTACCAGAGGGAGGTTTCCATTCCTTTACGCACCAAATCATGCCAAGGGTAATGGGTAGAAGACGAGAGAGCACCTAGAATCTACAATGAACCAAAATGCAGAGCACCCTCATTGATAAACTCCACGACGAGAAAACAAATGGTCACATGAGATACGAAACCATTGGGATCGTAATGCGGTGCATTTAATTTGTTTAATGGACTAACATTCTCACTTTGAAAGCGTTATTGTACTTCGTTAAGCTTTTTCAATCCCACTTTCATTGCATCCATGCACTTAACACCATTAATCTATCTCATGCATCTGATTTATCTGAGGGATCTAACTGTTAACACCCAAAAAGTGCTCACTAGCTCATTTCCTTATTCACATGACCCATTTGTCCACTTTTCCACCATTTGAGCCTCTAAAGCCATCAAAAGGTCACCAAAAGACCATAATACACCCCTTTTTCCCCTCAAAATGAATATTTTTCCTAAAAAAACATAAAAAACCCTTAAAAAGGGTCCAGAATTCCCAAAAATATTAAAAAAGGAATAAAAATATTCAAAATATTCAAAAAAGGAAAAAGGAGGGAAAAGGTACCTAAACCATGTTGGTCAATACCATTGGTTTCCTCAAAACCATAATGGTATTCTCCACCACCAAAAACTATAAAAGGGTGGTAGGAGCTCCTCACTTTCCATCCATCCATCATCCTATCCTCACGCTGCCAAAATCTCTCATGAGACTTTTGGCCATTTTCAGCATATTGGAGAAGAGACCTTTGGAGCTTGGAGCTACTCACCTTGGGAGTTGCTCAACACAGATCCTCACCATTTGAGGTATCTTAATACAAAACTGCTATTCTTTTATTTCTTGTTCTTGAATCGTTTTTAAAAAAATTATTTGTTATATGCACATGCTAGTTTAGATTTAGATTTAATTTATAATTGTTTTTTCTTTCAATATTGAAACTGCTATCACATTGTTGATAGGTGCCCATTGCACAAAGCTTGGTTGCAAAACCAAGCCAACAGTTTTTGGCGACTCCGCTGGCTTCGAATTCTTAGATCTCAGTTTTTTGCTTTAGATCTTAGTTTTTGTTAGTTTTAATCATTTTAATTCATAGATCTGCTATCCTAGACAACAGATCCATTGCTGTTTTAGATCTTGGCCCTTTCTATTGCCATTAACAGCCTGAAATTTCCATTTTCAGGTTCATTTTTTGGCATCTATTTTTCGGCTTTCGCTTCGCGGCTTTTTGCCCGATAGTCGCGCGACTCATCGCGACCTTGCGGCTTTTTTCCGTGCGGCGCGCCGCGGCTTCGCAGCCATTTTACGCGCTGCACATCGCGACTGTCTGACCGAAACCCGCGCTGCACATCGTGGCTTCGCGGCTGAAACCCGCGCTGCACATCGCGACTGCGTGGCCAAAACCTGCGCTGCACATCGCGGCTGTTTTCCCAAAACCCGCGATGCAATTTTTTTGAATTCGACCAATTTTTTGAAAATATTTTTTGTTGTATTTTTTGCCCATTTAACATATTTTACAGCATTAATTTTTCTGCATTTTTACAGCCATACTAAATCTTTTACTATTTATATATGCTCCATTAAAAGTCTTTTTAAAAATTTTCAGTAATTGAAAGAAAGAATTTCTGCATTTTATTTAGATCAAAGTTTTACTGTTTATTTGCTCGATACTTTGCCTAAGCAATTTTTAAGAGATCCATTTATTTCTTGAAATATTTATGTTATTTGCTTCACTTTAAATTATTTCAAAGATCCATTATTTTTGAATAGTTTTTTCAAGCATTTACATTTCAAAAACGCCTTTATTGTTTGCAAAACTGGAAGCGTCTTTTCTTTCATTTGTAATCAATCACCCAAGCGAGGCAAATCAATTTCAGTTTAAATACCACACTTGCACCCACTCTGCCACATAATTTAAACGAAGCCTTAAAATTTACCTTAACTCAACAAACTTTTAACTCCACTTGGGGAGCACTTAAAAGAATCTTGTAGTTAGGTAGAATTGAAAGGATAGGTGTACCAATAACAACTCTCAATTATTTACATTTGAGACATAGTGGTTGTCTTTAGGGTCCAAAAATCCCTTATAATTTTGACACGGTTATCAACCAATTTATCGGGAAGGCCTCTCCCTTAGGAGGGTTGAAGTACCCAGACTGGTTCCGGAAGTCTGAGTGGAATACCACAATCCATTCAGTAACCGAAGGATACCTTTCGAAGTTCTCGGTGTACACCCAAGAGGGTGTACAGCGGCGATAGAACCAAACTGCAAATTCACCCAACCGAACGTGTCATGAATGGGGTATCCTAGTTGCCACTCTTTAGGATTGTCTACCCAGTATCCCTCCTGGTAGGGGGATATCTAGCCGTTGATTCAACACTCTATATTGTCTGACTTGGATTTCATCACCATGCAGAGGATATCTTTTGTTGACTCACAATACTTCTAGTTAGGTGTTTGCATGATACATTACCCACCTTTGGTCTAGTAACACCACTTTTTTCTAGGAACTGTTTGACTTTTGGTATTATGACCAATTTTGTTGCATCCCTCCGCTTATTATAGCACAGCTGCTATAATAAGTGTCTTTTGAGGTTGGTTGTTAGCCTGAGAGCCTTTATTTTTTCACTCCCCTCTTGCACTCATTGTTGCATTACGGTTTCGAGTTTTTTACATCACCACCTTACACTGAAATTTTTAAAATATTTCTCACCATTGAGAATTTAAGACGATCTCGTAATCTTCAGGGTGAACCCCCTCAGTTCGGTATACTTGGCTCTACACGTCATAGACGTAGAGCCTTATCCCTTGACTCGACACGTCATCGGCCAAACACACAGTCATTCGATTCTGACACACCTCACTTCACATATGATTCTAAGGCTGAATCCAAAAACCCTACTGAAATATCACCACCAACCTCATGGCTGGATCACAATACGACCCACTTTTCACCAGTACTATTGGAGATACATCCACAAACCCTTCTACTACTGTGCCACCCATGGTAACAACAACCCCTTTAGGCATGCCTAATATAGGGGCCACTCCACCTTTAGGTATGCCCAACACAGGACTACCTCCTATTATGGGTATGTCCAACATAGGGATCACACCACCTCTCATTACCACAACCCAAATCCCAGGAATTCCTGGCACTATTCCTAACCCCTCTGCAACCCATGTTGCACTTGGGAGCGCTGGCCCATCCCAAACCACAATGGTTGGAGGACACATACCTTCAATACCTAGCATAGCCTCAGGGGCTACTGGACTACTACATAATGCCACCATTAATAGTTATGTCCCAGTCACTACGCCACGCCCATCTACTAGTTTACCTTACATGGCTAGTCTGAACTTACCAGACCTAACCAGGCTAACCAACGATCCTATCAGGCACAACCCTACATGGCCACCCATGCCCACAAAGCTCCCCTCGGACATCCCTAAGTTTGAAGGAAAACCTGGGGAGGATCCCCAAAACCACATAATGTCATTTCACCTATGGTGTTCATCTAACTCCATAGTGGATGACTCCATTAGACTAAGACTGTTGCAACGAACGTTCACTGGCTCTGCAGCCAAGTGGTACATCAAACAACCACATGGGACCCACCATACATTTACGTCTCTCGCCTCCACTTTCCTTCAGTTTTTTCAGCTACCTGTACACTATGATGTAGGAGTTGAAATACTGTTGTCTTGCAGACAAAACATAGCTACCCACATCACCGACCATATCCATGTGTGGAGCAAGCATCGTAGCCTCTGTAAGATCAAACTGGATGACCGTATATTTTTGGACTGGTTTCTTAAATCACTCCTACCCCTCATAGCCAAAGACGTAGCTTTCGAACGACCCTAGTCAGAGGAAGACGCTATCTTAAAAGCTCAACAATTCGACTTGATTTATGCCCAGTCAGGCTATCTCTACACCAACATACCAGACGCCCCACGAGGTGATTCTCCACACGGTGATGCTCCGGGGGCATCACATGCCGCTGATGGTATTATCGACCAAGTCACGGCACAAAATAAGCCTTTAAGCATGGTGAGCACCATAAATGCCCCAGACCTCTCTAGGGCTACATCTAATTCTGGAGCGACAACTTCGTACGCTCCAACGAATCAGACTCATCACACTCATGGACCCTCTTGTCCACAACATTGCTATGGGAAAGCGCCATCGACATATGTACCACCCACATACTATAACCAACCGGCCACCCATAACCCAATTCATTTATCGGCCCAACCAATATATTACCCACAACAAGCTACACCAGCTAACCCAACACTTCCAATAGCTCAAGGTTACCAACAACCCCAGCAAACAACTGGACCACCTCCAGCCCCACCAGCTTATTATCCACCACAACTTGCTCCCACACCTGTGGCACCCCAAAATCCTCCCACTACTCAAGGGCAAGTGTACACACAACACAATTAGCCCCAACATCAAAACAACCAACGCAACCAGGGTGGACAACAAAACCGTGGAAGAGGACGTAACCACGGCAACAACCAACAACATAATCAAGGTCCACCACCTCCCAATCCTCCAAATAATAACAATGCTGCTCCTCCCAACCAGAATCCTGATCGTCATCCCAAGTAGCCAAAAAACAATAACCTGAGAACAAACCATCCATGTTCTATATGTGGAGTCTATGGACACTACACTCACAACTGCCCCCATTTAGAGAAAGCACGTAAAATTTGGGCTGACGATGCCCAACGCCAGGGCCACGTTGGACAGCCAGCTCCACTTAATCAACTGCAACCCAAGATATTACAAAACCCATTGCCAAACCAGGGAGTAGTAAATAATCACCCTATGGATCCCCCACGAGGATCTGCTGCACCCCAGCAGCAAATCACCTATGCATCAACTGATTATCAGCATACGGATCCAGGCACACACCATTTATTAATGATGTGATCCAATGACATTAACTTCCAAACTCGCAGGAATCAGTACGACCCACCCCCAGAAACTCCTCCCACTGATGCATCCACCTCCCTTCCACCAAATCAACCACTACGCATACCAAATATGCTGTTGGACGGAGGACCTAAAATCCCTCGCATCCCTTTGCGAAGGATTAACAATAATCCTAATGCTCGCGCAACATCCAATTATAATGTCATGGAAGACCTAGCACAATCCCCCGCTGCTATGTCTGCTTTGGAGGTACTGCAAACATGCCCTGCACAACGAAAACTACTACTATCCGCCATCGGAGGAGTAGACCCTGACGACACACACATGATGGCTTTTGACTTAGATGAAGCCGAACCTCAATTGCCGTCAAATTTGGCCTTCCAAGTATCAGTAAACATTCGAAACCTTGTTGTGCATCGATGCATCATCGATGAAGGAGCTTCAACCTGCGTTGTGTCCACCCTTGTGTGGCAGAAACTTAGCTCCCCTGCTTTACAACCATCCACCACGGCATTACGAGCTTATGACGGACGCTCAGCTCAACCACAAGGCCTCTTAGCGAACGTACCCGTAGAACTAGGCGGCAAATTAGTTCTTATCGACATCGAAGTGATCAACGCCCAGCTCAACTACAACCTCCTTCTTGGACGTAGCTATATGTACAAAATGAAAGCAGTGGCTTCATCTGTTTTTCGCCTCATGATGTTCCCACATGAAGGACGCGTTATCAAGATTGATCAACTCACATATTATGATCCTAACGCCCCCACAACCCCTCAAAATATGCTACCAATTATTGAACAAACCATTCAAACCGCACCAACATCATTTGTGTCGTCAATTGGTCCTGGAATCTACACCGAGTCACCTATGACTTCCACATTTCCATCGATCTCACCACCTTTACCGATAACAAAAACATCGGATTTGTGCACCCTGTCGCACACCACACAGTAGCCTTCATCACTACCACAAACACCCACAGTGCCTACTCATATTTGCACAACGCCAATTCATACTATCCCGTTCTTGTTCCCATTTTTCGGAGTTGTCAGTTCGCTAGTAATGGCTACACTCAACCTTCCTGGTTTAACATTAGGGATACCTGTATGGTACTTACCTACTCCGAGCCCCCCGCCGACTCCGACTGTTATTTTACAATCGGTACAACCTATCCCTACTACCAACCACCCACCCCCTCCTGTCGCTCATCTGCAAAACAGACCACCCCCAATAGTGACTACGACATGAACGTCCAGAAACGCCTCACCTTCGTTACGGAATACAGGGGGCAGAGGCCCACCAACTTATAACACTGGACCCATAACTCGCAACCCCCCAGCAACCCCCAAGGTAGCTAAAAACCCCCCAACTATTTGCATTCCTCCTAAGTGCTCGTTGTGTGACGACGTAGGCCATGCCACTCATCAATGTCCACAATTACCTGCATTCCAAGAACACATGAATATGTTGGATGACGACACTGGAATTCCAGTGGTAAGACTTGAGACACCTCCTCAACCTCACGACAAAACGCTCCGCACTAACCACCCTTGTGCGATATGCGGCATTTATGGCCACTATTCACACCATTGCCCCGATCTACCAGATTATAGAGCAGCCTTATACGAGATGAACGATGCCGACTTAGAGATATCTCCTCCCCTCATCGAGGAGATCTACCCTCCGAAATCATCTTCTTCGGAAGAAATCAATACCATCTATATGATTTCAACCACATACAAACCAGAACCCGTTGATTTATGGTCTAATTACTTTCGTACTGATGAGCAAATTCTAGAAACACTCACTGCACCGGACCACCCTTGGGACGATATGCATCATCGCTCATACTTCCTCCCTGAGGCATCTACATCCACCGTAGAAAACCAACTATCAATCGAATCGAAAGATTTCCTACCAACTAAGGTTGATTGGTTCAAAGACCCCATCCCAGCACCAGATGCCTTCGAAGAGGGGAACATGTCCAACATTTCCCCTATTATACAAATCAACATTTCCACCACACCTGGAAAACCTGAGCTCATCTCGCTAGGTGCATCATGCACTCAAGCGGAAACTCAGGCATATAAGAAACTCTTCCAAGAGTTTCGTGATGTCTTCGCCTGGTCTTACACTGAGATGCCTGGCCTCGATCCCAAAATTGTGGAACATCACATAGACACTTGGCCCAATGTGCCTCCTGGCCGACAGAAACAATGACCAATTCACCCGTCCAAGCTCCCAGCTGTTAAGGCTGAGATTGAGAAACTCCAAAAAGCAGGATTCTTATATCCTATTACCTACACCACCTGGGTTTCAAACCCAGTGCCAGTAAACAAAAAAGTGGGCACCATACGCGTTTGTATTGATTTCCGAGACCTCAACCTCGCTTGTCCCAAAGACAACTTCCCCACACCTTTCATTGACCAACTAATCGATGAATGTGTGGGACATGAGGTCCTTTCTTTTATGGATGGTTTCTCCGGATATAACCAAATCAAAATCCGTAAAGAAGATCAATACAAGATAGCTTTCACTACCCCATGGGGCACCTTCGCCTATCACGTCATGCCTTTCGGTCTCAAGAATGCTGGAGCCACTTTCCAATGCGCCATGACTTATTGCTTCCACGATCTACACAGAATCATACAAGTTTATCTAGACGACCTCACCGCTTGATCCAAGAAACAATCTGACCATTTAGACGACCTTCGACAAGTTTTCTTGCGTTGTCGAAAATACAACATCCGCTTGAACCCTCTCAAGTGTGTCTTTTGCGTTACATCAGGACGCCTGCTGGGATTCGTCATTTCAGAAAAAGGCATCACTGTAGACCCCTTGAAAGTCCAAACCATTGTATACTTACCGTCACCCCATACATTAAGACAACTTCAAAGCCTTCAAGGGAGGTCCAACTTCCTCCGCTGCTTTGTCCCTGACTATGCCACAACGGTCCATGGTTTCCTACAACTACTACGTCTGCATACCTGTTTCATATGGGACCAACAATTAGAATCAGCTTTCACTGACTTAAAGAAAGCACTCACGAACGCCCCATTGATCTCTCCTCTAGATTTCACAAAAGATTTCACCCTCTATGTTTCAGCATCCGAATATGCCGTATCTGGAGTTCTTGTCCAAGAAGATACTGCTCTCCAAGAGCATGTCATCTACTATGTGAGCCAGACCTTGTCAAGCCCACCCCTCCGCTACCCACATGAAGAGAAGATGGCCCTCACTGTCGTCTTTTCAGTACAAAAGCTGCAACATTACATTCTCCTGAGCCACACCACGATTGTAGCCAATTCCAATCCAATGGTTTACGTCTTGACACGTCGCCTTCTTTAAGGCCGAGTAGCTAAATGGGTGATTATCCTACAAGAATACGACCTAACTTTCAAAACCCCAAAGAGCACCAAGGCCCTAGCACTTCCTCAACTCATCACAGATCTCCCATCCTCTTCGTCATCACCCGCTATCCAAATGGACCTCATTGACGATCACATTTTCATCATTTCTTCTGACGACCCATGGTACGGCGACATCTTAATCTACCTCCGCACACAAAAATTTTGACCCCACATCGATCGTGACAGACGTCGTCGTATACGACACCACGCCCCCCGATATCTCCTATTAGGCGATGTACTTTATCGATGCAGCGTCGATACCATCTTACGCCGCTGCCTATCTTATGATGAGGCAGAACAAGTCCTTAATGACTGCCATAGCAGTGCCTGCGGAGGCCACTTCTTCGGCATGGCCACCGCCCAAAAGATCATCCACGCAGGTTACTTTTGGCCTTCATTATTTACTGATTGCATCACCGCAGTCAAACATTGTCAAAACTGCCAACTTTTTGCCCCCAAGGCAAGAACCCCACCCGCCCCCCTTCATCTAGTCGTCATTGTTGGACCATTCTGCAAATGGGCCATCGACTTCCTAGATTGCAATCCCACGTCAATCGGCGGTCATAAACACATCATTGTGGCCGTAGATTATTTCACCAAGTGGGCGGAAGCCATGCCAACTTACAATTGCAAACTTGACACCGCTGCACGTTTTTTCTTCAACCATGTTATCGCTCGTTTTGGAGTGCCAAAGCAACTCGTCTCAGACCATGGCTCTCACTTCGAAGATGCCGTTTGGAGAGAATTATCAACCCTACTGAAATTTGAGCACCATTTCTCCTCCGCCTACTACCCCCAAGGAAATGGCCAAGTCGAAGCGATTAATAAAATTTTGAAGACCATCCTCCAGCGCACTGTTGACAAACACAAATCAAATTGGCACCATATGCTCTTCCCGGCACTTTGGGCATACCGCACGTCAACCAAAACCGCCACCGGTTTTACCCCTTTCCATCTAGTTCACGGTGTCGAGTCCGTCCTCCCCATCGAGTGCCAGATTCCAGCCCTACATATGGTTGTTGAACTCCTACCGGACACTTCCCCAATTGAGCAACGCTTACTACTCCTGAAGCAAGCCGATGAAGATCGACGCACAGCCCTCCAAACCATGGAAGCATCCAAGAACCGATCCAAACTGAGTTACGACAAACATGTCCACCCAAGAACTTTTACTGAAGGGGACCTTGTCCTCGCCTATGATCAAGCTCATGACAAAACCGAAAAAGGAAAGTTTGTGTCTATGTGGCAAGGCCCATACATTATACACACTTGCCTCGAATAGGGGGCATACATTCTAAACGATTCAGAAGGCAACCCCCTATGCAACCCACGCAACGGGTTGTACCTCAAGCGATTTTACCCATAGAAAATCTGATGGACACCACCGTCCATTATTGTACAGTCTTATTTTGTTTTTCACAAAAAATTCAAAAAACCTAAATATTTGTTTTTTCTGCATGACCACAGATGGATCCTGTTCCACACTGCTACGTCGGTTTCACTGATGGTGCAAGCCGTTGGTCCCCTAATCTGGCCTTCGCAGCTTGGGTAATATATTCCCCTTCACATGAGTTGATCCACATCGACGAAGTGTGCATAGGTGCCGCCACCAACAACCAAGCTGAATACGATGCCGTGACCGGTCTCCTGGCCGTAGCTCTCCAAATGAGCATAAGTCACCTTAACGTTTTCTTGGACTCACAACTCCTTGTTTCCCAGCTCAACAATGATTACCAGCTACATGATCCCTGTCTTTTCAGAAAATTCTTGCGCACTAAAAAATGGTTCGACAGTTTGAATCCATTTCATTCACACATGTCCCGAGGAATCTCAACAGTGTAGCAGACCATATGGCCAACAACATTCTTGACTGGCACACTAATCAAACAATATAGTAAATACAAAATGTACCTCCATGGGAATACAGAAAATCAAACATGCCTCCACGGGCAAGCAAATAGACAATAAATGCATCCATCTGCATACACGACTATATACCAAAACATATATATATATATATATATATATATATATATATATATATATATATACATCATAATATAGTCAAACATGTCATAGGTGCCCTCAGCACCCAATATACAAAAATACATAAGCCGTACAAAAAGGTACTTCCCCATATGCTCATCAGCATTTGGGGGCAGATACAAGATCATCTAATCATCATGGTCTCCAGGCTCCTTTGGCGCCACCTCCGTTGGCCGCACTAGATCATGCTGAGGCCAAACTCTCCTCTCTGTCGGCCTCGCTGGATCATCTCGCACCCGAATCCTCCCCTCCACCGGCCCTGCCGGATCATGCCGAGCCCCATCCCTCCACTCAGCCGCCAACAATGCTGCTCTGAGCAGGATCGAGCACCACTCACAAGGTGCATCGAAACAACGCTCGACGATGTCCCGATCCAAATCCCTCCACCCATCCTCTGGCAATCCTGCCAGGATCATGTCTAGTGTCTCTCGGACACCCTCCATGGCATCATCTCGAGGCCCAGCTCCTTGACCGCGAGGCCCAACTCCTCGAGCATTAGGAGGCAGTACCGCTACAGGAGGTGGAACGACCACCATCGCCCGTCCCCTATGAACCACATGGTCGACTGGTGGTACAGGACCAACATCTGTACAATCACGCAAGTGAACCATCATATAAATATCTAACTATAATCATAACAAAAACATTTAAAACATATGATATAGTAGAGAACAAAACACAAAAACATACCATCTAAACCCCAGGCCTGTCCCTGGGCTCGAGGCATCTCCGGATCTCCTTGATAATCCATATCGGCATATGGATAGTCATCAATCAGCAGGGGGATCTGCTCCCACTGCTCATACATATCCTGTGAAAAGAACCCGCGGATACCACCACCACCGCGGGGCATCATCTGCCCCCACCTCACCATGCGCGGCTCGCTCACCAACCCATCTCGAACCGGCACCCGTGGCCACAAAGTCGGTACCCGCTCAAAGAAGAAACAACACAGGAAGGAGGCATACTAGAACCCTCCCCCTTCCCGACTGACCTTGTCCAGATCTCTCCGGACACTAGCCAAAAACATCTGACCCCATGCGTAGTAGGTCCCCTTCAACACAAAATCCACCATCATCGTTTGTCCCCCCGACAAACGATGTGGCGTCGCGGCACCCAACACCCGCAGAACACAAGCCCCAACAGCCCGCATGTCCCACTCCCACAAAGATCTCAGGCTCAAAGCGTTGTTCTGCACAATCGCCCCAGCAACACAGAAGGTCTCCAGGAGATCCTCGATATCTAAACCTGCCGGGATCCTCCGTAGAAGATCCCCTACCTCCCCTAAGCAAGGCAACCCGGTAAGAAAGTATACATCAGTAAGGGTGATCTCTAACCTCTCACCCCCAACAATGAACGCACCCTCTGCAGGGACCCAAAGACTCACCAATTTGTTCAGTAGTGGTCCTACTGAACGCATCGGTGGAATCTGAGCGAACTTCAGGAGCCCGCTCACAGCCAGAGCTTGTCGGACCCCCTGATCGGTCTGAATCCGAATCATCAAGTCCTCCTCCATCTCCCGCTCTCGCCATGACACCAATGGTCTCCTCAACATCCTACCAAAAAACAAAGAAATTTTTTAGAACCAGAATTTTTTTTCAAAACATTCCATCACGGCTTTTCCATCAAAAGCTGCGATGATAATAGCGGCTTTCATCCAAGAACCGGTGATGAACATCGCGGGTATTGACCACACAATCGCGATGAACATCGCGACTATCAACCCCATAGTCGCGATGAACATCGCGACTTTCAGACTGACAACCGCGATGAACATCGTGACTTTCAGACCGACAACCGCGATGAACATCGCGACTGTCAGCCCCAAACCCGCGATGTTCGTTGCGAAAAAGGACGCGAAACCCGCGATATTCCACGTTGGAAGGCCAACATGGAATTTCGCGGCCTTTGGGGGCCCACCGCTAACCAAAAAAGACATAATTAAAAAGGCTAAGGCGAATAGGGTTACCTGAAACTCGTGGAATCGAAAACCAACGGTCAAATCTCCCGAAAATCAAGAAAGAGCTCTGATTGCTCTGCCAAATTCACATGTAACAATGACACATCATATGGGCCCCACACCCTATTTATAGAGATTTGACCATTTTTCAAACAACCATTGCGGTATCATACGACGTCCGTTCCTCAAACTGTTGGTACCGTTGGAATCAGCACAGCGAGAACTTCATGATAATCCTTTCCTTTTCCTGTTTTCACCAGGTCCATTTTTTCATGCCCTCGTTGCCTTGGTTTGCGTACCACAGTGGCCGTCGTCCGTTTTTTACGAGTCTTATATCGCCGGATTCAGTTTTTCGTGCTCGTGATGACACTTGAGATCATTTCTCGCTCTCACGCCCAGATTTTTCGGGCATTTTTCCCATGCCCCCTCATTGCCTCGGTTTGCGTACCACATCGATCGTTCTCCATTTTTTACGAGTCTTATATCGTCGGATTCAGTTTTACGCGCTCATGATGACGCTTGAGATCATTTCTCGCTCTCACGCCCAGATTTTTTGGGCATTTTTCCCATGTCCCCTTGTTGCCTCGATTTGCGTGCCACATCGATCGTTCTCCATTTTTTACGAGTCTTATATCGCCGGATTCAGTTTTCTGCACTCGTGATGACGCTTGAGATCATTTCTCGCTCTCACCTCCAGATTTTTTGGGCATTTTTCTCATGCCCCCTCGTCGCCTTGGTTTGCGTTCCACATCGACCATCGTCCATTTTTTACAAGTTTGATATCGTCAAATTCAGTTTTTCGCGCTCGTGATGATGCTTGAGATCATTTCTCGCTCTCACCCCATAATTTTCGGGCATTTTTTCAAAATGCCACTCATCACCTCAGTTTGCGTGCCACATTGGCCGTTGCCCCTTTTTTACAATCTTTATGTCACCGGATTCAGTATTCCGCACTCATGACGATGCTTGAAACCTTTTCTTGCTCTCATCAATCCCTTTTTGTTCGGTATAGTTTTACCCCTTTTTCGGGCCGAGCAATCCCTTTTACGAAAAAGGCACTTAGGGAGTTTCTGTTAAGCTATTTTCTGACTCCTAAAACAATGAAAAGAACATCGAGCAACCTTGCTTCCTTTCATGCTCGCTAAACGTATCTGAAAAGGCGTCTACATGGTATAAGTTTACCCCTTTTCTGGACCTGGTAGACTAATTACGAAAAAGGAATACTCTAGTCACATAGGCTAGAAGAGTTCTCCATTTGCATCATTTTATGCTTTTTCGGGCCTTGGAGACTAACTTACGAAAAAGAACACCAATGGAGTCCACTTACCGCTTTTAGACTCTCTAAACATGAAAGCGACCACGAGAAATCACCATCCTGGGCTCGTAAAAACCCACAGGATGGTACTCACAACCACTGCAGAGTCTTCTTATCGTTTTCAAACTCCTTAAAAATGAAAGCACCCATGAGCACGAATAGTCCTGGGCTCACAAAATCCACAGGACAGTACCATTCAGAGCACACTTTTATCCCTTCTTGGAGCTCATTAAAACTACGAAGAAGGACCCAATGGTGCTTCTCAGCGCCACAACAAATCACGTCTACTTATATGGCAGCTTCCCCATTTTGGTCGCCTTTGTTCAGAGTATTCTGCAGTATGTCACCCTGAGAATCCCTCGACAACACCCATCAGCTTGACCCCCCAGAGTCAATTCATACCCTTCAGTCCCTAAAAGCTATGATCCCCACACCTATAAATCAGTTCCCTACGCGCCAGGTCAACCATGTCATCATGCTCTGAACAAAGGAAGTTTGAGTCTACCCACTCTATGACCCCAGTTACTTCCCATCCCCACAAGTATGTCAGTCCTACCATCAGTACTACCACACTTCAGTTCTACACCTCGTGCTCCTATCAAGGAAACATCATTGCCTTGTTAGTTGCTGGTCTCCCTCTGTCGATGACAACCAAATTTATTCCAGAGGATAGACCTAGAGGTCCCTGTGTCTTGGACTCATCACCATTTATGATGAGTGCCTACGAATCATTTCGAGAAGAGTCCTTAGTGCCTCTCCAAATGGTTGTTTCTCACATGCTCGACTTCAACACCTTGATCGCATCATTGAAAATCGCACAGGGTATTGGACCTTTCAGTTATTTGTTGAAGACCCCAGATACCACCTGACTCTTCCACATTTGAAAGTCTACTTATGGAAACAACCAATTACATTTTCCTATAGATATCCGGGTTGCGCATGGCGACAGTATTCAGATGTACCCCAGTTTTATACTCCCTCGAGTATACAGTTACATATACTCCTTAGAGTTGACTCAGAGTCATTGAGTCCCTACAGATGTTGGACACCTTCAGATTCAACAGTTCATTAACCCTTCTGAAACCTTGTTCAGAACGGTTGTCACTTTATTCCAGTGTATCAGTTATTGAGATCAGTCATGTTATGATCATAAGTACATCCCAAAATAGTGTCCCCTTTGGACCATTATGATGTACCAACATATTTTTTATGTATTATTCAGGTCCCCCTTCTTGGGACTAATTGTTATGTATATGTCTTGATACGAGCATGGGTATGCTCGCCTTGTCCATTATCAAAGATTATTCCTCATTCATATTGAGGCCATGTAAATTTTTTTTTTTTTGCAGCTTCCAAGGTCCGTGGATCCAGTCTCCAACTGGTCTCTTCTCTTCCCCAAACCCCAGGAAAAAGACAAAAGAACTGTGATGTCTATTGGCCATACGATGAGCTCTTGCCCTCACACATCAGGGGGCAATCTGTTAACACCCAAAAAGTGCTCACTAGCTCATTTCCTTATTCACATGACCCATTTGTCCACTTTTCCACCATTTGAGCCTCTACAGCCATCAAAAGGTCACCAAAAGACCATAATACACCCATTTTCCCCCTCAAAATGAATATTTTTCCTCAAAAAGCATAAAAAACCCTAAAAAAGGGTCCAGAATTCCCACAAATATTAAAAAGGGAATAAAAATATTCAAAATATTCAAAAAAGGAGGGAAAAGGTACCTAAACCATGTTGATCAATACCATTGGTTTCCTCAAAACCATAATGGTATTGTCCACCACCAAAAACTATTAAAAGGTGGTAGGGGCTCCTCACTTTCCATCCATCCATCATCCTATCCTCACGCTGCCAAAATCTCTCATGAAACTTTTCGCCATTTTCAACACCTTGGAGAAGAGACCTTTGGAGCTTGGAGATACTCACCTTGGGAGTTGCTCAACACAAATCCTCACCCTTTGAGGTATCTTAATACAAAACATCTATTCTTTTATTTCTTGTTCTTGAATCGTTTTTAAAAAATTTATTTGTTATATGCACATGTTAGTTTAGATTTAGATTTAATTTATAATTGTTTTTGCTTTCAATATTGAAACTGCTATCACATTGTTGATAGGTGCCCATTGCACAAAGCTTGGTTTCAAAACCAAGCCAACAATAACCCTTTCTCTCCCTTGACCAGCCCTCCAAAGGTGATTATGGTGTTGTTGCTCGAACCATGCCATTTTGAGCATCAACATAAATGGCGACCATACTAGGGATACCATATTCCTTTCAATCTTTTAATTCTTCCTAATCAAATCCCTTTAATCCTCTTGTTATTATTATCTGATTACGACCGATTTGTGGAGGTTAGTTAGTCATAAATCTGCTATCCAATTCTTTGATCCTTGTTCATCTCCTCCTTCTTTTGTCGTGGATTTTTTTATTCCTATATATTAGGGGGGTATGTATAGTTAGTATAATCCCATCACTAACCCCATTAATCCTCAAAAAGTCCTGGAAAAAGTGGGGATTTTGCAATATGAAGTCAATGACGATCCTGCTCCTTGGTGCATGCCTTCGTCTTTGAATCTAGCCCCAACCACCTTTGGGGATATCAAAAACTCAGCCGAGTATTTGGGGATTTTAATCGTATATCCTTTGAAGAGAATGAAGCCTCCCTTGTCCAGTATCGTCATTGTATTCCTCTTCTTTATTGATGCCGATTAGAAGAGAATAATGTAAATTGGCTTGCTTCCGCTTTACAAACATGCCTTGAAACCTCAATTTCCCCTATTTTATCATCCAAGCTTATCTCTTTGACAACCCCAGGGAATTTATCTGTTTCCAAAATCGATGAAGATGCTCGCTTGTCTCTTAACCCTCGACCCTCAAATTCTTTATGATTCAAATTGTGGAGAAAGCCTATATGCACAAATATGCAATTCGTGCCTTATGTATCCTCCGAAGAAACCTTTACGTATTTGGGCAAAGAGAAACCTTATTATGTCAATGTGGATAGCTTGGGACAAACATTATCTACCTTTTTGCTTATTCTTGTGTCTTGTCTTGATCATTCCTAAGTGGAGCCTCTCCTTTCACTACATGTTCAACACCTATTGTGTCATCAAACATTCCCTAGGAAATAAAGATTGAGGATACTTAGGGTGTCACCTACACAAATTATGAGAATATTATTTTATTTGCAAAATACTTTATGTTAAATTTTAATTACAAAGTTTGTAATCATGACCAAGTTTGGTCAAGGATGATTGTAATTACTGATTATTATTATTTAATAAATTAAAATAGGAGACAAACACCCAAGAGAACTGTTAAATGAGTGTTCACTGACCCACTAGGAGGAATGGAAGTTGTTAGAAGGTATGGGACAGATGGCAGCATTTGCACTCCACCACTAGCTGTTGGTTATGGGACAACTACCCCTAAATTTGTGGCATTACCCCCCAAGTGGGTGGAAGAGAGCAGACAGCTCATTAATGACCAGTTAACCACTAAAAGGCCTAGGTAGCCTAGATAAGGCAATTCGAATTGGACAGGCAGCCCCTTACAATATTTTCTGCAGAAATATTCCTCAAGTGCATAAGGTGATCACTGAGAGATTCGAATAGGGAGGCTATGTGAGAGTGCAATTGTGAGTCTGCTAAATATACTGAGAAGGAAAACCAGAGGTGCTGGTGCAGGTCTCTTTGATTGCTGAGTCTTAATGACTGGACAATCTATATTCTATTGCAAGTTGATGTACTAAGGCTTCAACAGAATCTTCCTCCTGGTGGTTCAGTGAACAGGCTCGGGGGTCCTAAGGCAAGTAATTTGGTTGTCTTCAGGAATAGGTTGGGTGGAACAGGTTCCTTGGGTTATTTGTTTCTCCTACAGTCAACTAGGTTTTACTGTTCTTACTTTTTGTTTACAGTTAAATGTTTATGTATAATAGAAATATTAATTACAGTCATATAGAAGAAACTATTCTACTTTCTGATCTAAGTATGATTTTGAATGAAAGAGCTTTATGAAATGATTGAATCGATACCATCTTTATATTTTTCCACATGCTGTTATTTGCATCGTACTCCAGTATAGAGAAGTAAATTAAGAAAGATGAGTGATAGGCAAAGTGCCATTGATTGGAAATATGAATACAGTAGTGCTCTTGTTATAATTATGCCATTTATTTAAACACAGTAAACATTACAGTATAGTATCAACAGCTGTATAGAATTCATCTAATTATTACATGAAAGAAAAACACATTATGTTTCTGCACAGTTCTATATATTTCTTTTTAACTCTATCTAGTTCAGATAGTAATCACATGCAGTTCAATATTATAAATTTCATGTTTTTCAAGCAATTATATTTTCAAGAATTATAGCAGCTGCAAAAATTAATCTCTGGACAGATTTGTTACAATTATACACATTTTGATTCTTTACTAACTATCACTTTTGATTTCATTTATTAAATATTTGCACAGTAGTATCAAACCCTAAGATATTACAGACCCTAGTTTCTGTTTACAGAGTTCATAATTTTCTCCTCAAGCCATTCATGGCAAACTATAGACATTTATTTTCTGAGCCTAACAGTTATAGATTTCCAAACCCTAGCTAACATTTTGAGACTACTACAAGACAGTAAGCATCACTTAGCAGAAAGCACAATTCAATATCAATACCTAGCGATAGTTTACAACTCTAGTAAGAAAGCATACACAGTGTCGAAACATTCACATGTACGAGTTAAGAACCAGTTCGTGGGTTCGAATGCATATGTACAAACAAGTTACCAACAAAAGCTACAGGTAGGGTTTCAATCATGAAATAAAATAGAACACCGTGGTGTAGCCATTCCAAAAACATAAATATCAACAACGATAACAAAAGTACAGGGAACAACTATTACAGTTATGCAAACCATAACCCTCAGCCAAAAAGAACCATCGTTGATTGGCATCCCACAACAGTTATACAATTATTTCCTCAACCATTAATTTTAAAACAAGTCTTTTCATTTCAAGCGAGCCATTGTCTTTCAAAAAGGAGAACCCTCGGCTCTCATTTCACATTCAAAAAGTATAACAGAGTTCACATTACGAACCTGTCAAGGTTCCCAACATTTCACAGAAGTTTAAACCTTATCAACCAAAACGTTTAAACGAGGACAAGATCCACAAACTACACAGGGTTTTACCCTTGACTTTAGCAACACAAAAACGAGAGCCAAGTTCTTATCAAGCCAGGCATCATATAGCCAAATAACAACTTAAACAAATGAAGGTTACCCTCTGTACAGTATGTATCAAAACAAGACTTTAAAACTTCACACTCGGCCATCACCGAAACAAAGTTGAATGGTTCCAACTCTCGGCATAGAGAAAGCATCACCAAAACCATGCCAAAGGCACCTACGAGGTTTCAAGAACCACCAGAGCTTACCAGGAAGCAATAGCAGCATTTCCATTTTCCAATTCTTATGCACAAGAATTGTCCTACGAAGTGGGTACCTGCAAAGTTTACAGTTCAGAGAGGTTAAAACAATAAAATGCAAGAATAAAAACAAGTAACACAGTATTAGTATCATTATCGTCAAAACTTACCTTTAGAAACGAAGCCATGAACTTTTTCACACCACACCAGTAAAAATGATGAAGCCTGTTGGCATTCGACAGCAACCACAATTTAAACATAGAAGATCTTTTCACAAACTGGAGGATCGAACCCCAGTCAACTATGAATTCAACAACTGACAGAAGAAAAACCACACACAACTTCCATGTTGTATCGTAGTGCTATGGCACAAGATTGTGAGCCTGCAACTATTAAAACTATCCCCACAGGTCCAAGGTTCGAAACCGAGGAAGGAGTCCTCCTCTCAACCAACTCTAAAACCCTACATTGCAGCAGACGGTCGGCTCCACGACCTTCCACCAAAAACGCAACAATGAATGCCGAAAACCATTTTTCCATTACTTACCAATGCGTGGATAGGGTTTCATTCATAGCCCCAGATCTTGCAGAGATCAACGGTGGGAGATCTGTCAGTTAAGGCACGTTGATTATTGAACCACGATTGCAATCAATATTGCATTAATTACTTCATCTACCTTTTGCCAAGTAAGCAGATCGAGAGCCAGTGCATGGCATAGCTCAGCTTGTTGTGATGCTCTTTTCAAACACAAACCACGTGAATACCTTACAACCGGGCCTCCACATCACTTATCCGTGGAACATCGTTAATGCTAGGCCTATCAACGCTAACTTGGAAAGCATGCCAAGTTAATACCCTGTGAATATCAAAATAATTGCATTGTTAGACCCGTGGATCGTATTTCATATTAGTCTCTATAGTTTATTGTTATGTATCGAACATTTGTATTATATGCTAAGGTATGGTATAGTCCCTTTATAATGTTAACATTTCAATTACTAAGGCTCGTGTACAGATATATGTAGAATAAAGCTTAGCTATATATATATATTGTTAATCATTCGATAATGGAGACCTTAGATATAGTTAGGATTCTAGTTATGCAAATGTATAATTAGATACTATGTCCATTATAGATTTCATACAATAAGCTATGAATTTCCAATTCATAATAATAGTGTGAGCCTATAGTTATAGATAAGTGATACACTTTTTAATATGCTAACCATGTATTGCAAAGTCTAATTGATAGATGTAATACCTAAGGTATAGTTTAAATGGTGACGTTATACACTATAATGCTGAGTCGTAGTACAAGCACTAGTCACTAGACTGCTCATTTTAACTATGTAATGATAACCAAATAATGAATTCAGGACTTAGAATAGTCTAAGTTCTGTAGAAGCAAAACGTAATGATAGTTCGAAAGTATAAATACTATCTTCTACAAGCTTTCTAATAGCTTCATCAATAGATATTGGTATCACCGTTTTGATAATAATGACAATAGTCATATGATAATAATTGCAGCATTATAATAAACACTTGGACAACGTGAAATTATAACACTGAAGAGTTTTGTAAATCAGCACACAAACTAGATTTAGAACCAAGTATCCATACCTCCAGTAACTTGTTTCGCAAGGAAGTACTTAGCATTCTAATTTTACATTGACGATGAATTGAAAGACGCATGTACTCTTAACACATGTTGTAGAATTTCTTACCTGCGGTCTGCACATGGAAACATGATTCAAATGCCTTAGCTAAACGTAGCTAAGTAAACTCCGAGGTACCTCGTAGGACCCCTTCGTCAACACACAAACAAACTGTCAGCATTTCATCAAGAACATCACAATAGTACAAACTATGTACAGCATGTAATCATATTTAGAACTTAAGTAAATCTGTAAAATGTATTTTTATGCATAATCATAAAAAGATCTTTCGTTAAGGAGTTTAGCATCCGTTTAAATCTGAAATAGCAAATACAATTATATCATATTTATTTGAGAAGTATGACGTGTCATCGTTATTAATTATCTTAGTTAAGAAATCTAATTAATTTATATGTTCCGCATTAATGACTTTGATAATTATTGCTATTTTAAATGGTATTTTTCGGGATGTTACATATTGTCCTAATTAACTCTTTGAACTTTTCTATATCTCTACCAACTCCTTACGCAATCTAAAAATTGCCATGGGACTCATGGTGTCATTGTTGCCATATTCCCCTAGATCTAGATCTTTTTCCATGATATGATGTGACTAAATCTTAAGCAAGGTCATTGTTGGACTAGGATAGCAATAACCCTAATATGATCCAAATGCAATCTTTCATATTCTTTCGTAATAATATGGTTCCATTGCGACATACATGCTAGCTGAAATTTGCAGGAAGTGGACACCTCTAAACAACTACTAAGATGGAAGTTATTATTATAAAACCCCTTTGTTTTATGTTATTGGTATTTTTTTTGGTTGATGGATCTTATGCGAGAAATTATATGAATAATGGATTCGACATCTCTCTCTCTCTCTCTCTCTCTCTCTCTCTCTCTCTCTCTCTCTCTCTCTCCTCCAAGGAACATATTCCATGGGGAAACACTCTTACCTATGTTTGATAACATGTATGCCTAACCCCAAGAACCCAAGTGGATTCGACCTCATGACCTCCTTGGCCAACATGGCTTTGACATGGCAAGCCAATCCATTTTAGATAACACTTGGGGTTTATAGATATAAATTCCAATGAATAACTCAGATGGCTCAACCCCTTCCGCTAAGGTGTAATGCCCAGGAAGGTCACATGATCCATTACCATAAATTCCTTTAATGTTACCAACCATTATTTCAACTAGCTATTAATACTACCCTCCATCTATGAATTTGAGGAATGGTGTAGACAAGGTACCAACTTCCTTGTTCTTCACTTAAGTGGATGAGGGTCAAGAAAATCATCTCCAACATATGTGTGTGTGTGTAAAGTCAATTATTTCTAGTATGAGTGGTTGTGGTGTGGAGTATTATCCTCTCCACCTAGGTTCTATTCCCTAAGTGACATATTGAACTCACAATGTGTAAATTGTTGTAATGAATTTGAGCCTTGTTGTTAACTTGGACTCGTGCCTTGAGGAATCTAGGCTTTACCCTATATATATATATATATATATTAAGGTCATGGCCAAGCCAAACACCAAATTAATGTATGAGACCCCTTTGTTTGTGGGACAAGAGACCCCTCTGCATTGTAATTTGATTACTTTAGTTTATGGAGGTGTACATAACTTACTGCCCTCTAATAATGTATATAATAATAAGAATAATAAATGTAGCACAAAACGATTATAACCGAGATCTCTTAATCATCAAGCGTTGCACCCTTTTTCATCCTTTTTTTATATAATAGATCTATGGTTACGATGGATCTCATAAACTATTCCAAACCACCAAACATGATATATGGATCTTAAAAGCTACTATAAGACACTAGACACAATGTATAGAGGACTATCTAAAGTGTTGATTTAACGATTAAACGATCAACATGCTTTTGATTTGTTTGCAATACGATTGATGAAGCCTTCTTGAACATTTTTCTTAGCTTCCTGATCTCTATAGAATTTAGTTTTCCTCTGTATATTGACCATAAGATATACCAGCCATCTTGCAAATTCATGTTTTCAATTTCATGTTAGTGAGTACAGACACATGAATGGTTGATGTGATCAATTTTATGCAACACGTTTATCAACTGAGAAGTTGCTATATAATGATTATAGCATACTTGCAAATCGGATTTATTGGGTTGTTGTTAAAACTATCTTTTCAATTATTCTATTAGTTTATAATTTTTTTTAACCTATATTTGTCCCCTCAATGTATATTGCTATCGATATTGAGACCAATTGTGGCTTGTCCATGGCCTGTATTTGTTGTTGCATTACGAAGGTAGTGTTACCAAATTCCTCTAACTGACTTAGGCTCTCAAGCCTCACTCCACTCCATTAGAAAATTGAGTTGGGACAACGTTTGATTCATACGTGTGAGCTTCACGATTCAAACTCTTAAGTATGCCTTGTGCTCGCTAATAGACCAGATATATATTTGGCATGTGTGAATGTCTCTTTATAAAAAAGAAAAAATCATATTGACCAAAGGATTTTGAGTCTAAGTTGATTCTGCTCTTTGGGGAAATTGAGTCGAGTTATTTATTCCAACTCTAACTTGGCCATGAGCCATACTCACAATTGGCCATGAGTCATACTCGCGATTTCGAGATCTAAGAATATTAAACCTAACAAAAAACAACCTAAACGTCCAACGTTGGGAAACCTTAACATAAAGTTTTATACCCAAAAGTGGGAAATCTTGGCACAAAGTTTCAAATCCAAAGCTTTCATGTTTGGTGCTTCGATATTCTTCCCACTTATGAGTATTTCTATACCATGATGCTCGATATTTGCTCGCAAGTTCGTTGAGATTCACACCATAGTCTTCCCAATAATGATCGTATATATGAATTTTTAAAAGAAGGATTTCTTCCATCACTAGTGTGAGATTAGCTCTCTCTCTATCTAATCACTATGCTTATATTCACATCATAGTTTTGTTAGGAATATATATGGATTTTTAGTTAATTAGGTCTAGCTTGAGTTGTTGTGAGACGAAGTGTTATCCTTTCCACTCGGGTTCTATTCTCATAAGTGACATGTTGAGCTCATAGTGAGTATATTGTTGTAATGACTTCAAGTCATGTTCTTGATTTGGCCCTGTTCCCTATAGAATTTAGGGTTTACCTTGGGTACCACCTTCAAAATGAGGGGAAGTACCTAGGGTTTGCCTCGAGATAATCCCCCCATCTCTGCCCACCCCTCAACTCCCTCTCTCTCGAGCTTCCTTTAATTATTAATAAGATCGATATATGCATGGCTTTAATACAAAGAATAGGGTGCAACTGCAACCTTCACAAGCAAGTCCAAAACTAGAAAAACATGAGTTGGCCTTAGATAAAACACCCACTCACAATGAGTCTACATCATACTATCTATGAACATAACATAAAAAGAGACAAAGGGTAGTTTCTCGTACAAATAAACATTATACATTAACCACACTAGTCTTAGAAGGATATTGGTCGTGGTCAGCTGAGGGAGGGCCCCACCTTGAGATACGAGGGTTGGCATCAACAAGTTGAGCTAGATCCCACACATCAATAGGATGCTTTGGATGGTTTCCCCCATTTAATATAGCGAGAGCTAGCATCAAGAACTATTTGCCATTAAATAGTAACCTAGGGGGCAACTTCCATCATATTCATGCCTCCCACAAACCTGTCTCCTTTCCTAGTGGCGGGGCCCATTTTCACAGAAACTCCAATGGCTATTTGTAGAACCAGGGTGCCCTAGAAGTCTAGATGGGACAAGTAGGTTATAAGGGAAAAATAGGTTTGTTGGCACTCTACTCATCGTGCATGGGTCTTTGTGTTGGTGCTTTAGAAATTGTGGTAAATCCTCCATCTCAATACTCACGTTATGTGTTTGCACTGTGGTTTACATTAATAGGTTAGTACATATTATTTTATCATTATATCGTGAAAAGTTGTGTCATAAGACACTTACATTAAACAACATGTTATTTTTCTTCTTCCAAAGCCATAAGAGGATCTCAGCCCTAACAGGCATCCCATGCATGTTGGAATTTAATGGCCCAAGCTAGTTGGTTACCAAATATGTCATCTTGTCATGAGATGGAGGCTAGGAGATATTGTTGGTAGAGGGATTTGGCCTATGTCCCATGTGGCCTTAGCAAGATGGTGGAACCATTAGAGGTGTTTTAGGGTTTGACTCTTCGCATTATAACATGGGTTGGACACACCCAAGCAAGTTAGTATCTTATCCAAAGGGTGTCCTCCCACAATAGACACTGGGAAAATAATGTTTTGAGTTCCTACATCGACTTCAAATACTATGAAATCTATATGACCAAGTTTTCTATTTGGACATTATCCTCTAGAGCTTGTTCAATTGGCTTTCAAGGAAGAGCTTGGAGCAAAGCCAATTGAATCACATGGTTGGCTTATATATGCTAACAGTCACAACCTTTACCTAATGCTAGTCCCGTCACCAAACTTAAGGCACTGAGAACCCAAGATTCAAAACCAAAACTTTACAAATAAGCTCTTGGATGCAATACAAGATGAAGTTATCAACATTGGCCAAAGACAATTTGCTTTTGACATCGACCCAGTAAACATGAGCTCTGGAGGGACCATCCAAAAGATCATTAGTAGATTGAATTCCATGCCAAAAGAGATGTAAGGTAGAAAACCAAGAGGAATCCACCAATGGTTTCACCTGAAAGAGGACCAAAGGCAATTATCATTCAAAATGATAAGTTGAACAAAATAGATGCTTCCTTATAAGAAATAAAGGGTTTATGGCTTCCTAGGTTTCCAAATTCTTTGAAGAGCAAAGGTACTAGAGATTCGGACACAAGGAGTGAGCAAAAGGGCTTGTAAAAAAGATCTCTTGCCATGGCCACTTCCAAGTGGCAAGGTTTGTTGAATTTTATGCCTCGGGAGGACTTCCTAAACTTCCCTTCCTTCCATTACTTGAACCGCCCACTTTGCATAGAGTGCTTGGGCTTGAATCTTGGGTCAAATAATACCTAGCCCACTAGAATGTCTTGAAATGTAGTAGATTTCCCTCTTAAATTTGGGAAGCCAATGTACTTTATCAAATTTGGCCCAAAGAAAATTGTTAAGGGCCTTTTCAAGGCATGTATAGGGTACTTTAGAGGGGACTTGACATGAAAAGATGTATACATGAGTCGCTACCCATATTTTTATGTAAATCTAGAGTTTCACTACCAGAGGTAAGGGCTTAATATTCTATTTATCTATATTTTTCTCCATTCGCTACACACCCACTTCCCATGGGTCCTTAGGAGACACTTGAAAGGCAACGGGTATGCCCATAAATTTAAAGACTTGGCTTGACTAAATCCATGACCAATTTTGAAAGGCCAACTAGGTTGACATAGGTCATTGGCCTTATTTGTAGCACTGAGTTTTGGTCTATTGGATTCCCTGTCCCAAGGCTACACAAAAGTGTCTAAACACTCCATGGTTTGAGCTTAGGAAGTATGGTCCCGTGAGATTATCAAAAAAGAGTCGTTGGAAAAATGGCTATTGATCAACTGCCCAACATCTAGGCTTGACTAAATCCATGAATTACACCTAAATTCACCTCAGAGCTTAGTAGATAGCCAAGAGCCTCAACTGCCAATATATAGAGGATTGGAGATGGGGGGCACCTCTATTGGATAGATTTGAAAAGCTCAACCTCCTCATAAGATCATTTATTAATAAAAAGAAAGGATGAGGCATTTTTCTATAGGATTTCGACACTATTGATAAAGGATGGGCCAAGCCTTAGGGCCAAAAGCATTGGCATCATGAAGGTCGACTCTATTTGGTTGTATCCTTTGCCAAAACATATTTTTCTAAACAAGTCATAAAGATCATATGACCTAGCCCACTCCATGTCTTTGAAGACTACAATAACATTGTCCACAATATACCTCCCTCGGTTGAAGTCGATCTGTTTAGGGTAAACGATCCTTGGGTGTAGGTACTTGATACAAGGCTAAATCTTTGGTGATAATGTACATGTCATGTTTAGTAGGGCGATGGGTTTCCAGTCGATGATAATCTGAAGGTCCCTTACCTTGGGAATAAAAACGATAAGCCCTTAATTAATATGTGCACCCATAGATTGTTCGCACATGAATTCATGATAATCCTGCAACAAATATAAGCTGACAAACTCCAAAGTGGCCTTGTAGAAATTGAAAGGGAACCCATTAAGGCTAGGGGAGTTGTCATTGGTCAGTATATACACGGTTGTAGAAAAATAATCTAGAGATAGGGTCGGGTCACATGCATTCCTTTACTCTTTGCTGTCAGCTTACATGCAAACACTTCCAGGCATTTTTGGGTGGTTTACTGTCTCTTGACAGAGAGGCCTCGAGTTTGGAACCATTCTATTACAATCTCAAAATTCTCTTTCAATTTCTTCTTGGTTGGAAGTTAGGCCTAGGGAGGTTTTTAGGGCCAAAATATTTTCATTGGTTACTTGAGTGGCAAGATCCTTAAAGAAAAATTTTGTAAGTTGGTCCTTGGTTTTAAGCCAGTGCAACCATGCTCGTGGTTGAGCACCTCTTACCCCTTCAACATAATCCACTTGAAGCATAAGGCACTTTCTTCTTCAAAGGGGGGCATTGCAACTCCTCCATGAGCCTATCCAACTTGATAAGCATTGCCTTGTTAGGACTACGACGAATCTGAACAATTTGCTTGCCATGCCCAAATTGAAATATGACCATTGTCAGGATGGCATCTTCCCATTAGACTATCCATCGATTATCCCCATGTGAACGGGGAATCAAGTTCCACGCAGTCTGGATACAAGGCAAGTAACCTGAGCTTTGGAGGTGGGAAACATTTAGTATATAATGGGTTCTAAGCACTCACATGTGTTAAGCTCCATGCCATGACTTAAATCAAATGGGTTGGTGGTTTGATAGAGTGGTTGTTTGAACAACATGGATTGATTGGCTTCTTGTCGTGTTGAAATAGAAAGAGTTTTGTTATGAGAGGAGAGCCCTACCTAGTCTCTATAAATTTGGTCCAAGCCTTTCCTGATATTCATCCAAGTGAACCTTGGCAGAATTTTAACATGGGTGTTGATTAGAGCCACATGACATATGGCAGGCTCCCATGGCTAGTTATGTTTCTTTTTTCTCAATCGATGGGTACATCAACAATACCTCTTCTTTATCTCCCCGACATCATATTGTGTTGAAATACTCATAGACAAGCCAAGGGCCATTAGAAAGTTCATCGACCATCCATCACAAAAATGTTGCACACTATCTTGAGTCATTGGAGGTAAAACGTTGGTCAAGCATAGTAGTTGGTCATCCAAGTCAAGACATACAAGTTTGCAATATGGTTTAGGTCCCCAATTAACAACATTGCTAGTAAATTGTGGAGAGACTAGAATAACAACACTACCTTTACCGTCGAGATACTTAGCCATCAACAAAATTACTTACTAGATAGTATGAAGTAGAAATCCTATACCTTCTCGCAAACACAAAAAAATATATCCCACATATATACATCACACCTGGAAATCAATGTATTTTCTTCCAATGTCATTTAAACCCCATACATTCCACGAGATCACTTTCATTTAAAACTTGCAAAATCTTGTATTTCCACCTTAACATTCTTGAGGTTTTGGATAACATGGAAGGAATTAGTTGTAGGAGATGAGTTCACCCAAAACCACCAACAATCACTTGTCATTGTTACTTTTGGTAATGCTTGACGTCAAATACTGCTTCACTTTCTTGTGGGTGGAGGAAAACACATTTATCTTGATTCATGGTGTTAGAAGGCACCTCACTGGCTACCTTAGTTGGTGGTTGATTAGGTTCAGCTTTGATTGGGGCCCTAGTAGCCAAAATCTCAGGGGCAAGGGCTTTATTGCACCATTACATTTGTTTTTATGAACAACTTTAGGGAAAGTCAATCAGTCGGGTGCAACTGTCACCGCAACACTCAACTCCTTCTGTTTCAGCCAACTCCTAAACAAAATTCGGGGAGGTAGACCCTGGGAAATCTAAGGATGGTCACTTTGGAAAAAGCGACTTATGAGTTAATAAAAAAACTAAGCAATTGATCTAGTAGTATATTTGAGAAGTAAAATAAAATGTGCAATCACTAAAACAAGTAAATCAAAGCTTAAAACATTTATATAATAAGGATCAATGCTTTTATCCATTGGACAAAAGAGATACGATTGCATAACTTGAAATAACTTGCAAGCTAACTATGAGATTAATTTACTAGCAGAAAGGGAAAGCTATCCAATTACTAGAAAGTGGAAGTCAAGTCAAATTGTGAACTCATTGGAGCAAGGATTGACTTGCTTATTAAATGGAGAAACAAAAGGAAAATGAATCATCGAATTGTGAACCTGCTTGATGTAGGGATCGACTATTTGTTACTTGTGGGTTATTAAAGGGAACGGGGAGTTTCCGAGATACAAAAGGTACATGGAAACGAGTTCGGGTTCAATGATGTCAAGTGTTGTACTACATGAAGAGGGGTACTAGATCGGAGTCGATGGGGATGTCCAACACAGTACACCAAACGAGGATGTAGCATGATGAGTCCCAACAACGGTCACTACCTAATTTGGTCCCTCAACCATAGAATTTTCCCACGAAGTGACAATCCTGTGGATCTTTATAGACGCTGTAATACATCTCTAGAGAAGATTAATTTTAAGTGAAGTTAATGTGAAGTGATTGGAGAATGTTACTTTGGTCATAGTACTACAACATGAATGAAATAAATTAAGCAAAGTATACTAGCATGCAGTAATGTCTATGTAGCAATGGATGAAAAGAAGACTAACAAATCTATGGTAAATTTCAGTGCACCAAAGTAAATGTGATTTAATCTAAATTAGGAATTAATATATGGAGTTAGCATGCGAAGTTAGAAGCAAAAATTGACAGATGCAAAAAATGTGACTTGGGGGTGTAGGGGGGATGTGACACCACAACCCTAATGGTTAGTTACCAGAGGCCATGTAACCTTTAGAATTCCTATTATTGGTCCTTATGGCCAACATTCAAGCTTACAATGAATAGAGAATGAAAGCAAGGGAGAGATGAGGTAAATGCCTTGCTTGATGGGCATTAGGGGGGTTCACTTGTGGTCGTTCCGAGCTTCCTTTTGGACTGCGTGTTTGTTTTCCTAAATTTGCAATGAAAATTAACGATAAATGACAAAAATGATTTGGGATGGAGCCCTTTAATCGCTCTTGGATGGGGTCTTTACCTACTAACAGATGTTAGGTTGAAGCTAATGCAAAGAGGGGTTAGAACTACAAATCTAGATGGATGTAAATGTCTGTAATGAGATATCTTCTCGCTATTAGGATATCAGGTAGCAAACTAAAGTAGCAGAAAATTGATGAAATGAATGCCTTTTTATAATGATTTTGACGTGCAACAACATGCACTGATATGCAAGGTAAAAAAAAAGAGATCTATGTGTACATGTGATTATTTAGGACATGCATCAACATGCATTTGTCTTGCGATGACATGCACAAACATGCAATACCTTTCCTAGATTTACTTGAATAATATACTTTAAAGATTTGATTAGATCTAGCATGCATGAATAAAATAGATCTAGGACATAAATATATTCGATAATAGAAGTTCTAACTAAACATGCATTAAAAACTGAGATTTTATTTGAGTAGAATAAAGGAAAGTCATAGAAAAGTTTGTAGAAGAGTGCTTGTTCAAGCTTATAACAATTGAGTGCTTTCATAACCATGCCGAGGGACTAGTCCACAAGAAAAAGACCAACAAGAGAAGGGGGTTGCGTAAGGCTAACCACTATCTGCTTTTTGGATGAGTACTTGCAAATGCAAATAAATAACTAGAAAAGGATAAAGGATCCCTCCAAATGTTTGTCTTGGTGCAACTTGAAAGAGAGGGTTAGTACAAGCATATATGCAATTGAAAAATATGCTTAACATAAAGATATCTCCTACAACCTGCAAATAAATCTAATGTAAACAATAGATCTATCCTACCAGGTAACAATACCCCTTCCAAGGCCTAATAGAGAAGCAAATAGAAACTAGCTATTAATCAACAATACATGTTACCTTAGTTAAATAGCATGCAAGACATAAACATCCACACAATATGCACAACTCCTTCTTGACCTCCAAAGTCTCACTTTATTAATCACTATTCATAAATGAGAGATACACAATACCATATCTCTTTCTCAAACTAATAACCAAAAACAAATGAGAGCGGGAGAACCACTTTAAATAGGAAAACATCACATTGGGATCTTCTCCATGCATGAAAGGGGAAGTCACCATCTCAAATGGAGATCCCAATGCAAAGTGATGAGAGAGTGCCACATGAGGGAGTTAGCCCCCATGCAAGGAGAATGTGCCACATTAAGGAGGAGATCCCCATGCCCATGCAAGAGAAATGCGCCACCTTGTGGAGGAGAAACCAATGTTGAACAAGGAGCATGCAAACACATGCATGAGCTAGGTGAGGGCGCCGATGTGGGAGGATATCTCAATGCATGGGAGGAGATAAGGTGCCATCTTGCTCCCCTGGATGAGGGAAAACACATGCATGAGAGGGGAAATGTGTTAGGAATATTCCCCTTTTAATAATTGACCCCTTTAACCATTTTTATATAGTTTTTCACATTTACACCCCCCCCAAGGAACTAAAAGATCATGCATGTTGCTAGGGACATGGTGACTGGCTCAAATTTTGACATCAGACCCTAAGGACTTAGACACCATTTCGAGTCGCTTGTATTATTATAACATACTTTGGCTTTGAAGGTGTGAGTGAAAAAACCAGGATAAACTCTAATCATTCGGATCTAAGTTCGTTTAGGTGAAAAAAACACTCTAAAGTAGCCATAATACAAATGATTTACTCAGGCTAGCCCTTTTACACATGTAAAAGATGCCATTTTTTTTTACAAACAACCTCCTTTGACCATGACAAAGGAAGTGCAAAATACAACTAGGCAGAAGACTGCCTGATTTGGATGATGAACTGAAAGGTCCCTCACTGGCTAATTGGTGTCTTTTGTTTATTGATCATCCTATGCAAACTGGGTGGTAACAGGTGCAATGCCAAGCATGTGGCTCCCACACCTCTTCAATCCAATTATAGATGGCAAACTCAGAAGGCGAATAAAGTATCCCAAAATGGAGGATGCATTGAATGAATTACATAACTATTATATTAAAAATTAAAAAAAAAACAATATATGGAAGAGGGTCATTACCTCATGATACACCTTTGTGACAATTGTTTGGGGAGCATTTGGTGCTATCTTTGCTATTTAAATTGGTAGCGTTGCCAAAAATGATGATGGAATTTTTGGGCGAAGTTATGTTGCCTATTCTTATGGCAGACAGGTCACCATTGGACATGCCAATTACACTGCAATTAATTCCATAAGACTACATAATTACTTTGCAATGACCCCAAGGATTGTGATCCGTCATGCCATAAATCTCAATCATCTATGCAATTTGAAATAAATTATTTTTGCGCCAAGAGGCGCTCTACAACCCAGTATGAGGGAGATCTTGTGAGTCAAGTGTTTGTCGATATTCTCGGCCACAAATAAAATGCAATAATTAAAAGTAAAAAGTAATAATATGAGGGAGATCTTGTGAGTCGAGTGTTTGTCGATATTGCCACCCGTAAATAAAATGTAAAATTAAAAAGTAAAAAGTAATAATATGAGGGAGATCTTGTGAGTCCAGTGTTTGTCGATATTGTCGGCCATAAAAATGTAATAATAAAAAGTAAAAGCTCCTTGAGTGCAATACCTGAGAAGAGGTTTGCACCTCCAGAGATTTGATCCCTCTCGACGCTTGATAGAGCCTAGGATTTGGATCTAGGCTGGTTTAAAATTATTTTCCACCAAACAAAGATGCAATGATGCAACATATACAATGAAATGATACTCATAACATTTTATCTATGGATATGGATCCTTTAGCCAAAACATCAAACGTATGTGTGAATGCCATTTATACAATGTAACACATCGAATGTGAATTAATCTCAAAACCTTTTCCTTGTTGTTATGGACACTTAACCAAAACACTTAACCATGGTGTTTGACAATATACCAACATCATTGTACTTATTCCACCTTTTTACTGCAAAAATAAATGTAACAATACAACAACACATAATAAGAATGAAATCAATAATCTTTTACCTATGGACATAGAGCCTTATCCAAAACACCACATCATAATATATCCAAATAAAAATAATTTTCTTCTAAACTCAAATATAACTATACCAAATAAAAAATAAAACTCATAACTATTTACTAATGTGGATATAAAACCTTAATACCAACATCAACTCTAAAAATTACTACTATAAGTTAATTTTCAAATTAATAAAACTTTAGATTCACACAATGTCCATCATAAAGTTGTATCACTTTAGTAACGATGCCTATAATTACATCGATAGATGTTAGAATAATATTTATTGGTGTAATTCTCTCCACTTTTGATCTGGGATGGAGGTAGATTTCCACGGATCCCAGATTGCACGATGATGAGACAAGTGTGTTGACCATATTGATTTTATGGTCGTCGTTCCAAATTTGAACTAGATTGCATGAGGCTGAGACAAGGTGTACTCTCCACATTGATTTTATGGTCGTCCTTCCAAATTTTGTTCGGATATCCACATCATCATTTTCAGGACCTTGCATGTAATTAAGGTTTGCATGCATCCCAGTCACCAAGTTGATGCCTCCAGCACCTTACCCACCTTATTCTAGCACACGGGAGCTTCTTACATAAGTTCTTTAGCCCTCCTAGTCATGAAGGCGCCCACTTCTCACCTACTGCCAGAGAAGAGCGCACTTCTTCACCTACCACCTCAGTTTACACTCAGTTAGCTCCGATTCTCCCTGATTTGAGGCTAGTTTCACTCCCGACTGACTGTTTCACTCCGTTGGACCTCTAGATTGACTAGATGACTTGTTCTGACTTCAATTAAGCCTCCCATGCACCCTCCACTGAGTCTCCTTCCCTATATCAGTGCTACACACTTCAGTTACACATGTTACACTCAGTTAGACTCAGATTGACACCTGGATGACTGGTTCTTGTGCATTGATGACCACCACTGATTGATGATGAGGACTCCTGGTTGGAGCCAAGCCACACAATTCAGTAATTCAAATGGCCTACTTAGTCAATTCGAATTGCTCACTCATTGTTAGATTATTGTATTGTAATTATTCACCCTTATTGGGATATTGAGCACTGGTGCATGTTTTGCACAGTTTTACACCATTTTTCTGAGTTTCATCTATTGTGATTGATTTACTTGTTCATTAGATCTACTGTGACTAATTTTACATGGTATCAGAGCCATTGCAGGGACAAGATCTATTTTCTACAGGTGTTCTACATGATGATTTGAGTGAATTTGCTCAAAATTGCAAAAAGTTTGGCATGAAAGATCTCAAGAGCATTCGCTCCTGTGCATGCAAAGCTTGAAAATACTTCCAATACCACTCCAGAAGCTTGAGTTTCCACATAAATCCTGGATCTGATACATTGGACCCATTCAACATTGCTTGATCTCCAATCCCAGGTGTGATGCAACTCTAAAAGGGTGGATTGTTCGACCTCATTGTTCTTGTATTGATTGTGATTTGCAGGTTATTGTCTCCTCCAATTGCATTCGCTACCTTGCTTTGGCAAGTCTTTCTACATCAAAGTGCACTCGCTCCTAGCAATGGAATACTCTTCTTCAAAGCCTATCCTCACCCCTTTCAATTATTTTGATTGGAAAGAAGATATGGAGATCATGTTACGTTCAAAAGGATATTATAGAGTCACCATTGGCCTCGAATTGGAGCTAAGCACATTGTCAGAAAGAACCAAACACTACAACAAGCTTGATAAAGCTTATGGTCTTCTTTGTCTCTCCATCTCCAAAGATCTTCACTGCCATCTCAGCGGATTGAAGACTCCAAAAGCTATATGGGAGCAACTTGAAACATTATTTGGCAAGCAGGACGAGCTTTGGGCTTTTCAATTAGAGAATGAATTGATTGCTCTTAGTCCTGAGAATTTCGAGACCATCAATGAGTTTTTCACAAAATTCAAGCACTTGACATTGCAGTTGAAGAACAGTGGAGTTATCAAAGAGGATAAGCAATTGATCCTCTCTATTCTCACCAAGCTTGGTAAAGACTATTCGGTATTTGTCTCTACTTTCAATTCTGGTCGGCTAACTACCCCGAATTGGAAGATGCCTACCTTGAATGCCTTCATTGAGTCCGTCACAAAAGAGCATGATAAGTTGATTCAAATGGGGTCCATAAGCTCCAAAGATTCAGCCCTATTTGTTCAAGGACCCAAGAATTTGAATGGTAAAGGAAAGCAAGAGAAAGAGAAGCCCAAATTCGAACCTCGCAAGCAAAGAGAAAAAGGCAAGCAGACGGATGCACCATCCAATTTGAAGTTCAAGCAAAAGGGCAAAGAGGGTAACCAAAAATCTAAATGTACTAATTGCAACCGTGGCTTTCATCCCGAAAGTTCATGCATGAAGAAGACTATAGATCAAATGGCCCTCCTTTTGGAAAAGAACAACACAACTCTTCCCGACGATGCAAGGAAGAAGGATAGGAATGATGATCATGAAAGAGGATAAGCACTCATGACAAATGTTTCGAAGCCCACTACTCTCTTGATAGATTCGGGTGCCTCGAATCATATGGCTGCAAATATTGATTCTTTTACTTCATTCGATCCAAACAGCTCCATCCCCATCCATTTGGGAGATCACTCAAAAATTTCTTCAAAGGAAAAAGGTACAATCCATGTAGATCATGGAAGCTTTCAGAATGTTCTCTATGTGCCTTCCTTGGCTTCAAATATTCTTTCTGTGTATCAAATGACACACATTGGTGAACCGAAGCAAGTTACATTCAGCCCTAATACAGTTGAAATTTCTGATATCAAAAGTGGAAGACTTATTGCAGTCGAAAAGGCGAACCACACTGTAAAATGCCACGAGTTTTCACACTTTATTCCGCTTGCAAAGCCCACTGCTCTTCACACACATGGTAATGAGGTTAGTAGGATTTGGAATGAGAGATTTGGACATCTTAATTATAAGTATTTACTGCTATTATCAAACAAATCCATGGTAGATGGTCTTCCACAACTCCGTTCCTTGAAGGGAATATGCACCAGTTGCATTATTGGGAAGCACCCTGAGCACAGGTTCGACCACGGCAAAGCTAGCAGAGCTTCTACAGTTTTGGGGCTGATACATTCTGATATCAGTGGTCCACTGCCCAATATGTCATTAAATGGATCAAGGTATGTTTTGACATTTATTGATGATTTTTCCCGCTTTACATGGGTATTTTTTCTCAAAAACAAGTCAGAAGTGCTTGGAAAATTCAAGGATTTTAAGGCTTCTATTGAGACCGCCACTGAGAGCAAGATCAAAGCTATTAGATCTAATAATGGTGGAGAATATATCAAGGCTGAGTTGTTGTAACTTTGTGCCCAAAGCGGAATTCAGATCCAACATACAGTTCCCTACACACCCCAGCAGAACGGTGTAGCAGAAAGGAAAAATCGGTCACTGAAAGAGATGGCTACTTGCATGATTGAATCAAAAGGTTTGGCTGCAAATATTTGGGCTGAAGCAATCAATGTTGCTGCCTACATTCAGAACCAAGTTCCACATTCATCCGTGAAAGGTATGACTCCTTTCAAAACGTTCTTTGGTCACAAACCGGATGTGTCAAATTTGAGAGTTTTTGGCTCTACTGCATGGGCTAGAATTCCTTCCAAGAAGAGACGAGCTTTGGATCCACAAAGTATTGAGTGCATACTGATAGGATATGGGGAATAATCAAAAGCATATAAACTCATGGATATCAGATCCAAAAAGAAATTCATAGAGCGCAGTGTGCAATTTGAAGAACCGCTTCAAGAATTGCAACTAGTCGAGGAACAACCTACCATTTCACTACCTTCATCAGAAGAAGATTCGAGCAGCAATAATGAAGGTATTGGTTTTGATATTTATGATATTTTAGCAGCACATGATGATCATGACATATCAGGTTTGGAATTCGACCATTATGATCCTCCTCAGTTACTAAAGTGGGCCCAAAACACTCTTCAATCTGCTGGTTCAAACCTTGGAAATCCTGTTGATCCGAGACGAACAAGAGCAGACTTTCAAAGAGAAGGTATGGCTCTTTCTATTTTTGATCCATTACTTCCCGAGATTTCTTATTTGATGACTGGTTCAGATCCCACAACATACTATCATGCCCACCGAGATCCGAGATGGCAAAGTGCCATGGATGAAGAGTATAGTTCTCTTCAAAAGAACAATACATGGGAGCTAGTTTCTCTTCCACCTGGAAGAAAATTAGTCAAATGTAAATGGGTATACCGCACGAAAGTTGCTGCTGATGGCTCTATCAACAAATACAAAGCAAGGTTGGTGGCAAAAGGTTTCTCCCAAGTCCAAGGAGTGGACTACACTGAGACCTTTGCACCAGTTGCAAAGATGGATTCCATCCGCCTTGTTTTGGCAATTTCTGCATCCAAGCACTGGGAAGTGCACCACATGGATGTGAAGAGTGCTTTTCTACATGGAGACCTTGCTAAAGAGGTATATATGCAGCAGCCAGAAGGCTACACATCAGATCCATCATTAGTTTGCAGATTGAAAAAATCTTTGTATGGGTTAAAATAGGCCCCAAGAGCTTGGTATGCAAAGATGGACTCCTTCCTTCTTTATCAGAATTTCAAAAGATGCAAATCTGATCCGAATGTGTATCTTCAGCAAGTTAAAGGTAATTTGTTGGTTATTGTACTTTATGTTGATGATCTTCTCATTACTGGTAGCACTCTTACTTCAATAAACAAGCTAAAAACTGCCTTAAATCTAGCTTTTGACATGAGCGATTTGGGCTTGCTGAGTCACTTTTTGGGCTTGGAGATAGCTCAAAATTTTGATGGGATCACTATATCTCAGCAAAAATATGCTTCCCACCTGTTATTGAAGTTTAATATGGCTGAATGTAAGGCAGCTCCATTCCCATTCCTCTCAGGAATCAATCTTGAGGAGGGAAATTCTACACCGCTTGCAGATTGTAGTATGTATCGACAGTTGATTAGTTCACTAGTTTATTTGACACACTCAAGGCCTGATATTTCATATGCCGTGAGTGCAATGTCAAGGTATATGCAGCAGCCCCATGAGCTTCATTGGCGAGTAGCCAAGCGGATCTTGCAGTATGTGCAAGGTACGAAACATTTTGGCATACATTATGCTGCAGATTATGAGCTTGATTTCATTGGTTTTACTGATTCAGATTGGGCAGGTGATAGCATAGATCGGAAGTCCACTTCCGGTTATGTTTTCATGATTGGACATGGGCCTATTTGCTGGTCAAGCAAAAAGCAGGCAGCCATTGCACTTTCTTCAACAGAGGCAGAGTATCAAGGGGCAGTCAATGCTTGTATTCAGGCAGTTTGGTTGTAGGGTATTCTTTCCGAGTTTGGTTTTGGTGGCACTACTTCGACTGTCCTCTTTTGTGACAATCAAAGTGCTATCAAGATCTCCACAGATCCATTTCAGCGGCAGAGGACCAAACACATTGAGATTCATATGCACTACATTCGACAGTTGGTGCATGATTGCACCATCATTCTGCAATATTGCCCTACTGATGAGCAAATTGCAGACATCTTCACCAAGAGCTTCACTGAAAAGAAGTTCTCTTACCTCCGTTCACTGTTGGGGGTGAGTTCCATCATGGTGGAGATAGATTGATCCATTATTATGTTCTTAGCTTGAGGGGGGGCTTTCTTCCCACTGGATTTTCCCTCTTTCCTCACTTAGCTTATTTTCAGCATTTTTTTTGGATTTGGATTATTGTACTGGGGTGACCTTTGGTCTTAGTTACCATGGCCCTACATTATTTTTTGCACATCATAGTCTAGCTTGAGGGGGGGTGTTCGGATATCCACATCATCATTTTCAGGACCTTGCATGCAATTAGGGTTTGCATGCATTTTGCATGCATCCCAGTCACCAGGTTGATGTCTCCAACACCTTACCCACCTTATTCTAGCACCCGGGAACTTCTTACATTAGTTCTTTAGCCCTCCTAGTCATGAAGGCGCCCACTTCTCACCTACTACCAGAGAAGGGCACACTTCTTCACCTACCACCTCAGTTTACACTTAGTTAGCTCCGATTCTCCCTGATTTGAGGCTAGTTTCACTCTTGACTAACTGTTTCACTCTGTTGGACCTCCAGATTGACTAGATGACTTGTTTCTCCCATGCGCCCTCCACTGAGTCTCCTTCCCTATATCAGTGCTACACACTTCAGTTACACATGTTACACTCAGTTAGACTCAGATTGACACCTGGATGATTGGTTCTTGTGCATTGATGAACACCACTGATTGATGATAAGGACTCCTAGTTAGAGCCAAGCCACGCCATTCAGTAATTCGAATGGCCTACTTAGTCAATTCGAATTGCTCACTCATTGTCAGATTATTGTATTGTAATTATTCACCCTTATTGGGATATTGAGCATTGATGCATGTTTTGCACAATTTTACACCATTTTTCTGAGTTTCATCTATTGTGATTGATTTACTTGTTCATTAGATCTGTTGTGACTAATTTTACAAATTTGAAATAAACAATTATGAAAAAAAATAAAAAATAATTGGTAGTTGATGCATGGATAACGAGTAGTTCGTGGCAAACAATCTGTTTAACAAAAATAAGATGTGTGATAACAGTTAACTGAGGCATGGACAACAAGTAATTACAACCACATGGAAAACAAGTAACAAATTTAATTTGTTTGTAACACTTAACGTATAGCCTATCCATATTTACCAATTTAATTTGTTCGTAACGCTTAACTTATAGCCTATCCATATTTACCAATTTAATTTGTTCGTAACGCTTAACTTATAGCCTATCCATATTTACCCACCAGAGATAGTTAAAAACATCCATATTTACACGGTAGGCATTTCACCACGGAGGTGCATAACCTCCACGTCGGCTAGATTCCTCGTTCATAGAGTGGATGGAATCTTGCCACGTGGAGGTTATGCTTCTCCTACCACAGCTGCCTCCTCCGGCCGTCGACCTCCTCCGCCTCCTCTCTACGCAAGCTCTTGCCCTGCTCTCTCCCGCGACCTCATCGCCTCCCTCCACCTCCCCTCGCCTCCCCTCGACCACATGCAAAATCCCCCGCCTGCATCCTCCTCCCTCCTCCTGCTGCAGCCTCCTCCCTCCTCCCGCTGCAGCCTCCTCCTGTCCATTAATTTCCCAACACCCACTGGCACTCTCTCAACTGTGACTGTCTCAAACAGCCCAGCCAATGATGATGAATAGCACAAAATGAAGCCGCGAATGTATGAAGTTAATGGAATCTTATGATTTTAACACGAGCTAGCCAAATCCATGGCGGATTTAAGTGGAATCAAACCTCAAATTGAAGTAGACGACAATTTTTAGCCGGATACTCTCATTTTAACAGTTTGGCAAATTCATGGCGGATCAAAGTAGAATCAAACAACAAATGGAAAGCACAAGCTTTTGATAAACCATACAAAAGCCGTTCTTGCTTCAAATGAATGTGTTAATTATTCAATTCCAGAATCACAACAAGAACTGTCACTCTTATTTAGCACGAGCTAGCCAAATTCATGCCAGATTTGAGCAGAATCAACCCACAAATGCAAAGCAAAGCAGAAGCTTTTGTTTTTGCAAGAACCGTCCAAGTGTTGTAAATATGTGTTAATTATTCAATTCCTAAATCACAACAAGAACTGTCAGCCCCGAATAATCTGCAGACAGGACATCAAACATTTGCCGGAGACTATACTTTAGCACAAGCTAGTCAGATAAATGGCGGATTTGAGTGGAATCTAACCACAAATGCAAAAGCAAAGCAAAAGCTTTTGATAATACAAGAGCCGATCAAGTGCAATAAAAGTATGTATTCATTATTTCAATTCCGAAAACACAAGAAGAACCGTCAACCCGGAATAATCTGAAGACAAAACAACAAATTTTTGCCAGAGACTCGTTATAGCTCGAGCTAGCCAAATTCATGGCGCATTTGAGTGGAATTGAACCCAAATCTAAAGCAGAAGCTTTTGATAAGCCAAAAGAAGCCGTTCAATTGCTCTAAATCTATGTGTTGATTATTCAATTCCAAAAACACAATAAGAACCGTCAACGCGGAATTTTCTAAAGAAAGAACTGTAAAGTTTTGCAGAAGACTCTTATTTTAGCTCGTGCTAGCCAAATTCTAAGCTCCAGGTACAGTTAATGGAATCTTTTTTTTTACTAAAACGGTTATGGAGCTTTCAATTAAAATCTGGCTAAAAACTGCCAGTGGCTTTACAATAAAATTATGTTCTTCCTGAACTTAAATTCAAATTCTTTACATCCATATTTTCCAGAATACCATAATTCAAAAAGAAGGACGATCAGTACCAAATCGACCCTATCAGCTACCTATCCATTCCAATGAACGCAGACTGAGAGGAGCTCAGCGATTCCAGGTGGAGAAATTGGAATAAACTGGTTAATGATGTTACCAACGTTTGGCTTCCACTGACTTAGAGAGGAATAACAGTAATTCCCTGAGAAATCCATTACTGGAGAGAAGCATGACCAATCTGGGGAGCGCCCATTAATTGCCCAGATCCATTTCTTGGAGATCCAATGCACTGAAACCAAGCTTCACAGGTCCAATTCGATTCACCACTAAAACTAAGGAAATCATCTATATTGTGTCTTTCCTGGAGAATTGGGAAGGACGATCTGGATGCCATTTCGACCCTAACAGCTACCTTTCCATTCCATTGAACGCAGACTGAGAGAAGCTCAGCACTTCCATCAGCAGATTTCAACAATACTTGGTGGAGATAATTGAAATTTAACTTCAACTGACTTTGTAAAGAGTAACATTGATTCCTTGAGTATCCATTGCTTGTAGGATTCAGGACTCTGCTGGGGGACGCCAATTGACAGCCCAGACATTACTTGGAGATCCTATGCAACAGTAATTATGTTCTGCAAGTGCATAGTTTCCAGAAAGCAGACAAGGATATGTTCACTATCTCTAATACAAAATTTGAATAAAATATGAACAGAAAAGAACTTCAATCCAGCATGGAAGTTTTATGCTCTGCTTTTTGATGTATTCCATTCTCCGAAATCACTTCCTCCTCCTTCAAAGCCAGCTCAGCCGGCCATAGCACCCTCCATTTTGATTCGAATTTCAAGTCTGGTAACAAATGGATCAACATAAGAAGGTTAAAACCTTAGCTGTAGGTAAGCTACTGGTAACCGATTCGCTATGCATCCTCGAGCTTGCCTGAGCTCAATGCTCCTCCACCTCCTCCTTCTACACGAAGTGCCTGAAGGTAGCTGTTTCAGCCTGTATTTCCCTTAATTCTTTAATTGACAACTGATCAACCAAAGCATATCTTGCGCTAGGGGATGGACGCTCGCTTTTCTATTCCATTAACAATTATATTTCCCTTGCTGAGGGAAGCTCCTTTATTGGCTTCATTATCTGCTAAATGATTAAGATTTCGAAGGACATGGTAGCATTGAACTTCTTCAAATGCTTTCAGCTGCACTATGATTTTCTGGTGATAGTGGGCCAGTCTCATCCCGTTGAGCTCTTTCTTCAAATTAATTGCCTGCATGATTATTCGAGAGTCGCCAAATATAGCCAGCTTGTTTATGGATAGGCTTCTAGCTTGTTTCAGGCCTTGCCAGATGGCAAGGATTTCAGCATTGTTGTTGGTATTTTGGCCCAGCCCCCATGCGAAAGATAGAATAATATTCCCAGATATGTCTATAATGATTCCTCCACTCCCCGAAGGTCCAGGGTTCCCTTTCGAGGCCCCATCCACATGCAGAGCATGCTTGTTCAGGGATGATCTCCATTTAATAAATTCTTGCTCCTCTAACCTGATTTCCCACTTAGAGTAGTGCTTGACAATGTTCTTGGTTCTGGTAAGAAGGGCTGAGTCTAGCCCTTGAAACCAACTGTACTCCTCTTTGTCGGGAGTTTCTTCATTGGATAGCTTAGGATTATTGGCCACTAGCTCTCCTATCAGCGCCTTGACTTTGATTGCGACATGGTCTGGCGAGACTGCCTTGTCCCTGAAAATTCTATTGTTACGTTCAAGCCACAATTGCCAGCAACCGATTTTTAGGACCCACATCCAACAGTGCTTTAGCAAATTCAATCTGGAGAAAGAGAAGGGAGCAGAGCAGATCCAGGATGCGAACATGGAAGAGATGGAAAGAGAGGGGGCAAGATTCAGCTGAGCAAACAGGATATTCCATAGTTCTGAAGCAAAGGGACATTGAAGAAAGAGATGGGTCGAATTTTCCTCATGGCAGGCGCAGAGAGGGCATCTTGAAGGCCCCTCCCATCCTCTTTTCAGAAGGTTATCCCAGGTAAAAATGCTGTCATGGAGCAGAGACCAGCAGAAATGGTCAATTTTGGGAAGGGAGGGTAGCAGCCAGAGGTTCTTCCACTTAGCAGGGTCCGGAGCTGCCCAAGGAATGGCTTTTAATGCAACATATCCAGCAGCTGCAGAGTAGATGCCTGAGGAGGGCCCCCAGCCTCTTTTGTCCTTCTTGACAGAAGAGGGGGAAAGACCTTGCAGGGCCTCTAACAGGGAGCTTGCTTCATTCTCCAGGGCTTGCGGGACATCCCCCAAATTCCAATCAGACCAGCAGCCATCCGGACTCCAGCATGAAAGATCCCCCAAGGTGAATTTGCTATTCAAATGAAGCCAGTTTTTGATATTTTCCAATCCTTCCAATTCTTTTATAGGGGGCTGCCCTAAAATGGAGTCATCCCAGAACTTAATACTGGAGCCATTTCCCGGAATCCATGTGAGATTGGAGGTTATCAAGTCAAGAGATTTTAGACAAAGAGCAAAAATTGAGGAGCCTTTCCGAGTCTTAGGAGGGTTGTCCAAGCACCTCTCTTTGTGCCCGCTGAAGTACTTTGTCCTTAACGCTTTGGAACTCCACGTTGTTTTGCCCCTTATCATTTTCCACAAGATCTTGCCCCCCATAGCCAGATTCTGAGTAGCCACGTCTCGGATTTGCAGCCCACCTTCAAGCTTGGGGGCTTTGACCTTATCCCAACTGACTTGATGCATTTTCCTTCCCATGTTCCTTCCCCCTTCCCAAAGGAATTTTCTCAATATTTTATCTATTTCTTTCACTATTCCTTTCGGGGCTAGCAGAATCGAGGCCTGGTATAGAGGAAGGGCAGTAAGGACCGAGTTAATTAGAATAGTTTTTCCTGCTTTGTTTAACCATGAGGCCCCCCATGCCAGCAATTTAGCCTTGATTTTGTCCAATAGTGGCATCCAGAGATTCCTTCTAGGTGTAGCTTTAATAAGTGGAATGCCAAGATATTTTATGGATTCCCACTTTGAAGTTCCTTCCATTTCCAGCATTCTAGCAATATCGATCATTTCAATGGGGGTGCAATTCCAACCGTAGATTTTACTTTTCCTCAAACTGATCTCACTGCCAGATATGTCCGTGTAATCGTCCAGCTCTTTTTTAAAAGATCTCGCCGTGTTCAGATTAGCCTGGCCCAATAGAAGAGTATCATCGACAAATTGAGCATGGTTTATGTTCTTCACTCTAGGGGTAATTGTGATCCCCATTAGAGATCGCTGCTGAAGGCCCTTGTCCAGCTGGAAGCTAAGGACCGACGCTTGGATGACATAGAGCAGAGGGGACATGGGGCAACCCTGCCTGAGTCCCCTTGAGGCAAGAAAATTTTTTGCTGGTCTCCCATTTATCAAGGGGGCGATCCAAGGTCCCGATATGCAGGCTCTGATCCAGCTTATTAACTGGGGATGGAATCCTAGTTTGAACATAACAGCAAAGAGAAAATTTAACCGAACTTTATCAAATGCATTAGCGAGGTCCAGTTTTACTATCATACCTTTCTCCTTCCTTTGGCAGCTTGAATGTATTGCTTCTTGGACCAAAATGATATTGTCTTGAATGTTTCTATCCTTGATGAAGCCCCCCTGGTTCTCCGGAATGATCCTGGGGAGGACCTTCTTAATTCGATTAGCTATAACCTTAGTGATAATTTTGTACCCTGTGTTGCAAAGTGAAATAGGGCGGAATCTAGAGAAGCTTTGGGCGCCTTTCTCTTTGGGAATTAGCGTAAGGAAGGAGGAATTAGTACTTCCACCAATTTTGCTGCAAGTCTGTGATTTCCTCACCATCTTGAGCAAGTCTTTCTGTATAATGTCCCAGCAAACTATGTAGAATCTGACCGTGAAACCGTCAGGCCCAGGCGCTTTGTCTGGATTCATTCCTGTCAGGGCTTCCTTTATCTCCTCAATTTTAATGGGGCAGATCATATTTCGATTTTCATCATCATTGATAAGCGTAGGGAGGACGTTCAGAGGGTAGCGATCCAGCCTTGGAAGGGCGTCCAGTTCTTCAGTAAACAAATCTCTGTAGAAGGAGTGGGCAGCGTACTTAATATCTTCGAAATTATTGAAGGTTTGGTCTTGATAATGTATTTCTCTGATACAATTATAATTCTTCCGGGCTTCAGTGTATTTGTGGAAGTAAGTCGTATTTCTGTCTCCCTTGTTGAGCCAAAGACAACGTGACTTTACCTGCCAATGATGCTCCTCTCTTCTCAGCGTCTTATGGAGTGTTTTTTGCAGATCGAGCTCAACAGCCAGCATTTCTGGGGTGATATTGGCGTTTTCCATAAGCAGCTGGTGGTGGCCCAGATTTCGTTGAGCTTCTTTCCTTTCATCGGTGGGGGATATCTTGAACTTTGCCCAGCATTTAAGTGCAGCTTTGAGCCTTCTCAACTTTTCTTCCCAAATGAAGAAAGGTGAGCCACATACAGCTTTTTGCCATGTTTCAGATACCAAATCGTAGAAGCCATCCATGGATATCCAGAGTGGGCTGAATCGAAAGGGGATAGGACCCAGTTTTTCTCCCGGAGACAAAGTAAGGGAAATCGGCTTGTGATCAGAGGTGCAAGCCTGGAGTATGTCAGAAGTGGCCAGCAGTCCAAGAGTAAGGAAGGAGGAATGTACCAGGAAGCGATCCAGCCTGGCAGCAATGTGCCCAGGGCCCATTCTCTTGTTAGTCCATGTAAACTTCCCTTTGCTGGGTTTAATGTCCTCCAGGGCCCAGTCCATAATGATATCTTCAACCCACTCCCGAGCCGGGTCGCTTACCGGGGAGCCTCCTTTTTTTTCAGCAAGGGCGAGAGTAACATTCAAGTCTCCAGCCAGGACGATATTTTCATACCGATTAGTAGACAGAAAGGAGTTCAGCGTCTCCCAACACTCTCTTTTTTCCGCTAAGAGGACAGGGGAGTAGATGTTGAAAAGGCATATCTGGTGCCCTGTGTTTTGATGCTTCAACTTCGTGAATAGCCAGTGGGTAGTGCTATGATTCTCTAGCAGGTCAAAATTAGTGGAGTTCCAGAAGGTTGCTAGCCCTCCTGAGGCTCCTCTTGCACTGACTGCTATACTACCTCCTTTTTTCCAGAACTTTTTGCTTGCTTGGATGGTATCAGACTCCACCATCTTCGTCTCCTGGATCAGCAGAATATCCGGGGAGTTCATTCTTACTAGATCTTTAATTGCTTCTTCTTTGGGCTTGCTTCCCATGCCTCTGCAATTCCAGGAGATGAACTGCATTAAAATCAGGAGGGGGGGGGGGGTGGCTCCTTTCGGAACCTTGCCTTTTCTTGTAGATCTGGTTTCCATCATATCCGGAATTGTGTGCTGGACTCCTGCTGTGACGTCCCTGTAGGATTTCTCCTCTCTTTTTTTCCGTTCTGGTTTCCGTCCTCTTGGGATCTTTTCCGGAGTTCCGAACGAGCTACTTGTCTCTGTGGCCTCCCCATCTGAATTAGCACCTGGATCAGGACCTATCTTGTTGTATTCATTTTCTGATTTTGAGGATTCTTTCTCAGATCGGCCGTTCTTTTCCTTGGCAGTGTGTTCTGAAAGAGGTATGGATTGGGAGACTATTTCTATGGGTTCTTTCACCGGTTCCTTTAATGTTTCAGCATCTTCTTTCAGGTTCTCCTTTACAGAGCTGGCATGTTCCTGGAGATGATCCTTCGCCTGGACAGCCCTTTGTTCTTTGTTTTTTTGGGCTCCTTTACTTTTCCTCACCTTTTTCCATCCTTCAGCTTCTTCCTTCTCAGGTATTTGATTCTTTGGGCAATTTCTCTGGAAATGCCCATGTTCTTGACAGGTTCTGCATTTAAATGGCAAGTGTTCATAATCGACTTTCTGAAAGTGAGTCCATGTGCCTACCGATAGCTTCACTGCCTCCGGAAGCCCTGCCTCCAGATCCACTTCCACACAGATCCTGGCGCAGTTATAACTGGATTTGTTGTCTGCTTTGTCAATGAATTTCCCTATTCCATTTCCGATTCTTTGCAAAGCTTCATAATTCCAACAATGGACCGGCAAGTTGGGAAGCCTAACCCATACTGGAACTTCCTTAGGCAAGGCTACCGTGGGGTCAAAATCCGGCGTCCAACGGTTCAGGTACAGCCCCTGGGTTCCCATAAAATATGGCCCGTTTCTGAAAATGAGATCCTTATCCTCCTTATTTATGAATTCGAACAGGAAGTAACCACTGCTTAAAGGATAGCAGGTGACTCCTTGCTTAAGCTGGGGCTTCCAGTTTCTTTGAATCCAATCGTCGGTGGTTTTAGCAGATGGCCAAAGCCCCATGAATTGACCGACCAACCCTCTTTCAGATAAAGTCAGGGCAATTTTTACTGAAGTCGTTTCAGGCAATGCGATTTCGGGGATTTCGTCCAACTTTTTGATGAATTTCGGAACAGAGGGAGGTGCTTTCCTCTTGCCCCCGTTGGAGATCAGCATCCTGAACGCGTCCATCTCCGAGAAAGGTTGGGGATGGAGATCCCCACCCCCAGGATCGACCATGGCTGCACCTGCAAACAAAAGAAAAAAAAAAACCCTAGCTCCTCAAACTCGCGCTCGCCCTAGCTCCTCACGCGCTCGCTGCATCTATCAGTGAAGAGGTACAATGTTTACTCTTACAGTTAATGGAATCTTACTGTACCTACCCTCTAAGAAATAATTATGAGTAGAAATATTACTGTGCAACACTAGAAATGGTGCTTCACTCGGCTCATGAAGTTACTCACACAGGAATATTTAAACTGGTAGCACGATAAGAAACACACCGAAACATTTAAACTTACCCAATGTTGCAGGCCAAATCCTGATCTCTCCACCAACAAACCAGCGCCTTCACCAATCTGCCATGGTCATGTTCTGCAGAGCCAAAACACCATCAGCTTGGGTAGGATCAGCTATGCACGCGAGGATGGAAGGGTTGATTAAAAAGGAGCAGACTGCCCTCATCCCGGGTTCCTGATGACATCCACCTACTGGCATGAGGGCCAACGCATATATATTTTTTCAACAATAATTGTAGAATATTTTTAACTCACCGTATTATTTTCACCACTTTCCCTTTTCTATCAACATGTGGAGATAGTGTATAACCTATGCTTTTCATCTTGCCATTTGTACTCCTACAAAACAATGAATTCTACCATTCGTTGAGTGAGAGCGACAAGTGTACAAAAATTGCCATTTGTGCTCTTAGAAAGGATGATCACTGCATATATTTTGGGTGCGTGGAGAACTCTGGAGGGGGATATTACTGCATATATTTCGGGTGCGTGGAGAACTCTGGAGGGGGATAATATATCTGCGTAGGAGAGAAGAAGAACCGGGGGTACTTGTATGTGGAAAGCTCTCTGGTGAGAGGGCAGATATAGATCTACGCAGGAGAGAACGAGAGGTACATCTGCGAATTACATCTGTGCGATAGAAAACCCAAATTTGCATGGTATTATCTTCTTTTTCCTAAAGGATTATCGTTTTCCATTACTATGTACTGGTAGCTCAATGATGAGATGCCAGAATAATAATCTATCTTTATTAAGAGATTCATTGACATGCTATCTTCTTTATGAATTTCTCAAGATATTCACCACTTAAAAAATTGCCATATCATTTCCAACTGAACGTTGAATCCACTACGTGTAAATGTGTTGGTGTTTTCATTAACCATGATAAAACAGTTGCAGCATTATTTTTGGTAGTTTTGCAAATCTTATAGCCACGAAATCCATGGTATTCATTTTTTCTGTTGTTCATAAATTATTGATGACAATTGGCAGGATTATGATTTAATCATTTTAAAAGAATAATTATCTAATGACATTTTTTCCGAAATAATTACATGGTAAGTTGATAGAATGTTTAAATTCATATAATATCCCTCTCCTCGCTATGTGTCATAAACCTGCGTGCAAAAAGGAAAGTCACCGATCTAAATCATATTTAAGACATATACTTTTAGTTTATTGCTGAAAAGAATTCAAAACATTTTAAATCCATTATGTTTTTAAAAATTTGGACAATCTCCGAAAAAATTTATGAAATAATTCTAATATAAAATGCCATCATAAATCACAAGGTATTTTATTTAATATATTTATAAGATCACCTTGATGACATCTGGTGCATACAAATATATGTATTTCATATGTATCAAAAAGTTTATTCTTATGGTTGAAACGTATCCAAATTTTGACCATAAGTGCGTTTCACATTAGCTTTTATGTAAGGTCATTACATCTTGATGAATTTTAATAAGAACTTCTGAAAATTAGAAGAAAAAAAAAATAGATTTAAAGTTTTTTTATTATAAGTATAAAGAAATATTAACTAAAAGTTTATTCATCTATCAATTTATATCATTTACTAAAAAAAATTGTTTCCAAAAAAGAAAAAAAATTAGATTTAAAGTTTTTTTTATTATAAGTATAAAGAAATATCAACTAAAAGTTTATTCATCTATCAATTTATATCATTTACTAAAAAAAACTTGTTTCCGAAAAAGCTTTATAAAAATTGATGACTTTCACTTGATTTGAAAAATTCAATCTATATACTTTTAAAGTGTAGATAGAAATAAGCATTTTTATAATTTGTTTTAAATCCGATGAAATGCGTAAGAAATAAAATAATAAAATACAAAACTAATAAATGAATTTAAAGATCAATAAATTAACCAGGGTTATCAAAACAATATGTAATTAGAATCAACTTGAAAAAACTTAGATAAGACCATGCAAACGATTTCTATCGCGAATTACATATGTGCGATAGGTACAGGGATACGCCTACGCGAGAGGGAACAAGGATACCTCTACATATAATTGGAAAGCAATGATCTCTGTGTATTACGGAGTGATCTCTGTGCATTACGGAGAATACTTCTGTGCATTAGAGCAAGGATACCTCTGCACATTGGAGGACGGATACCTCTGTGCATTTGAGAGAGGCCACTTCTGCACCAAGATCAGGAGTTATTGATAAAAGGTTTGGAATCCTGTGCATTTTTCTTTTATGTGCTCTATGTAGGATGGGATAGGTTTGAAATGTTGTGTTTTTTTTTTCATTTTTATACTTTTGTTAGATCAGATAGGTTTGGATCCTATACGTTAGAATAGAGAGATTGTGTATCCCTGCCACTGAAAACAAAAAGGTAGACCCTGTATAGTTTTGATACCTTGCGCGCTTATTTGTGGGATTGTTGGATAGTGACCAACTATCATTCGATTCCCTGCGTAATGTTATTTAATACTCAGCATATTGAGTAAATATATTTTATAGAAAGCCAAAAGATAGAGAGATCCTATGTGTAAAGACAAACAAAGAATCTCTGAGTGTGTTCTCCTCTGTAGGATCAAAATTGAATCTTGTGTACAGGACGAGCAGAGAAGATCTACGTTTCTCTTAGTGTATTCTCCTATAGGCATGAAAACCAAAATAGGTAATTCTCTTGTATGTGAGATAAAGAGAGAGTAATTCTCCGCGCAATACTCCTACATGAATGCATTAAGAGCAGAGAGTAAATCTCTGTGTAATGCTTCCAAAACATTTCCTTTTATTTTGCATTGTTTATGCATCGCTAAGTAAGAGCAGTTAAAAATGCAGGACCAGTACCACGCGACGTGAAGGTGGAAACATAATTCCTTAATTGTCTATTCAGAACAACGAATTTCGCCTTCCGAGTCTCCAAACCAACAGAAAACCTGGAAGCCAGACCAAATTATTATTACCAAAGGCAAAATTAGCCTCGTCAAAGGAAATATTCTACAATTATCCAATTTTGGCAAAAATTTGTTGTTCTTTCTTCAGATTATTCCGAGCTGACGGTTCTTCTTGTGTTTTCGGAATTGAAATAATGAATTCAAAGCACTCGACCAAATTATTATTACCAAAGGCAAAATTACAAAGTATGTATTCATTATTTCTAATTTTTCCTTTGACGAGGCTAATTTTGCCTTTGGTAATAATAATTTGGTCGAGTGCTTTGAGCAGCGAAATGCTTCACTCCAATGTCTTCATACACGCCATTTTCATGATGATCTGTCAGTAGTGATCATGGTCGTTGTGATGATGTGTCATTAGAGCTGATGATGTCATATCGAGAGGTTGTTGTTGCATGAATTGTGGATGACTTGTGAAAAGAGGCTTCTTTTGAAATTGTGATGATGTGTCATAGAAAAATGTTTCTCAAAAGTATAATACAATATAAAATAAATACAAGCATTAAAAAACTAATTTTATATAAAATAAATTATGAATGTTTTAAGTTTACTTTTACGATTCTTTGCTTACAAATATCAATATAATTCATATTATGATAAATTGAAAATTAAAATAAATAATGAAAGTTGTATAGTTAATGGATCTGGGGAAATATAATTACCTCAATGTTTATGATGTTTATGAGAATGCCAATAACTAATGTTTTGATTTTATCAGTTCAGTTTTAGTAAAATAATTTACTTTATTTGGTGCTATATCTTCGTTCTTAGTGTGCATACAATATTTTTTTTACATATGCTTATAGTATTTTTTCTTAGTTATCATCGTCTTTGAATCAAAAAAAAAAAAAAAAACTAGGAAGTAGATGTTTTTGTTGTCTCTTATATAACATATATATTTTTAAATTGGAGTTGTAATAGACTGTTATTTTCGTGGGATTGTCATATGGATTTATTTGATGGAAATCTTTGTTCAGCATAATATTGTTTATTGTTCATATGAATATCAATTTTCTTTGATATCATTATTAATAGTTAGGAGGTTGGGTATGTACATTAATAGTTTGTAAGGAATTGATTGCCATGGTTGTATCTCACCAAATCAGGTTGGTTGCTATTTGACAGGAGTATGGTTGATCTCTCGCAAGTAAATTGCAATGGAAAACAAACATATAACCACCAAAGAGAATAATCTTGAATTTGAGCCATCTTGACTTTTTTATTATTAAGTTGTGAAATTTATATTATTAAGAGTAGGATAAGTTAAAAAGAAATAATGCACATATTTAGCTTTTTTTTGTTAAGATTTATACAAATCCATTTATCTAAAGGTGATTTGGGGTAATCCAACTTATCAACTTTGAAGAAACATGAGTATTAGTCTTGATTTTAGCAATCTTCATTTTGTTATTTAGGATCAAAATGGTAGAAAAATAGTTTTGACCAACAAAGTTATAATCTATACATTTGATTTAATATTTCAAAAATTCCTTATGAATGATTTTATTATCATTTCAAATCGTGTATTTAAACATCATAAAAATATAATATTCACTATAACTATATTACTTAATAGAATGATGTCGACATAGATTAGAACAATGCAAAAATATTTGGATTTCATGGATGAAATTTATGTTTTCATTTAATAAAATATGCTTATAAATCATTAAACATCAAAAAATATTATTTATTATATTAATAGCTTATAAAATTATATCTTTAAAAATATTACTAAATTAAAATGGAAGAAAAATAAAATAATGCCCTTAATTGACAAAGTAATATCGCAATTACATATTCAAAGGAAAGATATTTGATCTTTCTTGAGATGAACTTTGTTGATATTTGAGATTCCTAAAAGGGTCCAAATTTGTTGTGAAAGAGAAAAACAATTGTGAAAGATTGCATTCCAAATAAGCTATTCAAGAAAACTATACAACAAATTAAGATTAAATCTAAGTTGTTGAAAGATGGAAAGAGCATCACATTGAATAAGAAGATACATTTTTGCAATTATTTCAAGACCCATGCCCTTTACTTTAGAAAGTATTCAACAAAACATCCTTAAAACCCTTCTTTTGTGAACTTGTATATCTCTATGTCCAATAATGTATCTCCTTTTATACTAAGGAGATAATACAGAGAAAGAGAAGAACATCACTACATTATCTTTCAAGTGATCACGAGACAATGATGAGAAAACATAATTCCTCTTTCGACTTAGACATTGAAATAGATTAAGACACTTAAAATAATTCATTATGTAAGGAATATGAAGGTTCATGCCCGTTACAATAAGGCATGCATTGTCAAAAATTTTAGAGATTGATTTATGGTCATTTGCTGGGGGTTTTCAAGGTCATGGAGACTTTACTTCACCTCACTCTTTCTTAGCTAAGTGTTTCTAAGGAGATGGAGCTTGCCTTTGCTTCATTAATTAGAGATGAGGAGATGGACGGTTGAAAAAAGCATAGAGGTGGAACAATTCAGTGTGTATTGATTCAATCAAACCTTGAAAACTACATACCATGTGCAATTCTGTACTTGTCATTCATCCCTGGTCAAGGATGCATTGTTAGATGCAACCTACTGTTCACATATTTCTCAATTACCACCATTCTTGAATAACGATACTATTGTTGGACGACATGGTTGAAACTAGGTCAAATAAGAACTTTCTTAGTCAATTGTTACTATTGATATTTTCATCTTCAGATTTTAGCTCTTATATACAATCACTATTTTGGTTATATAACATTATGTTATAGTTGAACCATATATTGAAGCTTGTTGACCTCTTATACAACCATTATTTTGATTCAACAACAATTTGTTATAGGCCTATAATATATTGAAGCCTTAACAAGAGGAAATTCAATTAGTTTCATCAACACATCTTGATATTTTTCTAAATACCTTTAATTGCTCACCTTGCTTACCATCTTGTATGGTTAATATTTCAAGATTTGACTTTCTAAGTTTTAGGAGCTTCAATGTCCACCAACAATTTGCTTTCATTAAGCATTAAGAAATAATTTTGCTTATTAGTGATATCAAAGTAGTGGAATTTTTTCCGTTAAAAACCTTAATTCCTTTCATTAACTTGACTCACTAACACCTTATATTTGTTGTTTGTTACTTCCATTGGCGTTCCTTGCATGCCATACCTATGCCAAACAATATCAACTTTCAATTGTTGTTTAACCACTTCTTAGTTGCTCAATCTTTAATATTATATCCCTTATACACATGTAAAGTTCCTCAGTATTCACCTTTTATGTTTTCACATCAGGTATGATTAAAAAAGCCAACAAGAAGAAGGGCAAGCAAGTTGAGCCTAACGTAGAAACAACTCCAATTATACCAATTGAAACAATGTTTGAAGACACCAAACCCATCACAAGGGCCACTCCATAATTCAAATGGGGTGACCTATACACAACTACCAGAGATGGAAAAATACCAGATGTAAACCTCGAGGAATCAATGGTTTACCAAAACATCAAGAGGTCTTCCCTTCACAAGGCAACAACTCGACCATAATTGTTTCCTTGCTCAGAGGTGATTGGGTGGATTCTTCCCCATGTATATACAACCACCAGAATAATTTCAAACGCCAATGGAGAAGGACTCGCCTCCTTTCAACCATGACACCTTTCAGCCGCATACAAGCTGCCTTCCTCCAAAGCTATGCTTACTGATGATTGGGTAAGGCATGCCAATATAGATAATTTTGAATGTGCAAAGAAGATGATGGTGCCAGGCAAGAAACTAAGACCCACAGGTAGCGGGGAATATGAAAGCCAACACTTAAGGACCCCCTATCGAATCACAGCCCTAATGTTGAACAGAATCTTCGGCCTACCAAATGGAAACAACTATAAGCTCAGTTGGGTTCCATTGATCTACCACGTTGCCACACATCGTACAGTCTTCAATTGGGAAGATATAATATTAGATAGTATGGCGTCCAACATTGCTACATCTCAAACTGGCCTTTCATAACAGAAAGCATAATTTTTCATGGCTTCTTATCTCATTGATTATATATTAGTCAAAAATCCTTTCCCTAAGTTGGGATGTACTTGGCAACGGACTGAGACTCCCCTTCATGTAGCATACCAAATAACTTGGGCTCATCGATATCAAGGGTATTACAAACTACTATGCGAAGAACTAATCATGCCCTTTCTTGGTTGCTCTTCAATAAAGAACCAAATTGTTTGTCAGACAATGCCTTGGCTGTAATAGGTGAGTACATTAACTACTACTTCTCATTAAAAGGAACATACATAAGGATGGATGTATGGGGGCACTAAACCTCCTTATCTATTGCCCAAGTATGCTACAGATTTCATTGTGTATAAAGAAGCCATACGACCAGTCTTCATCAATGGAATTGGTGACTTTCTCCATCTAAAAAAAAGCATCTTACCCACCTATACCATTCAACATTGGTGCATACAAGTTCCAAAAAATTAGAGCTATTGAAGCCTTCATTTCCAACTTGGAAGCTTTTTACTTCGAGACTATACTTTTTGTAAGAAACGACAACAAAGGTAAAGTGGCTAAACATTGTGCTTCTTGCAAAATCACTTTTGAATACTCAGATCATTTCCTGGAAGATGAGGAAATATATAAAAGGGTCAACAATGCGAAAGAGCTACACAAAAAAATAAAGGGCAACAATGCATCTACTTCTATCAAAATTACAACCCAGGAAAAGGAAGCAGAAATACATATACAGAGGGAAGAATCAACAGAGCAACAAAAGAAAGAGGAAGCAAAAATACATAGCCAAAGTGAACAGGCCAAAAGGGTACAAGAAAAACAAGATAAAGAAGGAGTAGAAATATTAACAATCGTACAACATCAAAGAGAAGAAATGGAAAAATTGCAAAACGAAGAAGCTTGTCGTGCAAGAGAAACTAAAGAAAATGAAGCTCTAGAAGAACAAATCAGCAAAGATGCGCAAGAAAAGATCCAACCAGTTATGCACAAGGAACCAACAAGTACACAAGTCAATAGTCGAGAACCCATGGACACAAATGTGTTAAGACCACTAACTGGAGGCCACTTGCCATTTCCAGATCTTGAGCTTACGCCGTTTACCATATCCAAAGAACATACAGTGGCTCGATTGGACACGATTGTTTTTTGATTCAAAGAGAAATACCATAACACGATGGTCAGAAAAAAGAATGAAAATGATTTCTCAACCAGATATTGTCACTGTCACAGAAAACACACTTGTAGAAGGCACCCAAAAGGACCCCAAATTCACAGCCTCCGTGAATGTCGCAGTTGCACAAGCAAGTGCCGACAATGTCGACAAGCTTCTTACCACTATTGAGCGAAACAAAGAAAAAATGTTGAAACTCAAGGCCACCTTGGTAAAGGAACGTGGAGAGACCATTGAGTTAAACACAAAATTACAGGCCACATTATTTGAGAAAGACAATTTACTAGCTGCGTACAACAACCTTAACACAGAAAAGGAAACATTGCCTGTTTAGTTAATGATAATGGAAGGGGAGACAAATGATTTTCAAGCTCAGCTTACAGACTTTGAAACACATGCATCAATGGAGAACGACAAGGCCAATGAATTGAAGACTCAAGTAGATAAGTTGTTGAGAGATAAGGAATCACTCATGGAACCGTTTGGGCACAAGTATGCAAGCTTCAAGAGCAAGTCTCAAACTCTCAAAAAACACTCTTTCAACAAATCTACAATATCAAACAATTCATGGCAAGGATGCAGGAAATTGTTGCAAGCTCAATAACAATGCATCAACATTTGATTACTACTGGCAACAAGCTTAACAAACAGTTAACGTGGAGAGAAAATAACCCAGCATTTCCTCATCACCTTCCTCAAAAAACACTAGCGACCCTGAAGCTGGATATTGCACTCCTTGAATTTTGCAGGAAAGCCACTAATCGACTAAATGTCGAGATTGATAAAACTCTTGAAAAGTGCACAAACTTCTATGAGGAAATCCATCAGGTTCACCGTAAATGCCAGCTCCCTATGGTAGCCAATATCCATGACCTCCCCCCCAAGGATCAACAGATGGAAGAACTCCAGCAAGTGTTGCAATCAAACATGGACTACATCAAGAAAATTGATGCTCTAATAGAAGAAGACATCGACTTCTATGTGAGGCAAACATCTACACATCTCATTTTCCTTGAGGATACCTGCAAGGCTGCACCAACAGAAGTTGAAAATATAGAAACATAACTGTTTTATCATGAAGTGTCTCTAAAAATATTAAAGCCTGACGAATATAATATTATAACTGAAGAAGCTACTGCATGGGAAGACTATATTTCCAATTTAGAAGCGTCCAACTAATTTTAATTGTAAATATCATTTGTATCTTCTCATATGTACAACACTCAAAATGAAAACTTTGCCTACTATTCTCATTTTTGCAATTTCACCAGATAACAAACTCTTCCAAGGCTATATAGTGGTGAACCAACCCTTTTTGCTGTTCATATCTATTCTTCTTTGTCAATGAAAATAAATTTCCCTTCTTGTGAAACTATTGCAGAAATGTTTATATGTAATGTGTACTTTTCAATGGATATTATTGGGATTCCTTTTATCTAAAAACCTAAATGTTTGTTCATATTTTTGTAATAGTGCTATATTTTACTACTTTTTTAGTTCAATGCTCTTCAGTTTCCTTGTTGGCAATGGCTTTTCAACCTAAGCTCATAATGGATTATCCCAAGCAGTAGTGATATAAATATTAATCTCAGCTGATTTGTAAATTGTGTACTCTCTTTTACATTCATAAAAACAAAGCAGCCAAGCAAAGCGACCTCTCCTCATCTACCTCCATGTTGAATAAATACAACCTTTATCTTGAGAGCTACGACCACTCCTATTATGTTGCAAGTCTGCATTTTATCGTGCTTTGTTGTGAACTATCTATATTGTCAGAAGACGTGTGAATCCTTGATGCGGTGAGAGTCATTGATAATCAGTTACTTTCCTTGGTTTATTAGTGATTTTCAGAAGATTGATTCATATAGTGACAGGTTTGTTCGCCTTTACATGGCTGAGAAGCATGTAAAGTTTTTATTGTGGACTTGAAATCCTCGTTGAGAAGAAAGAAACATATATGGGTTTCCCATTGTATCTTCCATTCTTGAAGCAAGCATAACGAAGATCCACCACTCCTATTGTGTTGTAAGTTTGCATTTTTATTGTGCTTTGTTGTGAACTATCTATATTGTCAAAAGACGTGTGAATCCTTGATGCGGTGAGAGTCATTGATAACCAATTACTTTCCTTGGTTTATTAGTCATTTTCAGAAGATTAGTTCATGTACTGATAGGTCTGTTCACCTTTACATGGTTGAGAAGGATGTAAAGTTTTTATTGTGGACTTGAAATCCTCAATGAGAAGAAAGAAACATATTTGGGTTTCCCACTGTATCTTCCATTCTTGAAGCAAGCATAACGAAGATTCATTCACAACTTAGATTGTGGCACTATCAAGAGTTGGTCCATGAAATAGTTCTATACCTATATTTGTATATGGAGATTCATAAATTTATTGCTACAACATATGGCATGAAAGCAAACTTTTGTTCACAAGTAGTTTGTGCAGTTTAGGAGCTATTATAATCATTGTTTTCATTGATATTATTGTAGAAATATTTTTTCAAATTGTTTATATATTTTAGCCATAGTAGTAATCTATATTTGTATATGGAGATTCATAAATTTATTGCTACAAGATATGGCATGAAAACAAACTTTTGTTCACAAGTAGTTTGTGCAGTTTAGGAGCTATTATAATCATTGTTTTCATTGATATTATTGTAGAAATATTTTTTCAAATTGCTTATATATTCTAGCCATAGTAGTAATCTATAGTGTTGAGATTACTACTACAGAGATTGTGAAGAAAACAATTGTAATTGGCTCAATGTGTTGATGAATTTAATATTTTTTTTGTTATGGATTGAGTGCCTATGTCTTTGTAATCTGAGATTGTTACAAATTTTACTCTTTTCCTACTAGTATCCTTCGCTGTTTGTGCCTATGTTTTTGTTCCTTCTAACTTTCCTCTTTTCGTATGAGCGTTCATTTTTCCCCCTTAAGAGGCAAATGCTAGTTACCAAAGTCAGTTAAAAACATCAAGTTACCAAAGTTAGTTAAAAACATCATAATAATTACGGAGTAACCCATGGTATTACACATAAACGCCCACAAATGTTGTCATGAGTGATTTTGATAAAAGTCCGTCAAGCGAGTTGGAGTCACAAAGACTCCATTTTCGTGCGCGTATAAAATATGCTGTGAAAGACGAGAGAAGCAAAGGAAAGAGAACGGAGGCTAATTCATTCACCCGGCCATCGATTTCTTCAGGACCTCAAATGACATGATCGCCTTCGTCTGCTCTTAAGTTCATGAAGATGAGGGCGCCTTCGAAAGCGTTGAGTATAGCCGCCAGCACCCAGAAAGTCGATGTCGACAATCGCATGTCCCTTAGATATTACTACCGGATTGCTGATAATATGCTCAAACAGGTAATGCACAGAAACTCTAATTTAAGCCTACAATTGTTTTCTTTCAGCAAAACATAATGCGAATTTGGTAATTGGCAATGGACTACGGATCTTACTTTATGCCCTAGGTCCGCTTGTTATGTTAAGATTAATATCAGCTTAATTCAATGCAGAATCTTCGAATTTAGGGTATTTGATTTCATAACTCGAATTCTTCTGGCTGCGAAAAGTAAAAGCCATCTTTTTTTTGCGGGTTACGTCTAGGTCCTTTTTTTAGAATTCGTTTGGTGTGGTGGTGACTATGTGGCAAGATTTTTGACTAGCAATTGCAATTTCAAAGCCATTTAAATTGCAGAGGGCAATAATAAATATAATCTTCAATGCCACAGAGAGATGCAGACTATAGGGTTCATTCAGCTCAGGGAGATCGGAATTGTGATGTTCTATTTTTTAATTTTTGTTCCACAGGGATCCATTTTGTCTGTCCAGATCATAGTTACCAGGTCTATAAAGTTCAGTAGGTTCCGGAGGTGGGATTTTGGGGATTTCGACTTTCGAGTAAAGCTGGATAAGTTCAGATAAAGGTTCCAAAATATGGAATACAATGACACAGTTACTCAGAAATTCAATTAACTACAAAACTACATAATTTTCGCAGGTTAGGTGCTATGCTTAGAAGATTTAAAATGAAAGTTTAAACATATACAACATCAAAACATGCTTCGATATCATAACCAGTGCCAGAATATTCATCTAATGCTTTACCAGTCTCAATAACATCATTACTAAGATCAGATCTTGGGCGTATGAAGAATATTTAGGGTTGCTTTACCCAGAGCTTGCATGCTTTTTAGGAAAAGTTCGGAGGTTTGGTCTGGACAGGTCCAGCCGAACCTGGTAACTATGGCACTGATTGCATTTGTCGTCAGCTTTACATTGCACTAAGCTTGCATCTGGCAACTATGGCAATAGCATTACAAGTTTATGCTGTTTGATTGTCTTTCAATGTGCCTATAATTTTTTCAGCTAACGTCTTCTTGTCAGTTGTGTCCAGGCGAACATTTATAGGGAAGAGAAGAATCTTATTGATTTGTACATTATACTTCTGCGGTTCTCAAGGTATATTTCACTTCTTTATTTTCAATGAATTATTGATTTCTGTGCTTGATATCGTAATTGCAAAAAATGGGAAGACATGCTATTTTTCCTTACAATAGTCTGGTTATCTGCTCCATTGCATGTGTGTTGCGATGCTTATAATGTTGTTATTATCCAAGTTAGTGCATCTTATACTGGATATCTATAGACTGTAGGCTGGATTGACTGGTTACATGAAAATTTAATTTGAGTAATACTGCACACAGTTAGTCATTTGGTGCACTGTTCCTGAGATCCCATTGAGGATAGCTAGCCCTAGGAATCCATCACTTGTTAATATTTTTGAGTATTAGTCTAACAAAAATGTGTTGGGTTTGGAATGCTGTATTCCTAATGTCATTGTTTGCATACATGCCACATATCTATCTCTTGTATGTTACTTGGAACATAGCATTCGGTCTCTGTTTAATAATATTGATATAACTAATAAATATTATCTGAGGAATTATTTTTACTTTTGTTTACAGTTTAGTCACAGAAACTATACCAAATCATCAAGACTATCAAACATCCTATCCAAGGGAGAAGGCCGAGTACAGAAAGGTAATTTTATTTTTCGATGAAAACTTGACATGTTTACATTTTTGACAATTGGATCTCATAGTGCTATCACATCATTGCATGCCAGACATGTAATGGGAGTTTTTTCATTTTAGTTTTCTTTTCACTAGACTAACATAACTTGTTACAGAAATTATTGAATGTTGTGAGTGAGCTGGAAAGACTTAAACCAGCGGTACAACGACAAGTTGATGAACTGAACAAAACATACGCAAGCTCATCCTCTTCCAAGGAAGCTAGTGATGCTTCTTTCGAGTGGCCTCCCCGCAGGAACCAAGTTTTTCTAACCTATGATAATGAGAAGGTACAATTTTGCTGGGTTTACTATATGGCAAGTTCATCCATTCTTTCCAGTTAGAAGTTGTAGTATTCGCATCACTGAGCTGTACCTTTGGTCCTTAACACAAAACTTGTTCAGCAGAGTAATGGAAGCAATGGAGTAAATGGTACATTGCAAAATTCTTGGAAGGCTAATGATCTTAGTAGGGACCGACGGTTATACTCTAATCAAATTGAAGACCGGTTCAGCAAGCTGTAAGTATTATTGCCTATTTGTGAAGCTAAAGGTACAGCTATAATGCATTGGATTATCTGAAAGGATCATTGAAATGTGCATTTCATAGCACATTCACAAATTTATTTATATATTTACTTTCCCCTTCTCTTTTCACATTTGTCAAATGCAGAAAAACTCACTTCAGGATGAACTCTAGTAGAGTTCCAGTCCTGGGGTTTCATCCTAGTATGACTTCATGTTAAAAGTTAATCTTAGAAGCGCACTATTGTAATATGACATTGCATTTGTGACTCACAGAATCTTACAGGAGACATTCAACATCCTACCCCTAAAGCAAGATGTTAATATTTGAACTGCCCCCAGTGTCTCTATTAGATGTTGGTATTGCTTCCATTAAGCATGCGAAGGTAGTGTTTGTTCTTGTTTTAGTTTGTACATCCAAAAGTGTCTTTGCTGGAAGAGGAGGTTGAAATTTAGGGAGTTCCAGTTGGATGAATGAGTCACACTTCTTCCTCAAGATTGGCATTTTGTACAACTTGAGCTTGCTGGCATTCAGAACATGGATGCCTAGTTGTGCTAGGAAATTAAGTTGAAAAGCATTTGTCCCTGTTGAATTTTGGTTAGGGTTAGGGTTTGATGCAGAAGAATAAGAAATCAAAGTACTTTAATGCGAAATTACTTTTAACAAACTAATACTGAAACGGATTAGTACAGCAGTAAATAGTACTGAAACATAATTTTCATCTTTAACACTACCAATTGGGTCACCGTGTTAAAGTAATCTTTAGTAATATGTAATCAGCAATAGCAGAATAAATAACATGTTTAATTAACAATAAAAGAGTCAAGTGAGGGTACTTACCTGGAGTGTGGGACCCTTCCTGTTTTATACTCAGAATTTTTACTTTCAGAAAAGGACTGTGCCTCTCAGAGGCCAGTTAATCACTAGGAACCAGATGACCCTGCTAGAGGGTTAGTACAAACCAGAGAGAGAGAGATGACTGGGCTGAGGTATAACCAAATAGTCAATGACAGTCAGAAACACAGTGACAGTCTAGAGAAGACTCAGCACATAGGTTTGGCAGAGTTTATACCACAGATACAACTCAGTGCACACGTCTGATTCTCAATAATATAGATCTGGTCAAAGATAAAGGCTCAGAATAAATGTATCAAAACCAAAAAATACAATCTCAGTGCCATGTACCAGTCATTAGCATAAAAGTTCAGGTCTCAGGCTAAACGTGGTACAAGGGACTACAACAAACTGACCACAGACAAATACTCAAAAAATTAGAGCCTTCAGATGATAGAAAGATAGATCTCAACAAATCCTCAGCATGTCCATAACTCAGAAAATAAGCTTGCAGCAGACAGAACCCTTAATAGGATCACAGCTTAATCAACAAGGTGTCAGCAGGGTGTGGCCCTCTCAGGACAAACCCCAAACAGGTCATGGTTGTCAGATCTGAGCTGTACTAGTTTACGGCTGAAGGTAAAATGAAGCTACAAGGCTCACGCTAGCGGATCAGACTCCTTTTCAGACCAATCAGACATCAAAACAGCAGCTCAGACCTCTTCTAAAGCCAATCAGATCTCTCAGCAGTAGATCAAACCTTACACAGGCAGATCAGGTCCCTTAGCAGCAGATCAGATCTCTTCTCAGCCCTATCCTAAGTCACCTGGTTTGAATTCGTGTTCGAGTTCGGCGACATTGAAGTTCGTCAAAAAATCGGCACTCAAAATTCTGGTGATAAAATTCGGCATTAAATTCGAGAGAGTATAAAATTTAAAAATAAATAAAAATACATCAAAATTTTTAATAAAATTTAATATGTTCATTAAATATGTTATAAAAAAACTTTATACACATGAAATTAGTTACTATAGTCTATATCATCATTAATCGAAGTTGAACCAATTTGCCACAACCCATAAACTAGTTTGCTCATTAAAAAATACATCAAAATTTTTAATAAAATTAAAAAAAAATACATCAATGTTTTGAATTTCATTAAACACATTATAAAAATGAAACTATTTACTATACCATCATTAATCGAACCAGTTTGCTATGAACCCACATACCAGTTTGCTCATTTGCCACAAGCCCACAAACCAGTTTGCCACGAATGAGTTTATTAGGAACCGTGGAACAATTTTTTTGGTTTCAAGTTTGACTTTCGAGTGCTAAGACTCGAGAGAGAGCCACCATCGACAGCAAGATTGTTAGTTTTTGTACCTAGGGAAGTGTTTCCCTAGTGACTTTTTGCCTAAGTCACTTAGAAAGGGGGAAAAAGTGACCCTTGCATTAAATGACTTGAGAAAAACATTTAATTTGACTTTAGAACATAAAGTCACTTTTTGATAAGTTTAAGTGGGTGAGTGAATTTAATATTCATGAGAATTAAATAAGAGCATTTAATCTCAACCATAGATCTAATCTAATCTCATCCATTGATTTGAGAGAACCTTAGGGTTTGAACCAAAAGGCAAGGGAGGCAAGAAATGATTCACTTTTGCTGAATAGAGTGAAGAGAAGTGAAGAGAGAGAGCTGGAGTGGGCATGCATTTCAAGGCAGCCATAAGTTACAGTGGGCACTGAAACCGAGGCACAAGTTCAGCATTTATTATTGGCACGAATTTCGAGGTGAGTGCATTTATTATAAGCACAAATCCCAAGGTGTGAAGACCGTACAGCATTTATTTCTGCATGCTGTTCGAGGAGGTTTCCTGGGCACAGTTTTCGAGACTGTCATCACGCATTTCGAGGCATTTACCCAGGCACAGTTTTTGAGAATGACAGGTACATAAATCTAGGTAGTACAGCACGGTTTTTGAGGAAAGGACTGGTGCAGAAAATCAGGTCTGTACAGACTGTACCTGTGTCTTTTTCCCAGCATGGATTTTGAGGTTATATATGCACAGAAATCGAGAAAAAGTACAGCACGAATTTCGAGGTTGTATCTGCACAGAAATCGAGAAGAGTACAGCACAGATTTTGAGGTTCATATTTGCACAGAATTCAAGGCAGCTTCAGCACACATTTCGAGGCAGTCTGTGGGTGCATTTATTGGTGGAGATAAGTTGTATTTTCACTGTATTGCTGTTCTACATTTATTGCTGAAGAAATAATAAGAATCTCTCTCTGTGACTGGTTTTCCCCGTGGGGGTTTTTCCAGGGCTATTGGCCAAAAATTTCTGAGTCTGAAATATTTTATGAGTGCATGCTAAATTAATTTTTCTGCCTATTAGAGTGAATTTACAGCGTGTTTAATTGTCTGAGATTTTTCATAAGTAATTTCCAGCCAATGCAAAACCGGCTTGGAAATGAAAAACACTGAAATGTTGACATAAACCAGCAAGCTACAAAACACAGAAAATTTACAAAGATCTGCTGCAGTTCCGGTCGAGGGTGTCGGCCGAGCCGCGAAGCACCAACTCGCGTATTTTTATTTCTCTCAACGTCAGGTGAATTCACGACAGGAGGTGCATGCGGGGACAGGGTGGATAGGTATTCATGGTTCCTAAGTCAACCTCTGAACATAAATTCACAGGCTCGCAGGCTAGGGTTAAGTTTAAAGGATGAAATTCGATGGATTTTAATGATTAGAATCGTCCTCCGTTAAAATTCGTCGGATTTCGATTTCCATGCTTTGAAATCGGCGGATGCGGTGACTTAGGCCCTATCGGACTTCTCAGCAGTGGATTAGACCTTAGCAAATCATCAACAATCAGATTGGATCTCAAACAGGAGCAGATCGGGTTGGATCTCAGTCAACAACAGCAGATTGGGTTGGATCTCAGTCAAGGACAGCAGATCGGGTGTCTTCAAAGTCACAGCTAGGTCACATAGGCCACCACCGAACCCTAACAGCGTAAAGACCTTCAAGAAATCAGATCTGAGATAAGTTGTAATCTTCAACAGGTGGGAGGAACAAGCAGGACAGTCCATATACCCTTGACATCAAGAGGAAATCAGAGATGAGATATCTTACTTTCATCTTTTCAAATGAGGAGCAAAAGTCTTCAATGTATAGTATCATGATCTTCTAGAAAGGTCATTAAATTAATCTTTTAATTAAGTTAGGTTTCCATAGATTTAGGAGGGTACCACTTAGTTAGGACATAAAGATAAAAGTCACAAGTTATAAAATATAAAATATAAAAAATGACTTGGGTGGGTACCTTATGGTCAAAACAATAGTCACATTTAATGACATAAAATATAGTAGGGTGACATTAGGTGGGTTCTAAACTTCTAGGGTCATCACATGGTACAACATAAGATAAGCGTGGGTACATGACCCATAACCCCTAGGACCAAGGGTAAACCACAAAGTGGACAAACAACCATGGTACCCATAGGACCAAAAGCATCAAGGTGGTACAAATAAAAAACAACTCAAGGTGGATAGATGACCCTACTAACCACAAGTCAAAGACAAGGTACCACAAGACCAAGAACAAGAAGCTATAAAGACCAAGGGTGGGTGGGCAACCAAGGTGGGGTACAATCAATCAACTCTCTCTCAAATGTACAAGTTCCATACATGACTTGAAAGTTCATCCTCACTGTATAAGGAAGGGTCCACATTGGATGATGTGATCATGTGGTCCTCTAGACTGCTCCTCAGGGCAAATGCTAGTGGCTTCATCAAGGGGTGGCCAGTCCCTTGAGAAGACCATCTTGTTAAATTTCATACATTCATAGCGTAAAACAGAAATGCATTACCAAGATCACTAGAAGCAAGACAAAGCACAAAACAACAACACAAAGTTTACCCTGGGAAACCCAATTGGGAGAAAACCCAGCAACCTTCGTAGAGAGATGATAATTCCGAGATCAGAGTACAAATAAAGAAAGAGAAAGAATGTGAAAGTATCTTTCACAAGTAGATGCCCCAAATAAGCTTCCTCCTTCAAGTGATGCAAAATCAGCCTCCTCCAAGTGATGCGCACTTGCTAAGTGAGTGAATGAGATAATGAGGTGCACTAACCTCCTATTTATACAAGTGCAAAACTGGAAAATTCCCTAATGGGGCCGACTTCACCTGGGGGCAATAAATAATTTAAATTTAATCTTTTCATTTGTTTCTTTTTCACCCCAAGGCTTACATTGATTCTTTCATGTGTTTACATAATTGATTACATAAAATTCTTCTCCCTTAGGAAGTATAAACAAGTACAATGAAAGTACAATAAAATATAATGAATAATATCTTCCGAAGTTGTACAAAATCCAACACATCTAACTCAACCATCTCGAAGACCTAGGAGAAGAGGACATCACACATCATCATCTTGGTCCACTGACCAAGATCCACCTGGTTAACTGACCAGGTTTGTCACTGCAGGAACTACTTGGTCCTCGTGACCAAGAGTCTGCATGGTCCCAGACCAGGAGGTCTCTGTCTCAACCTGCAGGACTTGCTTGGTCCTCATGACCAAGAAACTGTTTGGTCCTAGACCAGAATATCCTAGAGATAAATAGGGGCCCTAGCCACATGCTAGGGACTTTGCCATGGCATCAACCTACTTGGTCTCCAACCAAGAACCCCAGGAGAAATCTGGGGGCCCTAGGGTACCTTCTAGGGTCTTACTCTTTACTCTGCCTAGTTAACTTGACCAAGAACCCTAGTTAACTAACTAGGGTACCATCCTCTCTGAGAATGGGTCTCACAGCTGCACTAACTTTAACAGCCCCAACAACCTGCTGATGATAAAAGAACCATAACACAACGGCTTCAGTTTATGATGTTGATCTTGCTTCTGTCTTTGCCTGCCCAAATTACGCAGACATTATCTCCAACTTGTTGAAGGTAATGTATAATCCGATGGTTTTTATTTGGCCTGTGTTACAAAAGTATTGGTTTTGCTTTGGAATGAAACTTTTCCAAGTATAAAAGTAGAGACTTTACTTTGTTCTTTCTGCTGATGAAGAGAAACAGAAGAGACATCCACAACTTATAAGGTGCATGCAGTTGAAAACCATGCCAGGCCTTAAAGGGACAGTGGCCAGTAAACAAATGAGGAGCCTCGTTGTAATTGTCTTGTACTCTCTCTCTCTCTCTCTCTATATATATATACATATTATCCCACTGCTTTTAAGATTGATGATGAATTTGAAGAGCACTCATAAGGGTATTGTTGATAATATTTGTTTCTAGATGAGAAGTAGAAAATTCAGTTGACAACCCAGCTTGTAATTGTCTTGTACTCTCTCTCTCTCTCTCTCTCTATATATATATATATACACATATTATTCCCATATATATATATATATACACATATTATCCCACTGCTTTTAAGACTGATGATGAATTTGAAGAGCACTCATAAGGGTATTGTTGATAATATTTGTTTCTAGATGAGAAGTAGAAAATTCAGTTGACAACCCAGCATTTTCCACAAAGCCTGCCAAGAGTGGCCAAGAAAATGAGAATCCTGATCAGAAACAATAGATCGAGGAAACCCAAAATGGCTTCAGAAATGTTGGAAAAATAACTCTGTTGCTTTGAGTGCACCAACAACTCCATTGAAATGAATAAAGATGGACATTTTAGAAAATCTACAAACTGCGATAGAGATACAATCTTGCTGACTTCGAGTAGGCAGGATGCTTGACACATAAGACTCGGCACACATTTGCACACTAATGACACATACATTTGTGCTTATTAGCTCATGTCTCCTAATTATTACATGACACTCATAATACATCATTACTCTTATTACATGCAAATAACTATATTATTCAGCAATGACCATTTTAGCTCTAACAGAGCTGTCATGCAGATTGAACTGCTTTTTGTAATGTATCTAATCTCTCAGCTGTTCTCTGTTCAGTCGGGCAGTTATTTCTGCTTTTCTTTTTTAGTAATATGGTTTCTCTTCTGAGCCATGCCTCTTGCATTGTGGATGGACAGATCTTTTACTATACCTCCACCAAAGGAAGAAACATTATCGAGACACTCATTGCTTGGACCAAATGGTCTTCGTGGTCAATGGCAAGCACCCATTAGTGGTACAAGGGTAATTATACTATAATGCTCTGAAACCCTTGTTCTTTCCACTAGTAATTTGTAATTGGCAGTATGCATTAATTGTTACAACTGGACGCAGGTGCAATATCCCAGCCATGGTGATTTGACTCCAATTGAAATACCAAGGTTAGGTTCTGAACTGTTTTGCACAGAGAGTAGAAAGTATGGTTATTAATGATTATGTGAAAGCTGTGAGTGTGAACTTGTGAAGTATCTAGAACTTGGCAGATCTTGGATTTTGTTGTGAAACTGAATTGGTTTTATGTTTGAAAATGTTTTTGTCCTGAGGATTTCTACTACTTTTCGTTTTCATTATGGTCATCCTGATTTATTCTTATTTCTTTTTCTATATATCTATTTCTGAAAAGCTTTGAACAAAGTGGGCAAAATAATCTTCCGATATTAGAGGTGGGCAGTTTGTCAACATCTCAGAGCACTGGACCAGAATTATCTCTGTCATTGGAAGCTAATTCAAGGCCTCAAGTGAATGATTTGTCATCTCTTTCTACATATGGTTCTGTTGAGACTTCTGTTCTTCCAAATATTGTGAGACAACCTTCTCCTCCGCCTGTTCTTGCTCCTGTACAAAACTTGCCTGCTGGATTGGACACATTGACGCATGTTTCTCATTTGAATGTGGCTGATCCTAGACCTGGGCCTGCAAAATCATTACAAGATGATCTGGCAAAGTCTAAAAGTCCTCAATATGTACAAATAGTAAGCATCCAATTGCAAGATCTCTTTTGATGCTTTTGAATCCATGCAAAGATGCATGTACACATTTTTTGAAAGTTAGGAAGACATAGTTGTATGCAGTTTTCAGAAGTACAATACTAATGTATCTATTGAAATGTGATTTGCAGTCAGTAAAAATGATGGATGATTTCATGAACCTTGCCAAGTCTAACACGCAAAAAAATTTAGAAACCTGCGGTGTACTTGCAGGGTCACTTGTAAGTTTTTAAACTATTATTCGCAAGTGGATATTAAATTGGTGGTGGGGATGAGGATGCATTTGGATTTGATTTAGCTGCACTTAATGGACTTAGTTCTTACAAACCTGATACTCTGTATTTTCAGAAAAAACGAACATTTTATGTCACAACTCTTATTATTCCAAAGCAGGAATCAACGTCTGATTCAGTGAGTTTTGACTCTAGCATTATTTCCTTAGGAAAAACTATATCCAGTTTTTTTCTACAGTGGATATGAAATACTGTTTATTAAATCTATGAAATCCTTTATTGCAACCAGTGTCAGACTATGAATGAGGAAGAGATATATGATGTCCAAGATAAGCGTTCTCTTTTCCCTCTCGGATGGATTCATGTAAGTCATTTTACGTCTGTTTTCTTTTAGTTTTCAAGCTTGTTTATGTCTATTGCAGTGCAGGATAGTGCTAATTTCCAGCTGTTTGGTTTCTTTAGTTTCATATGTATATTTTGGGCGTCTGTATTCAAAATATCTTGCAAAATTGGAAGCCTCAAAACTGAACTAGAAATCTTTCCATGCCACACCTGTTTATGGCTGATTGGCCGGAAAAAATCCAAGCTGTTTTCTATTGAGAAAACTGCTTTTCTCTGAATAACAATGCTTTCCAGCTTCTATATATAGGCCTGAGTGGGCATAAGAGTTAAGAACATGTGTTTCCTCCTTGGAAACCACAGGTTTGAATCTGGAGGTAGGTAGGGTATGAACACCTTTGTAGACTGAGCAGTCAGATGACTGCTTGGAGGAGGTCCTTTGTTCCACAGGCAAGAGGGTCTCATGAGTCATACATCAATTGGATTTTGGCTAGGCTGTGATGTTAAATAAAATTATTGTTATTATTGCATCTAGAGTAGCGAGGTGCATATTCAGTCCAGGTAGATGTGTCACATCTACAATGCTAATACACTAAATTGAATAAAAATTCCATTTCTTTTTGACCCCTGTTGGTGCTTATTAGATTCGGAGTTAAGATTGATCTATGCTAGTTATATATGTGGTGGGGTCAATGCAAATGCTCACAAAGCATAAGTAGAAACAGATACTGATATTTAAATACATTGTAATAAATACTGGCCAGTAAGTTCGACCTGCTCCTAAACTTGTTGTGAGCTTGGTAGAACTCATTTTCTACCATCTGATAAAATGAGGCATTTTGCATCGAAGACTATTTGCATTTTCCCCTTTACATTTTCACTGTTCAGATATTTTTACCTCTTTTTGCTGAAATTCCATGAATTGAGATTTCTAATGTGATTCAGAAATTTTACCTCTATCCTAGAGGTTTCCCGTATCTCTAACCTGTGAATTTTCAGCCTTTACACGAGGCTAGTACAATCTTTTAGCTGTCGAAAACACTAGCTAGGGAAGCCAAGAAAACCCTGGCTCAATGAAGGAGATCCAACAAGCATGGATTGCTCAAGCATGTCCTCCAAGGCAAGACATCTCTTCTTCTTCACCAAGTATAACCTAGGGTTTCATCTCAAAAGCCTAATGTCCAAAATGTTGAATATCTTCCGAATTTGAGTTTTAATGTGAAACAAAAAAATTTCACCTCTCATCCTAGAGGTTTCCCTGATTTTAACTGTGAATTTAAGCCTTAGGGCTGTTATGACATAGAGTATAAAACAACAGAAAGAGAACAATATTTCAGTTTCTAACAGTCCAATTTTCTAGGCAATCCAAGGAGAAAATATACCAAACTGTCTAGATAAGTTTCAGCTCTCTAGGGCAACTTATTCCACATAAACCAGATCTGGAAATTCACTTTTATAGCAGTTATAACAGTAGTGAATTTTAAAATATAGCAGCAGTAAAACTACCCTTCAGTTCATCAATGATGATGTCAAATCACTTTAAGAAATTGTCCTTTTACTTATGTCAAATTGTAAAGACACATAAAGCTGTAAATAACAATACATGAAGAACCTAGATGGCTGAAAATGAAATCTAGAAATTGCACAAGTCTTGGACAGCTGAAAAATTCATTAATATCCTCAAGATGAAGTTCATGTACCATACCATAGCCTTTTTTCAAGGCTAATACAAACCAGTAGCTCTCCAAAACCCTAATTAGGGAAAACATTGAAAACCCTTGTCCAAGGAGCTCCAACATGCATTAATCACTCTAGATCCTCCAAGGCAAGATGTTCTTTTCTCTTCTTCTCCACCAAGTATGCCCTAGTGTTTTATTACAAAGCCTTAATCAAGGGATAATTCCTAACCCAGATTTCCAAGATGCCCCAAGATACTCCAAGAAAACAAAGAAACCCCAGCGACACAAAAGAGAGATAGAGAGAGACACATCAACTTCAAGTTCAAATTAAGACCAAGAGAGAGAGAGATAAGATAAGATAATTTTATTAATGTCCAACAAATGTCCACAAAAATAGGTCAATGGGATTGTGAGGCACCATGATGTCAATATAAAGTGGTAGCGCGAAGGCAACGCCTATTTAAAGCAAGAGGTAAGACTCCAACCTAAAACCAAAAATAACTAACTCAAAAGATGGAGAGCCACAACACAATGTTTGCCCAAGTGCTTACAAACAAACTACAATGAGCACTTGTAGGCTAGCATAAGTGAGGCGCTTCACTCCAAAGTACACATGTCATGCTCCAAGGTGATGTCGTACACAATAAGGGCTCAAAGGTGATGTCCACATTTCTTCGTCCCAAGTACTCCATTGGGTTAGTTGCCCCTTGCAAGAACATTGTCGCAACCCAGACATCCTTGAGCCAACACCACGCCTCCAAAAATGAATGCAAGCTATCCCATGCTATCTAGGGCATGATGCCCTCCTCCAAGATGTACAACGTTACTCCTCTCAAGCCGAGCATTCTCCAAGCAAGTGAACCTCTCTTTGTGGCCACAATGAAGGATGTACACCAAGCTGTCAAGAGAATTCCAACTCCCTAGGGAAGAATGTGAATCCAACACACAATTGAGGTCAAGCAATTACTAAACAAGCTGTCTGCATTGTTGTGCTAATCCATCACGAATCATCTACCATGCGGCAATCCATCTCATACCATCTAGGGGTTGAGCATACACCATGTACCCTAAATCTCATGAAGCACCCCAAACATGGTGCAAACACTTTCAATGTAACCCCAAAAGCTAACACAAATACCCAAGGGATGAAACCCTAACCCTAGACTTCAAGATACTCCAAGAAGCTCAAGAAACCCCGATGACTCTGTTGCCGCCTGGAATCACACCTGGGAAAACGCGGCAAAAATCTTCAAGCCACTGGTGTGGCCTTGGGGGCAAGCCAGAGTCAAGTGTTGTCACCTGAAACTCGACTCCTTCGTCTAGGCTTACTCCTAGCGAAGCCATCAATCCTACTAGTTCCCCATTTAAGTAAATTCATAATAGGGAAATTCCATCAATCCTACTAGTTCCCTAGGTTGGATGGAGACATGAGGATTTGCAATAAGGGAGCTAATAAATGGTGTTTGGACATTAGAATGGAATAAATATTTAATAAATGATCTAAATAAATAAATACAAGAGAAAATCAAAGTGGCAATTGATCATGAAGACACATGGAGGATGTGGGACCCACACAAAGCTAGATTCCTCATGCCACATGGCATTCTATTCTCACCCATTCGAATCCAAGGTGGAGTCTAATGGTCTTGGGTAGTTGGAAGGTTAATATACTTGGCATGACTCATTGCAGGTCGAATTGGAGTGGAAGAGTAACTCCCATGGAAGAGGAAGAGGCATTTTGGAGCTAGTGGGACACTTGGACTAGATTCCCTATCTCTATGACAACAATGATGAAGATGCTATGGCACCTATGACACAAATCAGACCTGAATGTTGATATCTGACTTAAATGACATGTCAGGGCTAAAAATAGCCTCCAAGAGGGCGCTAAAGGGAGTTAGGGAAGCCAAAGAGACACCTATTCGAAATTGGTGGAAGAGGAGGCTAGAATTGGAGGGACAAGTGGCACACATTGGAATCTCTTCCCAACTTGAGTTGGCATGAATCCCTTGGAAGGAATTCGACCCAAGGAGGACCTTAGAAGTTTATAAAATACAATAACAAAGAAGAAGAATGGCTTTTGATCATTTTCAGAATTTGCATTTGTGAAGAGAGCTAGTGGAGTGCTTCTCTACTTGCCTTAGCCAATTTCGAGGGTGAAAGATTCCCATCCTAGTTGGTAGTGAGAAAGGCCATTCAGACCTTTCATGAGAGCTTCAATGGAGTCTTTATTTGCAGGTGTAAGCTACAGGGTAGCTCGTGGTCACTCTTAGTGCAGTTCATTCCTCCAACCATTTCCAGTTTGCTGGACATATTCATGATCCTTGAGGAGAGGCGCATTGGGTGAGCTATTGTTCTCTTTGGGGGAGCTTCTAATGCCCCATTTCTTTTGTCATATAATGTAAATGCTCTGTTCTTCATGTTCAGAACTGTACCAAGTTGAGAATGCAAGTGGAATAATGTAAAATTGATTATTAATGGGCAAATGGTGCCTATTTCCCCACTATGTTGATGTATGCCAATAATATGTTGATGTATTCGAATGGACCAGTGAACTATTGATGGATTAATGATGTATGGACTGTTATTTATCTGTTCGACAAGTTTCATGTTCAGTGCATAAGCTTTGGGAGTCATATTGTTCATTTTTAAAGCATTTGGAGAAGATTGCCTATCATTTCCCCCAAGGTTGAAACTAGTATTTTGCTTCTATTTGGAGAGGGTTGTAGCAGAGTTAATTGATTGAATAAAGATGCATATGAGTCCCCTAGATGTCCCCTAGATGTCCCCTGCCTCTGTCCTGAAATTCGAGAGGGTCTAATAGCACTTGGAGAGCCATCTTTAACACCTACCTAAGTGGGATTCGAACCCCAAATTGCTAGTAAAGTTACCTACTTGGGCCAGAACTTAAAGGAGAGTTGCATAAGCTATTTGATGACTCTAAATCATCCATGAACCTCATATTTATGTACTAAAACCATTCATACACCTACTGTGACAATTTGGGAGCATTTGGAGCCATTTAGAGGTCAAGAACCCAAGACTAGTCAAAGGTCGAACTAGTGGAAAAAGTTGAAAAATTCACTAGTTTAATAAAAACTAAAAAAGGGACATTACAGGTGGACCCTAAAAAGTAAAAAGAAATCTAAAGCGTTTAATCTTATGAAAGATGAAAACAACTAATCTAGGAGTTCGAAAATTCTACACAAGAGTAATGAAACACAAAAGAAAATATCATTCATTATTCCACATCATCATTGTCATTTGAAATATAAACATCCATCATCATAAAATATAAATAACAAGACCAGTGCTGATAAATGGAGTCAAAATAAAGTGCTTGAAACAATATGACAATGTTGTGCAATTGTTCTTGGTAAATTTTATTATTAATGTGGTAATGAGTTTTTGTTATGGATTGGGGATTTCCAATATACCGTAAGGTACTAGAAATATGTCCGGAATTTGACAAGGTATCTCCTCACTTGGACATGTGGGCTGGATCAGAGTCTCTGGGAGGTGCTCAACACTATACCAAACGAGGGTATAGTCTAACGGTATCCCGAGGTCGCTACTTAGTGGTTCTCGCTTCCTTTGAAAAGTTGCCCACCAATGTCAAATAGTCGTTTACGCCGGATTTTGGTAAAGGGTGGTTTATTGGGAAATGTTAAACCTATTACTAGTCACTATGTCCCTTTCTGGTGTGATTAGCATGTTCAGACGAAGCTATAGTGATCTTAGAGCATACGGGGACAAAGCCTTGTTAATTTTTATGTATTTCAAACAAATATTTTACTCTTTTAAAGCCCCAAGAATCTCTTTTTTGGCCAGTACTCGGGCAAGCCCTTATCCTGAAATCATAATTCGGGAAAGCAAGGGGGTGTTTTGATAGTAGTAAAAAAAAGGAAAATTGTATAAAAATGAACAAAACTAGGTCCTGAGTGAACTTGTGGCCCGCCAATGGAACGGACTAACAAGGTTAATTTTAATCCATAATTAATTTTATTAATTGCCGAAAAGAAAATCTAAGCTAAAAATGCACGCCACGAAAAATTGACACGACACAACTTCCCCCCTAGGGGGATGGGGTGTGGGCGTTGGCTAGCCCACTTGCACTTGCTTAATATTTGCTTTACAATGTGAAGAGAAGTGCCCCAGTCATACAAAATTGACTCCAAGGCTTACAATATTAGACAAAAAAAGATTCCGGGTGAAAAATGTATGTTTTTGGGTACTCCGGATGTCCTAATCCGCCAAAATTTGAGCAGAGTCTCCTTCTATATGTTCGTGAAGTGCTGCAAACCAGTAAGCTAATGTCAGTAGAAGATGCCCAAAAACACTTTAAGAGTGTGTTTGGGTCACCCAAAAAAAATTCTACAAAAAAGACTAAGTAAATCTATAGCAAAAATGACGAAAATAACCAAGCAAAGCTTTCCTTGGGATCTTGGTCTGCTTGTTTAAGGCAGCCAATGAAGTGCACTTTAATTTGCAAGATTGACCTTTTAAAAGTTCAGATCTAAGCATTATAATTCAAGCTTTAAAATTTGACAATTTTTGATAACTTAAAAAAAAGAAATGCTTAATCAACAAAAGAGATCTAATCTAGGAATGATAAATGCTTTTGTAAATAAACCAGATCAGACTTCTAAGAGTAATTTTCAGATCTACTTAAGAGTATAAACTCCAGAATATAAATCTCTATTACTCTTTTACTTGTAACGAGTAACTAGAGAAAGTGAAAGTATAGAGAGAGATAGAGATGGAGAAAACTCAGGATGAAACCAAAAGCTTTGGAGCTTGACTTTGTGGGGTACCAAGGGACTGCATCTGCAAAACAAATTTTAGAAGTGGGAAGAAGCAAACAAGATCCACCCCTTTCCAACTAAGATGACTTGCACATCACAGACTTTGCAAACAAGGATCAAGTGTAGACATATACTTAAAGGAAATCAGTGTTGCATATTCATAAACAAATGAAACATACAAACATGATCTCTTAATAAACATACATCATTAAGCTAAGACAATAAACAAATTGAATTAGCCTATCTCATAAATTGTTACCAATCTTTCCAATGAGTACAACTAACACCTATGAAAAACAAAGCTTATGCACATATTACCTCCATAAGCACAAGATGGTTGATCCACTCATCAAAAGCACACCACAAATTGACCTCCAAAGTCTTCTTTATTCACAATGAAAGATAAACACAAGTACAATATAGGTCTGCTCCAACTCCAACTAGAGCAAAATGGGAGTGGGCAGCCTCAATATATAGCAAAGCCAAGGAGAGGTAGGTGCATTAGGTGAGGGAGAGTGAGCGAAATTATGGAGAAGATAGTGCCATGATGAGGGGCTAAGATAGGGCTGCCATCTCCCCTTTCGTGGCTGCCAAAACACAGCCCTAACTCAGCCTATCTTATGGCTGCGATTTCCTTGAAATGTGGGATTCCCCTCTTGGGAAATGCGCCCTCCCTAAGTGGGGAATTATTCCCACATATCTAGCTGCCCAAAAGTTCCCAAAAATGCCTCTTACACATCCTCTTACATAGCTGATCTGAAATTGATTTCCAATCCCACAAAATTTGGAAGTTAATTTTTCATGATTTTTGACTTTTTTGCAATTTTTGACCAATTTTTCACTTTTTCTGGTTTTTGAGCATAAGTGAAAAATAAATGACTAAAAGACTATGGAAAGTGGGTTTTGGGGTATGGTGGGTTCTCTAAGCTAGAAAATGAGCACCCCCATGGCAAAAAAGACTCCTAGACCACACTTTTAAATCAATTTCAATTTTTTTAATTAAACCATTAAAAAATGGCTTAGATTTACGGAAAAATATTTTTTCGTCGGAATTAAAAAAAAACCTAGAGGTACCTAGCACATGTCCACATGACTCAAAATTAATGCCTAGCATGTTCATATACATTGACCCATGGACTTTAATAACCCCCTAAGGCCTGTTAAACCTCACCAGGCATTCCAGCTTTGGAGGAGCAGGAGAAGAACTCAAAAATTATGTTATGCAAAAAATGCAAGACATAATTAATAAGTGAAAAAACTCCTTGGAATACCCGACTTGATCGACAAGTCCTAGGAAGCCATGTCCTTTACAAAAAACACCATGCTAGTACATTTTATTACAAATCCGCAAGGCATGGACACGTGAAGACAAAAAATAAAAAAATGGGCCCTTATAAAGGCTTGATGGACATCAAATCACTGAAAATGAACATATAACATGTTCAACTTTGCCCGCTCACTTGATAGTCCAACTAAGTACAACTTAGCTGGTAACAGACTCTAAGAGAGAGAGGGACCAAGTACAAGTGAAGACATAAGAGAGAGAGAGAGAGAGAGAGAGAGAGAGAGAGAGAGTATTGTGCTCCTCTAGTCAAATCTCTAACATAGGATGAAACTCATCTCCAATGTCTTGTTCTTCACAAGAGTAAACCTTAGTCACAAGAGCAATCTCCAACAAAGACATCCTTCTCCCATTTATAACTTCTTGGGTTTCTTCATGAACCCTAGCGAATCACTTCAAGAAGACAAGTACAAAGAGAAGAGTACGATGATGATAACTCTCTCCTTCCTCTATATATATGAGGGGAAAGGGAGGCCAACAATACATATGTGGGCTGATGCTCTTACAGCTCACACATGGAGCGCTATACTCCAAGTGTACACATGACAAGCTCCAAGGTGATGTCTTAGACAATGAGGGCTCCAAGGTGATATAGCTACACAAAATGTGTCCATATTCCTCCATCATTAGCTCAAGCGAACTCCATTGTTCCTCCTAAGCCATGTACTCCATTGGGTCCACTTACCTTGCACGATCACTGTCGCAACCTGGGGGTCCTTGAGTTAGCTCCAAGCCTCCATACAAGAATCCAAGCTACCCCATGTTGTCTAGGTTCTGATGTCCTCTTCCAAGATGCACTCCGCTTCTTAAGTAAGGCGTTCTCCAAGCAAGCAGTCATCTCCATGTGGCCATCATGAAGGACATCACCCAAGCTGTCAAGAGAACTCCAATGCCCTAGGGAAAAATGCCAAGCAAGCACTAACTTGAGGTCAAGCAATCATTGAGTAAGCCATCTCCCATGTGCAAATCCATCACATACAATCTCCCTTCTGCAAATCCACATGGACCATCCAGGAGCTGATCATACACTATGTACCCCAAATCTCATGAAGCACCCCCCAAACATGGTATAAACACTTTTGGAGTAACCTGAAAGCTAACACTTTTGTATCATTACCTTAAATGTATTTCCTTACCATGTTCAATTTTTAGCCTATATATCATACATCTGCATTCGACTGTGTTTTTAATTTTTGCGGAAACCTGTTTTGACATTGTTATTGAAGTGATGCTTAGGTGCTTCCTAAAATCTATTCAACAGTTTATGGACCTAACTGTAATGATTTGTCGGGCATCATTTAATTATGGAAAATTGTATTTATCTGCCAGTTTATGGAATATTGTTTTGAAATTGCAGACACATCCTTCGCAGACTTGTTTTATGTCATCAGTTGATCTCCACACTCATTATTCATATCAGGTAAAATCATAACACTTCATAACCTATCATGTTTTTCATTAAGAGCAGATATTTTTATAGCTTCTAATTAATAGACAGTTATTTTATTTAGCAAGAATTCTGGCTTTTATGGTTTTTTTCATTTGTTTAGAATTAGAATGGGTTTCATCTCTTAACTGTTGGTTCTAATAGAAAACTTCAAGGCACAAGAAACTTCACTCAGGAGTCAGCAGTGCATTGGTGTAAAAATTTAGGAATAGACTTTTATTATAAATTCTGCATCCAATGCATGTTTCTCACACTTTTGCTTCCATCTCTCAGCACAGTTTATAATGCCCCTGAATGATTATGGTGGTTTACCCACCTAACCCCTAACTGCAACATCTAAAAGTTACATTGTCTAGGTCACTGACAAGTAAAGTGACCATTATACAAATAATTATGATTTCTAAATAGCCCAAGGGTTTAGCTCAACCAGTTGTGGCCAATGTCGCTGGGTGTTTGGCTCAATGTTATCGGAACCGGACAGGTCATCAAACCGGCGAAGCCCAAAATGTGAACCGGACCGGAAACCGGAAAAAACCGGTTGACTAAAAAATACATAAAATATTCATATTTTGTAAAAAAACATATATATTCATGTGCATACATATGAATCCAAACCATTAATACACAAATATGCAAAGTTTCTCATATATATAGCAAGTGTGGGTGCAAATAACCAAAATAGCACCTAGTGCAAATGCAATACATCTCTGAGGTTAGAAGCATCAATGATAAATACATTTTCTCCAATACAAAGGATGGCCATTTCTTAATGAGGATAAAATTATAAATGCACTGCAATATAATGAACTGATAGAACTATTTTTGTTCACATATAATTTGGAGAGTTAGCATTCCCACTGATAGGAACAAATAAATAGGTACCAAACAGCTTCATCTGTTTTGCCCCTTCACATTATATATTAAACTGTGTCAGAAATAGTAGAACAATCAAATTTAAGCCCACAATTAGGTTAGGTTAGGTTAGGTATTGACCGATTAGGTTAGGTTAGAAGCATAGGATAGTTTTTTTCTGTGTTTTTAAAAAAAAAATTGAGTTCTGTGGGCACAGTACGGACCGGCCGGTTCCTTGCCCGGTTTGGAAAAAAATCCGGCCCAGCCGGTTTTATGCTCTGACCGGACCGGCCACCCCTGTAAACCAGTCGGACCGGCCGGTTTTGCCGGTTCCGATAACATTGTGCCTTGGCTACTTCGAACTTCCGTATTGGCAGGTAGCCATTCAAATAGCCCTGGGTGAGGCGTATTGGTCTATCCTGATGGGTTTTCTAGGGATGCCATCTGTGAATGTGGAGAAGTATCTCTTGGGTTTCCTCGCAAGGTTTTCCTTTAAAAAACAGTTATGACTTCTAAAAATTATTGGAGTGTTAATGCTTCAACATCCCACCTTAACAAGAGTATAATCTCTCTGACATGTCTCACACCCCTTATACAAAAGCTCAAAGATAACTATAGAATTTTAGGATGTCAAGACTGCAAATGGGGCTGCCTTCCTCCATTGAAGTATTTGTACAACTGGCTGAGATGCTCATTGGTCCTCTAGACTGGTAACATGGTGCTCATTGGTTTAACAGAGTAACAACTGTTCCAGATCTGGGCCTCTTCATTGGTTCTCTATCACTGTCATTTCCCTCATTTTGAAGGTAGAAGTAGAATTCCACCAAACCCGCCTAGGCAATTTTCCAGTTCTACTAGACTGTCATCAGCTTCAGTCTTCACAGATCCTTACATTGATAGTATGATTTTGTTGGCTTCCCCTACACAGTCAGTCAAATTGAGTATTCCAACTTCTGTACCCTTTGTTTGAATACTTTGATCAGCTATTTTTATTTTTGGCTGGCTTCCACTTCTCATGATGTGGCTAGTGTGTCTTAAGTCCACCTAGGAGTGAGTGCAACCAATAACTTTCCAACTGGAATTCTCTGGCTAAGAGGCCATGGGTGAGGGGTATCTATTGCACCAAGGTGGCCCATGACTTGCACCTTGCCACAACCATTATCGCAAGTACTGGTGTAGACCAACACAAGCACATGCATGAGCATGTCATTGGAGAGTTAACTGTTAAACCCTGGTGTGCCTTCACTGATTGGGAAATCCACTGTTGACTTCTTTGAGCAGCTAATAGAAAACAAGAAGTCATATTCTTCTCTGCCTTCCTGCATTGTTTCACAAACTACAGGGTTAAACCAGTAATCCAATTCCATACATGTTCATGAAATTGCAATTTTCAGAATTTATACTTCAAAACTGAAATATACCTTTAGATCCTGCAACAACATTTTCTGTTAGACACATTGTGATAACTGTCTTACTCTTTTGCATATGTGGAAAAAATCCATCAGACTATTAGCTACTAGAGAACTCTTGAAATTTTGTGCAGAAATCTCCACCAGACGCTAGGTTTCAAATTGCATTCTTCGTTTTCCCGAAGAATTTTGTTAGATGTTGGGCATTTTTTATTATTTATAACTGGAAATTCCCTTACAGGTTTTTTGGAATAAATTTGAACAGATTGTAGGCAATATTTTGTGGTTCTGTGCTAGGTAGGTAAAATCTGTTTGACCATTTCATCTATAAAATCCGTGACCCACAGTCATTTCAACAGTTTAAGCCTTGAGGCCTTGACTATCTCGGTTTGAGTTTGATATTGATGTGGCAAATTTTATTTGCTGAATTTTTGCAGTCTTTATTTCATGAAAACACTTAAGTAAATGCTTCTAAAAACAGGTTAAATACCTTCCAGGTTTGAAAATTTTGGTTTGCAACAATGCTCAACATTTTGTTCTGTTATTGCCTTGTCAACTGTTTGTCCGAGGTGTTTATCATTTGTCTGTCATGATCATCACAATTTCTGCTTACACGTCAACACTTCAGGACATCTTCTGCTTGGTGTTAAAATTCTGCAAATGGAGCACCCAGTAAAAGCAATCTGTGCATTTCCTTTTGTCTGTGAGCTCTGGGCATTTTTGCAACAGATATCTCCTTGCCACTACTGTACTGTATTTCTTGTATTTTCTCTGCAGATGACATCTGCAAATGGCGTCTCTTGTCTGCTCTTCAATGGGTATTAATTAGTGTTGTAACGATGCCTTTCCCTGCGGCCTTTCTTTCTTTCATCTATGTGTGGCATGTGCATCATGTAGATATGTTGTCTTCCCATTGCTGAACTAAATTGTCTCTCGATGCTTTTGATCATTATTTTGATCGAGGCACAAATTCTAACATTATGGGGAAATGCCAGTTTGCTCTATCTGCCTTTGGTTGCCTCAATTCACTCAATCTGAGCCTTTAAACCATTCTTTGTATTGCCTTACTGCTTTCGCATGGTCCTGCTGTCGTGTCATTGATTGTTTCGTCTAGATTTCTGAAAATTCTTATATATGAATTTATAACCAGCCCACATTATAATATTTAAAATTTGTTTAAGGTTCAAACTTTATAAAAATATTCACTTATAAACAAATTTGAGATGGATCTGTTACAGTTTGAATTAACACTTAAGTGGGAAAGTCCTAACCCACGAGTGCCATCCCTAAATGCAACTACAGTAGAAGGCACCACTGTTACCTTAGTGCACAACTCTTCACACTTTTGACCTTCTCTCAAAGGTCAAGGGGGGCTTCCCTATGATTAATTGATTTAGTTTAGTTCTTAATGGAAGAGTGCTTAGGGGGTTAATTTTAGATCTGGATTTGCTGAGGTTAGTGGGTACTTAATTCACCCAAAATTAAATTAAAGTGTTTGCCCAAAATTAGATATCAAAGTTTAGAAGTAAAGCAAACACTTAAACAAGAAAATGAAGCATTGCCTGAAATGAATTATGAAATAAAGTACTGCAATATTCCACTTAGAGACTTCACAAAATATGATAGATTACAGCCACAAGAAGCCTTTATATTTCTGGAAATTTGAAGATAAATGCATAAAATTAATTCCAGAAGTGAAAGTGATTAAAATCACTCCCAACAAGGGTTGACACAGATTAATTAATCCCATAAAATAATTGCTCAAATGAATTCTCAAAAATACAATTGAATCGAAGACAACCATTTTAGAAAATAAAATAATTTTGTTTTTAAAATTATTCTGATGAAATGAAACAAGATTCTACTCAACAGATTTCACAAAAGGGTAATGAAATTGCAGCCAATGAATTCTTGCAGCCTTCCAAATTGGTTTGCTTGTTTTCCTGTTTCTCTAACTGGGCACTCAGAAATTCTATAGTTTGGTTTAGTCTTTCCAGCTGGCAAGTTATTTGACTATGTATTTTCTTTATTTCTTGAATACAATCTTGAGCCAACTCAGAATACAAATGGATACATATGAGGCCAGACAAACTGAGGGTAGGGGTCGTCAAAACAGAGGCTCGGGTTATTACCGCTACCCTGAATTTCCCCAATGCAACAGTGAAAAAGACCAGGGAACCAGTTAAAAAACCCATTCTCCAAGTCCAAGCACTCAACAATGATTTCTGAAGTTGAATTGAAGACAGGATCAAGCTTCAGATTGGCCTGATTGGAGGGCTTACCTGCGATGCTGAAGTCATGGTATCCGCTCTGATTATGGCGTTGCCTAATGCTCCCACCTCCCTCGACGCTGTTGATCCATGTAAACAGACCTGAGACCAAACGATCCAGGATGAGTATGATCCCACCTTCAAACTGTTCTTTAATCACCATGTTTAATTGTCTTTATCTGTAGCTGCTTCAGCCTTAAGTGATGGAAAGGAAATCCTGCACAAGGAGGAGTTAAGGTTGCACCTCCATTGTGTCCTATCGCTCTAACCTGCCATTACCATTAGTTCTCTCAGCATGCAGCCTAGAAGGCTAGATGAGGGTATCGGACTATGGTTATAAGAATAGCACTTCATCATGGGATTAATACAACTTTGGGGTCTCTGCCATTTTCCATGAACAGTCCTTTTGGAAGCCTTGTTGCTCTATTCGCCATGTCTTATGCTTTGTGTTTATTGCTTCGTCGAACATGGAGAAGTTGGAATGAGTCAAGAGTTTCTAACATATTCAGAATTCGAGCCTTTATCCTTCCAAGCACAACATTATTATCTTGATGGAAATTTCTCAGTAGATTGATGATCAGGGCTGAATCTCCAAAAATGAGAATTGTCTTGATGTTTCTTTCAATTAGAAGCAAGAGACTGATGTAGAGGGCATGTATTTCCACGTGATTGTTGGTCATTTTTTCTAGTCCTCATGCTAGATTAACTTTTTCATTTCCTCCAGGGTCAAGGATGGCCCCTCCCGCACCTGCCACCCTTCTGATTTTTAGGACTGTTATAAAAGATAAATTCCAGAATTAATCTAGCTAAAATGCAGGCCTAGAAATGATGTACGAGGTGATCTAAACTCTAGGCTAGGAAATATTGAAATTTGGAATTGATGGGACAACAAGGTTCAATTCAGATTTTAATGGGTAAAACATAAAATGATAAAACTAAAGGGAATTTTTTTATGGTTTTTTGAATGGTGGTTGGGCGATCTAAATTTCCTTAAAATCCACTCTAGAGCTAGAGTATGCTGGATTAAATAATTAAACCCAAATTATTACTGTTAACCACACATGGATTTCTTCACTATGCAGTGGAAAATAAATACTGAAAGAAATACCAATCAATCACACCAATAGAGACAACACAATCTTTTTGGGGATAAACCCTTGGACAAAACCCAAGATGGGAAAACCGGTGCAGCAGTATGAGAGGATATTTTATTAAGAAAATATGAAGCTTTTACAATTACAGAAAATCGATTTATGCCCAACCTGGCAAAATCGAACCACAACAAACTCACTGAGAAAACCTGTGGAATGGCACGGTCTCCAACACAGCTGTACGGCCTGCTGTTGTACGGAATCCGTACGGCCTGTACGGAATCCATACGGCCTGTTGTACAGAATCTGTACGGTTTGTATGACCGTCTGCTGTATTGCCTGTACAGCCTGCAGCTGTACGGTCCACCTCTGCAATTCGACCTCGGCTCTCTCCTCTGCGAATCCGTATGGTCACTCTTGCCTAGATGCTTTGTCGATCTCACTGAATTTCTCCTTCTCCGTCTTCTCTGCAAAATTCTCTCTCTCAAACTTTTCTCTCCGTCTCTGTCGGAATGTGTCTGTATCCTCTCCACCAATTGATCCTCCTTTTAACTCATTGGCTAAGCGAAAAACCTAATCTCACTATGGATCAATGGATGAGATCCTTCGGTGAGATCAATGGCCAAGATTAGATTAGCCATCACTTAAATATTTTTCACATTCACTTTATAAAAAAGTGTTCCATTAAGTCAATTAATAATTAGATCACTTTAATATATTTTCCAAAGTAAAACTTAGAAAAAATACATCAAATGCAATTGGCTTCTTTATTTAAGTCTTCTGCATGCAAGGACACATGCAATGCATGAAGACCTTCCTGGTTGTCACTTTCTAATAGGTGAAAGACTAGTGCCTTCAACCTTGGGTTAACGGGGTCATGATGACAGATCTCAATGTACTGTTTTATCAGGGTTTCTAGTGTTGAAGTCTGAATACTCATGCCAAGACAGCCTAGGAATTTGGCCTTGATGCAGAAATTCTCCAAGAAAGGGTCACCCTATAGGCATACACCTTTCAGCTAGCAATATATCATATACCCCAGAAAATGTGAAATTGGACCTGCAAACACTCTCAGAAGATGCAAATTACAAACATTCCACTATTTACTAGAACATATAAGAAAGGCAAGGGTGTTTCATTTACTTTCTTTCAAGTAGCACATTTTACTATTCATTGAACTAGAGCTATAACTTTACAATGAAGAAATCTTGAGCATCACATCCAAGCTTGATCTATCACAACATATGCCTCGTATCATAAGAATAGGTCTCCACATACATCACTAGCTTTAGACAAGAAAGGAATTCAATCTCTCTTTGATCCAATCAACAACTTTTTACAAATGAGAGGGGAGCCCCTTATATATAGTTTTGGTTCAACAAACCTTTAAAGAAAATGATGATATAGCTTTGGATCTATCCTAGGGAGGAGTAAACAACAATATTCTCATGGTCAAAAATACATAAAAGGTGAGGGAGGTTCGACTATCCAACCTCAAAACCCTAACTAAATGCCCAAGAAGAATGGAAATATTGTTGTGAATATTGCTTCATCCGATTTTTTACCAAAATCGCCCTAGATAGCATGGGATAGCTTGCTGCCTTGTTCCATGGAATCCTCTTTGCTGCCTTGTATGGGCATCAACTATTTCGTTTGCTACTCGGAGTGGATAAAATAATATGGAAGAAATAAGTGATCATGCTTATGTGCTATGGTTGAGGAGGTCTACCCAGGGTTGTGACCCATGTTTGAAAATCTCCTCGATAAAAAGAGATAGGCAATTATGGTCTAGATAACCAAAGAATCTGGAGAGGGAGCTTCTTGAGTCTTGATGTAGGCAATAAAATCTCACTCTCATCTCATAGTAAGTAGATGGTGGGACATTTGGAAACGAGGTGCTCCTACATCTTGGTCTCTTGTAAGTGGCAAAGCTAGCAAGTGTTATTAGGGATTGAAATGTGGTGATCTGTGTTGAGATGAAGTTGATGGGAGATTACCCTTAACTAACAGAGGGGGATCCTAAGGGTGTGCATCCAATGTTGACGCATATATGTAGGTCTAAGAATAAGGTTCTCTCGACTACATGAAACTCAATAAAATTCCATGTTGGGCTATAATCCTCATTGTGGTAGGTCAGCTAGGTGGCTTGGATGTACTATTTGTAGTTATTCTCTTTGATGACTTCGTTTAGGGTCCATTTAGATGGTAGAAGGTGACTAGGAGCATCTAAAGAGTACCTGAAAGGGGAAAGTTGATGAAGAGAAATGGTTGTTGATTGTAACCAAGATGCCTTCAACAATCGACAACATCCCATCTAGGGGGCCTTGTGGAGGCAATATCCCTAGATTAACATAGAGGAAGATAGGGGTATTGATCCCTACCAGGTGTAATCTCCTAGAGTCTACATTTTGTGAAGATCACAGTTTTATTGAAATCGGACTCAAAATCGATCGAGGGTCAACTCAGACATGGACTCGGACTTGGAATCAGTAATGAATCCGTCATGACTTCATTGATTTGAATTTAATGACATGGTTAACTCAAAAATACATAAAATATATAAAATTTAAAGAAAATGAATCGATAATGAATCAATAATGAATCAGTAACGACTTAGACTTAGAATTGGTAATGAATCGGTCATGACTCCATTGATTTGACCAGTTCGGTATTGAATCGGCCGATTCGAACATCGACTCACCCGGGTTGGGTATCGAAGCAGTCACCCCAATCGATTTAATGGCCGGTTTGGATTAGTTTAGACTTTGGTCAATCAAATCAATCAATTTCGATTCCGATCAGACCTATTTTGAAACTATGGTGAAGATAAGATAAGATAATTTTGTTAATGTCTAATGAGTGACCACAAAAGTAGGTGAAAGGGACTACCAAGTACAATCCAATGTAGAACCAACAAATCAGTAGGTTGTTGATATTTTGACCAAGCCCTTAGCAAAAGAGAAGTTTGAAGCATTAAGAGACACTTGGATTGGTTCAGAGTTCCTTACTTGCTAAGAGGTAATGTTGAAGATTATAGCTCGGATAGGAACTTCCGCACATGTTTAATGTCAAACGTGTCGGAAGTAGTTTGAGTCAAATTTATTTTGTAATTCACTTTAGCGATAAAGTGAAAGTCATATCTTTAGTGGTTGAGTCTAATAAAGTGTATTCTTATACATTAATGATTTAGACTAATTTCAACCATACATCTCACTGTGAGATTAGGGTTTCAACTCAAGTATAAAGGGAGGCCGAGATAGAAGGTTAAGTCAATTTTCATTATTCATTCAAAGACAAGTTTTGTTGGGAGGTGATTTATTTTATCTATGGAGCAAAGTTGGAGCATTGGAGAGGAGCTAGAGTCAAAAATCAAGTAGAGAGTAGCAACTAGGTCCATACAGTTGTACAAATATGTATGGATAGATCCGTACAGTTGTATGGACATCTCGTACAACAGGCAACAGACATTGGGCAGTTTTCTCGGTTTTGGCAGGCAAATTTTTTCTTTGTAAGTGTGCAGACATGTTTTGTTTGGGTGTACAGTACAACTGTAGTTTGATAGTTGTGGAGGTTTCCTTGTATGCTTTGATTTGTTAATGAAAAGCTGATTTGAAGTAGTAACTATCTATGTATTGTGTTTATGCTTTTGTTGTTTATTTTCCAGTTATCATGTTATTATTGCTATGTGAAGAATTTCCTTTTTGCAATTAAATAACAACTTTGTTTAGTTGAGAACATAAGGACAGTAGTCTCCTAAGGTTTGGAAAATTCACAATGTGCATGTCTTAGTCTTGTCTCAAGGCTAATACAAACCACTAGCTCTCCAAAACCCTAGTAATGGAAAATAGTGAAAACCGTAGCTCACCAAGGAGCTCCAACATGCAATAATCACTCTAACAAGTCCACCATGTCAAGATTCTCAATTCTCTTCTTTTTCTTTAGAAATTATACCTCAGGGTTTAATCACAAAACTCTGATCTCAAACCTCCAAGGGATAAACCCTAACCCTAGACTTCCAAGATGCTCCAAGGTATTCCAAGACTAAAATGTAGGGACCTTTGTTTAAATATAAACCGCGTTCCATAAGAATTGGGAGCCACTACAAAAAACAAAGTCTCTATCTTTGTAAAAATTAAAAATGAAAACCAAAAAAGCTTATATTGAAAAAGTATTATAGAATCCAGACATTAAGGGTTATGTGATTCAACCATGCTCCCATGAATTTTCTTACCACACCTGCTCAATTCATTGCAGGGAATTTTTCTTTGGATCAATGCAAGAGATTTTGAGTTTAGGGACTTCATATGAGAATGAGGTTTTGAAGGCGACATCTCCATTTGAGAATGGGGTCGTGTGCTCCATTTCCTACAAGTGGTGGCCATGGCCGTGTTATAGGTTATTTTTAAAAATCGGCCAAATCGGTTTCGGAATTGGCCAATCTACTGGTTTGATAAGGAGCCGAATCAACTCGGTCTGCAAATCGGTTCGGTCGACCGGTTCGGTACCGAACCGGCTGATCTGAACACTGAATTGGTCGGTTCGGTACCGAACCGGTCTAATCGGTCGAGTTATGTAAAAAATCGGCCGGTTTGTCTGGAATTTTGTGTGGGTGCCCGCGGACCCAAATACAAATGCAATACCCCCATGGTGCAGTAGTACTTGGTGATATTAATGGTAATGATTTTTAACATTACCGTTAATTGTTTCAGGATGTTTGAGAGTGGTTCCAACCTCATCGGACTTCATATGCAAAAAGTAGATTTTTAGATCCCATTCAAAATTCAGCAGACTTAATAGTTTTCAGGCTTTTAGGAATGCAAGGTTTCCACCAGATTCTATCATGTATGAGGGTATGGAATTGGCATTTAATCAAGCACATCAACCCCTATATGTACCTTGATGTTGGTGGTGTTGATTGTTGAATTCCTTTGTCATGACTTAATAAAAATGTACTCTTCACTCATGCAAAATCATTTATCAAGCATGGGAAGCTTTTTCTACGTTATTTTAGCGATTGGATTAGGAAGTTTCATCAAAATTGTAGTGTGTTGAGCCGTTGACTAATGTCCTTGGAGGATCAACTTTGAAATTCGAGTTAGAGGCAAGGGCTAGAGCCTAGAGGAGGGAGGCATAGGGTGCTATTGATGAATAGGATCCCAATATAGGCAATGATTCGTTGGCATGTATGATTGATGATTTATATTTCACATTCATTTTCGTAAATGTCTTTGCTAATTTATTAATTTAATATCTATCTATCTATCTATCTATCTATATATATATATATCTAAGTTGCCAGGAAACGTGGGTACGGGGATGGGGACGAGGACGCCACTTTTTGAAACAGGGTACTTGGGGTACGTCGGGGGTACTGTATATATATATATATATATATATATATATTAAAATTTATAAAAATAAAACATGTCATAGTCACATCATACATGTATATTTGATATTTCTGAATTCAATGATTCATATGAGCATTCACATTGAAAATTTGAAACATAAAATAATAAATTTGCTAAATCATATGACAAACTCATAGTAGACATCAAGTGGAAGACTGGAAGACTGAATGGCATTTCCAGACATGAAAAAGAAAGTTCAAAACAATAAATATTGAACAATGAACAAGATAGATGATTTGGCTTCCTCAAGCCATGTCAACAACATCGTCAGGATCAATGTCATCAACATCAATAAGGTCCTTTGTCAGCAAGCTCTCTAGATAGGCATCGTTGGAGTAGTGAGCACGGAGCACTAGCAGTGAGAAATGGAGTGCCACGCAGGTTTAGGTAAGGGGTAAGTGACCACATAACATGTGTTTCACTGTTTTAATTTTTAATTTTTAAAATTTTAAACTTCAAACATTGCAAATTGACCCCCCTCGACCGGCGAGCTAAGGTAAATTTCCCAACGGCTGTACCTCCTGCGTACCCAAACACGCGGTACGGTGTACCGAAATCCATGCAAGTACCTTGTTTTCATAAATGAAGTACCCGGTATGTGAGGTTGGATTTGGGTACGGCTGGGTACGTACCATTAAAGTGGTTGTGTACGTACCATTGAAGTACCCAAGTACCCAGTATGCGTTCCCGGTATGTGTTCGTGTACCCGACCCCCCTGTACGGGTACCCATGCAACACAGATATATATATATATATATATATGTTGCATTTCCTCATTTCCAAAATGTTGGGGGGTCACGTTTCCCCCGTTTCGAAGTTTCCCCGTTTCGTCCTCGTTTCCCCGTTTCATGCAACTTAGGTTGAAGCTGTTCAAACCCTCGAACAACAATTTTGAAGCAAACATGTGCCTGTTATGACCTTTGCAGTAGTAAAAAGTCATGAAAATCACCTTAAAGGCTTAAAATAAATTGTGGGCAGTACTGTGGATGAAAGTGGCCCTAAACAACAAGTGTAGGTGCTCTTTGGCCTTCAAACAACAAGTCTGGGTCATAACAACAGTCCTAAAATCTTGAAAATGTTGTTTTTCGTTAAAATTTAAATATTTTATGTATTTTTGAGTCAACCGATTCATTAAATTCAAATCGGCCGATTCATTACCGATTCCAATTCCGATTCCGAGTTGACCCTCGACCGATTCCTATTTTTCAAACATTGGTTATAGGTAGAGACAAGGGATTCACCCATGAAATGCAAGGCGAGTCACAGTCTGGCGAGTGCATCACTCTAGCCACAACATGCATGTGGCTTTCTTCCTTTCAGATCTTCCTACAATTAATCCCTTAAACCTAGGAGGGCATGTTTTGGTATTATTTTGTTACAGGAATATTTGAGAAATTGAATTAGGCCAAGTGCAGTGTGTGTACTACTGTTGGAGAATTTTAGGCCCATGGTTAGCGACCATTCAGTGTCAAGAAAGTCCTCTTTCGCCTCATACTATTGGGGAGAGTTATTACTATTAAGTTCAATTTTTTTTGGTTCACACATTTACCCTTGAAACCATATTTTGTCAGTTTTTACAGGAAATATAAATAGTAGACAAGATTGTGGCCTACATAGGCAAAACTCATTAGTTATATGTCATATATTAAATCTATGTTGAAGTTATAGTAAAACTCCAATCTTCAGATGCTGAAGCCTGAAACATTACATGGGAATATTGGAATTTATTTTTTGATATGAATAAGCAATCTTCCATTGTAAATTGTCCTTGGAGAATTTTTTCCTGAGGGGATTGCTGAACACTTATGGAGAGTGCCAATGACACCACACACAGCTCCTTTGATGTTGGGTTGGTGCTTTCTATTCTAATGGGGCATCTCTAGTAGTCTGATGTCAAGGATAGTCAGTGGTGCTCTGCAAAAGACTTCAAATATGCAATATATAGTCTCTAAAATTTCTTAAATGATAAAGATTTCTGTCTTTAAACACTTGAGAACAGTGGAAAGTTTATATTTACATGCAATAATATTAAATAATCATTTGTCCTCTGGAAATCTTCAATAAAACTCTTAAGACTTGTTGTAAGTTAGACATGTTCGAATTTTAGTTAGACATGTCCCATGCAACACTTGGAGCATGCACGGGAGAGTGATTGTTTCAAATAAGTCTTTCCAATTTTTAGAAAGTTTCTATTTTTATTATCTTACTATTTCTATAATCTTACCATTTTTAGAAATTGGTTGCAATTTTGAGTACCCGTCTTGCTGTTTTTTTTTTACAGAAACGGCTAAAGAGCTTTTGATTATATAAAAAGTAGACAGAAGTTACACAAAGCTGAAGGAGGATTGTTCCCACAAGAGTGCAGAGTCCAGAACTCCTTGTTCATCCTTGACGATTCTAAAACTATCATTAAACTTCCCTAATCTGTGGAAACTATAACTCCTGACAAACTGACCAAGCAAAAAGATGCAGAAACAGAACATAACTAAGGAGGGTGGTATGCCTGTCTTCCCAAAATAACACCCAAGGTGTACAACTTCTTTTTGACAGAGTAAAGCAACAATAAATCTGTTCCAGACCTCCCTAAGACATATGGCACTAAGAGATTGTCCATACAGAACAAGACGAATAAACTTCTACAAATGCACCAAACAGAAACGAGAAAGCTGCTCCCTGGAGGGGCCATTTCGAAACACAAAGAACGAACCAGAGCCAGTAGCCTAGAGCTGACGAAGAGTGCCGTCCGGAGTATCTTCATGTCTTCCTGCTGCCGAGTCTCCACCAGAGTGCTGAGCCGAGTAAAGCTTTTCCACATCAGATCTCAGACCATCCAATTTCTTTTCCAGTTCTTTAAAATTTCTACTGATTTTTTTTAATTTTGAGTTCATATTGACAACGTAGACCCTGTCATTGATTTCCTCTAGGCTTCCAGGCTTTGCTTTCCCCTGACTGCTGCAATTCCTTACCTCCAAGTGCGTGGCTTGAGCCAGAGAGAAAAGGCGGGTGATAGCTCTTTTCAGATCCAGATTCTCACTGCAGAGCAGGCGAATTTGATCTTCCATGCTCTTGAGCTGGCTGTCAACCGAGTTGAAATTTCTCTCAAGCAGATGAGAGAAGCCAGCTCATTCTTCGCCGAAGGAGTAACCCATTTTCTCTCCAGTCCTAGGAAGTCGAATTGACGAGGAGCATGAATGTGGGAACTAACCAGAAGGTCATCGTCCATCTCCTGGCTGCCATCCAACCCAGAACAGGTCTTCGAATCCGCCATATTGGATAGCCTTTCGCGCTTCCAAAGAGATTTCTTACACCGCAGACACCGAGAAGGGTCCGAAACACAGTCCCAGGCTTGAGCATTGAACTCTCTCATAGCACAGATACCCTGTCTCACCTTCAAAAGTTCAAACTCAACACAGAATTAAAATTTGAAATGATGCGAGCTCCTTCCCACATGCCGATTGATATACCGATCCCATCCTGCATATCCGCCGTATGGATGCACCGTATAGCGACCAACTGTCCGCAACATACATGCTTGTTCGCAGTTAATGTGGCATGGGAAGAGGACCATAGGAATGTTTCGAGGTAAGGAGCAATGAATGCTCGCCGACCATGGTATAAATTCGAAGGATCATCTCTATTCACGAGACATTGTGGGCAAATATCAACGTGGTGGAGAGCTTCCTCCTTGCTCCTTGAGCTTCTAATTCCAACCATACAAAAAACAACAAAAAATTGCTTAGGGGATCCAATGTCTTTCATGGATCTGTTGATCACTCACCAGAATGCCGCAATTCAAAGTTGAACCTTTGTTAGCCATGATGTCCGTTTGCTGATTGAGAGATCTCAGCACATGAAGGAAATTGATGGCTTTGAATTCCTTGACCAAGCATTTCATTAGGTAGAGTGTCTTTGTAACTGGGATCTTGCGATTTTTAGTCAGGCTCCTTGCTTCTCTGATGACCATTAGCGAATCGCCAATAACCACCAGTTTGTCGATGCCATTGTTCTTAGCTATTTCCAGGCCTTTGAGTAAGGCCAGCCATTCCGCTCCATTGTTTGATTTTCTCCCTATTCCCCAAGCATACTCCTTCTGTTTGTTCCCCTTAGAGTCATAGATGACTCCTCCTGCACCTGCCAGCCCAGAGTACCCGTCTTGGTGTTACAAAAGGGTATTCTTGGATTTTCGAATTTGTTATTTATGGAAAGTTTCTATTTTTAGTTAGGAACTCACAACACTTCTAGTTAGACATGTCTAACTAAAATTTGAACATGTCTAACAAGAAACAACATACAATTTCACTTTCTTCTACAAAAGCAAATTACAACACTGCAATCAAAGGTGCATGTGATACTATTTTTAGTTAGAAACTTACAACACTTCTAGTTAGACATGTCTAACTAAAATTCGAATTTATAGTCTTGCATGTTAAATCCTTTTAATAGGACCAAAACAAATTTGTGTTGAGATTCAAATTCTACCATCTTGTCATACTTGCATATCAATGAAATAGTGCACTAAAATCCCAAATCGGTCACATCAAAGGTTTTTTTTTCAATGTGGTTCACAACCCCAGAGAGGAGTTGCTATGTCCACGGGAAGAATTCACAAGGGGCCCACCTGAAGGGTCCTCACCCCGTCGGCTCTGATTACGGAGCCTAACCCGGTGGGGACATCAAGTGAGGCCCTTATATATCAATGCATAGCCACCTAGGGATTTGACCCCGAGACCTTCTGCTTACAACTCACAGCTCTCAACCACTTGAGCTAACCCATCGGGCTATTACATAATATGTCACATAGTGAGATTTGATCTCAAGTGGGGAGTATAACAACATTCCTCCCAACCACTCGATCTACACTCAATTGATCGGTTACATCAAAGGTTTTACCCAAATGTGCTTTGGAATTTGCAATCAAATCCTCATTATTTCTATTAATAATCATGGCATCAACATAGAGTGTAACAATGAGAAGATGGCCATCACAATGCTTGTAATTTATGTTAGGTTCACATTTGCTTCTTTTGAATTCTTTACAAAATACTCATCAATTTTAGCATATCAAAACTGCATGTGCTTGTTTTAGAGATACAATGGCTTCTTCAATTTGTAAACAATATCTCCTTGGCCATTTTTTAGAAACCCTTTTGGTTTTATCATATAAATTTACTTGTGTAGATCACCATTAAGAAAAGCATTTTTCACATCCTTTTGATGTATTTTCCAAGGAAACTTCGCACTCAAGGAAATCACAGGACAAATAGTATTCATCTTAGCAACAAGAGCAAAAGTTCCAAAACACTCAATACCTTACTTTGAGAAAAGTCTTAGGCAACAAGCCTTGCGCTCAATGTCACCATTGGAAGTATTCTTAGTTTTATAAACTGACGTGGAGCCAACTACATTTTTACCTTTAGGGATTGGAACCAATTGAGAAAAGCCTTGGGCAACAAGCCTTGCCCTCAATGTTACCCTTAGAAGTATGCTTAGTTTTATAAACCCATGTGGAGCCAACTACATTTTTACCTTTAGGGATTGGAACCAATTGAGAAAAGCCTTGGGCAACAAGCCTTGCCCTCAATGTTACCCTTGGAAGTATGCTTAGTTTTATAAACCCATGTGGAGCCAACTACATTTTTACCTTTAGGGAATGGAACCAATTCTCTTGTACCATTCCCCATGAAGGTGTCTTACTCCTCTTGCGTAGCCTTTTACTAGTGAGGATCATCTTTGGCCCCTCATCGTAGGTTCCCAGATCATAAGTTTTCATTAGTTTAGCCATAATGATGGATGATGACTTCTTCTTGTCCGTTGTTCATTTGCCATCTTCACTACCATAGTGGCATCTTGGATAGGCTTTTGGAGCCATTTTGACATTTTCTTTGACATAATTGGAGCCGAGACATCATGGTTGGAAGATTCACCATCATTTGAAGATCCACCATCTAGAAAAGGTTCATCATCATGGGATGTAATTGGAATTGGCATTTGAGGATATCAAAATATCAAGTTGTGACTGTTAATTTTTGATCTTTAATTTGAAATTACAATAGTACTTGAAATCAAATAACAATCATGAACATATGCAATCACATTCGACACATAAATTTACCCTGGGGAAACCCTCTATGACTTGAGGAGAAAACTCCAGCAAAACCTTCCTTAGTATATTGATAGATAGCAGAGAATGTCGTTTACATTAAGCACCCCCAGTGCATTTTACAGAGCAAGAGAGATAGATAAAGAAGAGAGACTCAGAATAATAATTCTGCACTCAACCAATTTGCTAATATTGGTCACATGCACAAATTGCCTTCAATAGAATTCGCTCCACAATTGGAGACATCAATCTTGCATGGAAAAGGCGCCATACATCTCATGCAAGAGCTTTAACTTTGAGTACTGACTTCATGATGAACTTGCCCTTTACTGAATGCTATCCCACTTAGTTAGGTGGCTAACTTAAGTGTCGTCATGCAAGTGTCGCAACTCAAAGTGTCATCTTTTAGTTTAACACAAGTGTCGTTTTTTAGTTTAACATAAGTGTCGTCATGCAAAACACTTAGTTAACTAGATCTTCTTTGATATCTTTTAGTTAACTCTTTTCACTGAAGTCTTTCTTGCCAACATCACTGTAGTGAATAATTCGAGTTCTCCTTTAATTGATTGAAGTCTTCTTTGTTAATATCATCGAAGTTTAACAACTCGAATTCTCTCTTATTTAATTTAAGTCTTTATCATGTGCAAATCAAATTCTCTCATATCTTATCACATCTTATCTTTTATCTCTTGTCTTATCTGTATGGTCCACATGTGCCAACTTAATTAATTATCATATCAAATATACTAAGGAGATTTTCCTGATGATGTGATCATCTTGTTTTACTATCGTTCCAAGTGGTCATATGCTAAAGTAATTCACTTTAGAGGTGGCCAGTCTCTAGAGGAGACTTAATAGCTTAACCATGGTTAGTAGTACATCACACACCATACATGCTTCGACATGCAAAGCATCATCTCAAGACATGAGGCACTACCTCAACACATGAGGATCTATCTTGACACACAAGACCTTAGCCTTGACTAGCAAGACTGTACAACATCATCACTTTGACTTACAAAGCACTTGCCTCAACACATGAAGCTTATCCATTCTTGAGTCCAACTCAAGATTCTTCTCCAAGTTGCCTGAGTCCAACTCAGGCTCCTATAAGGCACTACCTCGACACACGAGGCTCAATCTTGACACAGAAGTTTGACTTTGAGAATGACTCATGAATCTCTAAGTCACCTGACACGAGGACACGAAAATAAGAGTGTCCGACACGGACACGGTGACCCCGGAATCAGGACACGTTTTATATACATATATATATATTTTAAAAATATATTAAAATTTAAAAATATAGACATATAGATCCAATTTTTTATAGAAACTAGAACATTTACAAATATTCAATAGAAATTAGAATCAATACACATTAATGATTACACATTTGTCATTCACAAATCACAATGAGACACATAGATGCATTGAAATTTGATAGGCAATGGGCAATAGCTCAAGATGTCGGAACCATATTTTTCATTAAGTCATCAAAATCAAAATGTATTACATGATGTCGGAATGCCATTGGGCACTGGCAAATGCCAAATAGACTAATAGTAAATACAAAAAGGGGTGGATCAAGATGGAAGAATCTCATATGTCAATAGTCCTCCTCCATGCTTGAATCAACAAACTCATCACTGCCTTGATCCTCCTCCTCCTCCTCCTCTCTGCCCATTTGACGATCTGCATCTGCTAGTGTGGAGGATGACCCCTCCATATGATCACCATCATCAAAAGTGATCGGCTCTAGCACTGGATCATTAAGATCTAAGTTGCAGGAAACACAGGTCTAACACCTGTTTCACCCTCGGAAACTCGCAGAAACTCGGAAACCCGTATGGTACTTGACGGAAACCCATTTCCGTTTGTACGAAACACGTTTCCTGTTTGGGAAACACCTTTGTATGGATGGAAATGCGTTTCCGTCACGTTTCCTTTCTTGTATGGTGTGTTTCCTATCAAATAAAAGTCCTTCACTTAAACAACCAGCTTGCAAAGTATCTTTCTGCCCACAGATTTCAATAATTAAGGGTTAATACATTAAACTTTAAAATAAAATTTAATTCTAGATGCTTTTGATTAGGTTGAAGAAAGTTATAAAAGAACATCACTTCATTCTCTCCTCACACAAGCGACTTGCACACGTAGGGCCCAAAATATAGCATGGGCCTTTGTGCAGATTGGGATGTCGAGTCAGAATTTGCTGACTTGGACCTCTCTCTTGTTGCACTAAGTACTGAGGAACCTAGAAGTGGAATTGGAAATACTTCTTCCACTCTACATTTTGTTGCTGAGCATGCTTCTTGTTCTATTTTTGAGGAAGACTATGAAGATGAGGATGACTATTAGTATGAGCTTATGTTTTACTTTTATTTCTACGTTAGTATGTTCGTTGTTCGCAGTTTGATACATTGTACTTGTAACCTCATACATAAAGGTTAATTTTGGATATATAGTATATAATCTCATTTATAATGGTTGTTTTTGGATATTACTACATGCATGAATGAAATGATATAGACTTGGGTTCATGAGTAAAATATGATGTTACATGTATGATTTAAATTTTATTTGTATCATTTAACATTTATCACTTGACAATGTTGCTTGCAACTAAATGTAATCAATAATTTATGGTTTATGTTTTATAATAATTTTGTCCTTTCTCATATATATATATTGCGTTTCCCTGTTTCCAAAATTTGGGGGCGTCTCGTTTCCAACGTTTCCTCGTTTCCCTGTTTCGTCCCCGTTTCCCCGTTTCGTGCAACATAGATTAAGATCCATGTTGGCTAATGCCAACTCAATACTGTTGTCCAAACCCATATCATCAGGAAAGACATCCCACATCTTTGTCTTTCCCTTCACCCACTCCTCCCTCTTCCTGTAAATAAGACGAAGGTTGGAGTGCACATACACCATTGTCTCTTCCCCGGACTGCTCAAGCTTGCGCTTCTTCACACTGTACAAGTTCCCATATGTGCTCCAATTCCTCTCACAACAAGAGGATGATGTAACTTGAGAGGTGACCCTCAAGGTTAACTTCTGTAGAATAGGGCATGTTGCCCCATGAGTTTCCTACCAAACATAGGGTTTCTTAACCCCCCTGTCTCTGAGCACATCATAGCCTCCAAATCTCCCAATGGAAGTGGAGAACTCTACAAAGCCCTCCTCCACCTCATCAAGTAAGTCTCTATCCTGAAATAGCCGTCTAAGTGCTATCTTCCTCCCATGTGCAATCTCTCCATCCATGTGAGGAGGGACTCTGTGAGGGCCCTGGTCCACCAGTGAGCCAATCTTGACTGTAGAACTTGAGGTTCAAGGAGTGGGCCATTCAATGCAAAGGTGTGCAATTCTTATCCCACCCGGAGATAAGAATATCCTGAATGATGGACCATAAGTTCTCTGCCGATGTCCCATACTAGAGACACTCATTCTCCATGGCAATGGACCTCATGGACTCAATCATGGAATCCCATCTCTCATAAACATCTTGCTAGGATGGGTTGGTCCGTGTTTGCAAACCGCAACAAAGAAATGATTGACTCCATGATCTTAATGCTAAGATCTACCCTCTCTCACCAACCATCATCTAACACCGTGTCCTTCACCTTTTTTGAAGCAATCTGATCCGTCTTTCTCCAAAAAGACCAAAACTCTGAAATCACCATGGACCCAAGAGCGGTTTTGAATTCCCTCAACCTCTTGAGCATGATGAATGAGGAAGCAAATCGAGTATCTACAATCTTCAACAATGAAAGCTGTGTGTACTCTTTGTAGATGGTGAGGGCATTTGTGTGGTTTTGTACAAAGTTACGGATATGGCGTGCATCCTCAATAAGGTTGCCAATCCATGTCACCTCTGAAGCAATGGATTTCAGTGCTAAATTCAAGGAATGGACAATGCAAGGTGTCCAAAAAACCTGTAAGAGTAATAAAAGCATGTATAAATGACTCTACAACACTAACAACTCAAATGAGTCAAAGACACCTAGATGAATCATAAATCTTGTGATAAATTCAAACAATGAGCAAATTAGAAATGAAAGGTGTCCAAAATGAACATACTTGTGGATATTTAGCTTCCACAATCATGCCAGCAATCTTGCAAATAGGTGCATTGTCCGTGATGATTTGTACACAAGGATCAACACCTACTTCTTCAATGGTTTTGATGAATAACTCACCCATATATTGTGCATCCTTGTATTTTCCAAGAGCATCCACCGCTTTCAAGAACATCGGTCCATTTTGGGAAGATTCCATGAAATTGATGAGTGGATGGCGTGTTGGATCTGTCCATCTATTAGAAACAATACTCACACTAGATGAGGGTCGTGTTGATCTAATTGGCTCAAGAATTTTATCTACCTCCTTTGCTTTAACCAACAATGTGGTTCTAAGCTTCTCTGAACTAGGAGGCACATAACCAGCTGGAGCTCGTTCAATGAAACTTCAACTCATCTCAATAAACAATAGTGACCGTGCAACATTGAATGAGATGAAGTTGAGGTAGAAATAGAATGCAATGGTAAGGTCCACCTCTTCTCGCGCCTCTTGTTGGAAAATCCTATCCATTGGACCACTTGGAGATGGCGTCTTTCTTGTTTGATGAGTATCCCCACTCCCATATATGCTAGATGGAAATGGAGGATTGGTGCTAGAGGATTTCCTCAAGAATGGAAGAGGATCCTCATCTTTTTTCTTGCTTGCTGCTGCCACCTTCCCTAAGCCAACATGATCCTCTCTTTCCATATCCCTCCTTTGGGTAACACTCACCACTTTGCATGAAGAAATCCCACAAGAAGGAAGGGCTGACAAATGGCCCTTAACCCGGTAATATGTGCTCTTAAACTCATTCTTGCAAAAATTGCAACTCCAAGACACATTGCCTCCCCCGCCAAGCTTTGCCCCAGGCCCATCTTTCCTTGTCACATACTTCCACAAAGGGTAATTTTTTTCTTGGGCTTGTTGTCTTGCTAAAACAGGGTTAAATGGAGAATGAGCTCCACTAGCAGCAGATGGAGCACTTGAAGGAGGAGTAGACCAGCTTGTGCTTGGAGGAATAGGAGGGGAGGCACTATATGGTGCATTTCTCCCTTTCCTTTGCCCCTTAGCTTCTGCCCTAGCTGATTGAGACATTCTCTTTCTTGTTTGATGGTTAAGCTTGCAATCCTCTCCACAAATCCACCCCCAATGCACTTGGATTCCCTTGGAAAGCCTTCAAATCTTCTTCACCTACACATAAACCCACTCTCAAGCTTATCCACACTTGCAAATGACAAAAATAAATGAATTTTTGTTTTTAAACTCACCCGGGCAACCTTTTTCGCAGAAATCGTGTCCTGGAATCGAGACATGAGTCGCACAGTCGGGGACACGATGGGAAATCGTGTTCGACACGACTTTTGATCGTGTCCCGATTTCATACACAATCAAAAGTTGTGTCGAACACGATTTCCCATCGTGTCCGTGTCCGACACGACCCCACGAGACACGTAGCCCATTTTGAGCGAATCCGGTTTCACAGCTCATGATGCTATCACTTTAACAATGACCCCATCATTTGTTGTTGGATTGTAGTCTTTTAACTTTAGTCTTCAGATGTTTCACTCTATCTAGAAAGGTGAGTTGCTTGCTTTTCTTATCTAGCATCTTCTCGTTTTCTTTGGGAATACAAACACATGCATCACATCTTGAAAACTTATACTTTGTTTTCTTCCACTTCAAGCATCTTCAGGAATCACATATTCAACAGTTGTAGGTGAACTATTCAAAAAATGCACTGCTGTATCAAGAATTTCGACCTGCAATTTTGTTTGAATAACAGGTACATCCACAGAGACCGAACACCAAGGACACTGCTCACACCCAAAGATCATAGATCAGTACACCAACGTTTTGACGTGGTTAAAACCCTCTAGAGGGAAACAGTCCACGGCCCCGGCCAAATAGCTTCTACGGAGCAATTTATTATGTAGAAGAAAGTGGATCATTCGGCAAGTGACCCTCCATGCTCTTTAAATAGAGATCATGGACTAATCGGGTGTTAAGCCACGGATCAAGTGTCGTTAAGATCGAGAGAAGTTGAACCTTCGGATCACTTTATATCGTGACCGTTGGATTACATTTATACAAATGCATACCTAACGGATATATTAGACCAAGTTGAACTTAACTAACTTCTAAGTGTCAAAAATATCCTAACATCCCCCCTTAAGAACAACGGGGGATAGGATTGAGGATTTACAAAGGTGACACAAAATTAGGAGAAGGAAGGAGGCATTAAAGCTTATCCCCCCTTAATGACAACTTCCTATACTCCTAGCATAGTTTGAAGTTTGGAAAACTTCGCTTCTGTAAGCGACTTGTTGAAAATGTCTGCGACTTGATCATTTGTTTGGCATACTTTAACTCTAGTGTGGATTTTAAGGAAATTTACATGGTATTAGAGCTCTTCTGAGCAGATCTGAAAGAAAGCAGCAATTGTTGGATAGATCAGGGGTATATCTATCCAGGGGTTTACAGGTACACTTCATTATGGTCGTACAGTTACACTCCATTATGGCCGTACAGTTGAGAGTTGTCGATAGACTCCAGGGGGCACATAACTTTCCTACTTGGAAAGAAAGGATCAACATGATCCTAGATGTTAGTGATGTAGAGGAGCACATTGACAACCAGAAGGCTGCTCCCATAGATCCGATAGAGTTAGCAAAGTGGAAGAAGATAGATTCCAGAGCTATGTTGATCATCTTGGATGGGGTGAAGGACCACATAGTCCCTCATCTTTTCGGGAAGAAGACCGCATTAGAGATGTGGAATGCTTTGGAAAGTCTTTACCAGAGCAAGAACGAAAACCGAAAGATGGTGCTGCAAGAGAGGTTGCGCAGTACCAGGATGGCCAAGGGTGAAGGAGTGGTGCCTTATCTCACAAGGCTCACATAGATCAGAGATGCGCTTGGAGCAGTTGGCTCCAAGACTGAGGATGAGGAGCTAGTTCGCATAGCCCTCAATGCCTTTTCTAAACCATGGGACGTCTTTGTTAAAGGCGTGGTGGCTAGGGAGATGCTTCCTGACTGGTAGAGATTGTGGGATGACTTCGTGCAGGAAGAGACTCATATGGGTCAAGGATCAACTTCATCCAGTGGTGCCCCATAGATCGTGGATGAAGAAGTTATAGCCTTAGCAAGCAAGGGTAAGGGGAAAGCAAAGAAGAACCTTAACATGTCAAAGGTCAAGTGTTTCATATGCCACAAGCATGGACACTTTGCTTCCCATTGCCCAGGGAGGAAAAAGAAGAACAACATACAGATGGCAAGTTCAACAGAGGTGGATGACTTTAGCAAGAGTTTTGACGAGGACTTTTGTTTGATAGCTTGCATGGAAAGCTCCATCAACAACAACATCTGGTGTGTGGACAGCGGTGCATCTTCTCACATGACAGGACATAGAGGGTTTTTCAAGAGTTTGCAGGAGGGCGGAGTGAATCTCCATATTGAGTTAGGAGATGATGCGCGGTATCAGGTGCAGGGTGTTGGTACTGTTACATTTCAGAGGGAGTCTGGAAAACCCATCAGCTTTGTTGATGTGTTATATGTCCCAGGGATGACGAAGAATCTCATATCAGTTTCCACACTAGAAGACAAGGGTTTTCTAGTGATTTTTTGGGATAGGAAAGTATTCATCAGGCCACATGGGTCAGATCATAGATTGGATAGGATGATTGGGGTCCGGAGTGGGAAGGTTTACAGACTACAGTTCGAGCCTGCAAAGGCTCTGGTCAGTAGCAGCAGCAGTGATTGTGAGTTGTGGCATAGGAGGATGGCACTCTTACACCATGGTGCACTGAGGCATCTGAGACAGGCAGTCATTGGAGTTCCTTCAGTACAGGAGGAAGAGCACAACTACTGCAAGGGTTGTGCGTTGGGGAAGAACATCAGGAAACCTTTCCCACAGAGTGAGCACAAGTCTAAGGGAGCCTTGGACTTGGTGCATTCGGATGTTTGCAGATCGATGAGTGTTCATTCTTTCAGTGGTTACAGCTATTGCGTCACTTTCATTGATGACTATTCTAGGAAGACCTGGATCTATTTTCTAAAGGCCAAGTTAGAGGTCTTCGATCGGTTCCAAGAGTTTAAGACTCTCGTGGAGAACCAAACAGGGAGAAAGATCGAGATATTGAGGACTGACAACGGTGGTGAGTACACTGGTAAAGAGTTCATGGAATTCTGTTCATCAGAGGGGATCAAGAAGGAGCACATCGTTCCTCATACCCCGCAGCAGAATGGAGTGGCAGAGAGGAAGAACAGGACATTGGTGAGTGCAGCCAAGGCCATGCTATTTGATTAGGGATTACCACTATTCCTATGGGCCAAGGCATTTCAGACTGCAGTATATGTCCAGAACAGGTGTCCTCACTCAGCATTGGGGAGGAAGACACCTAAAGAGGTATTCACAGGCACTAGGCCAGATGTGAGTCACTTATGCATATTTGGGAGTGTCTACTATTGTCACATTCATGTTGACACTAGGAAGAAGCTGGACCCTTCAGGTGAGAAGGGGCTTCTAGTTGGTTACAGTGAGACTTCCAAGGCATTCAAAGTTTATGTTCCGGTTCGCAAGAGGATCATTGTGAGCAGGGATGTCCAGTTTGATGAGGACAGAGCCTTGAGAAGATCTATGGACTTACCAGCACAGGAGCAACCAGTAGAGGACTTGGGAGTCAAGTTGGAGGAGCCACAGGTACAGACATATGCACAGGTTCTAGTAGTCAGAGGGAGTCAGGTGGACAGGATCCTCCTATCATTGACATGGAGGATGAGCAGCAGCAGGAGGAGGATAGCCAGCAACCGCAACAGGTAGACACTAAGCTATGACCTAGGTGGTACAGGTCCACAGTTCAGGATTCCAGCTAGGTGAGTCTTTCACAGAGCTCCATGAGACGGAGCAAACCACCAGATAGACTTAGCTATATGGCACTGATGACAAAGTTGATTAACTCTGAACCTTCCAGTTTCGAGGAGGCTGCACGTTATGATGTGTGGCAAGAGGCCATGGTTGAAGAGTATGACTCAATCATGAAGAATCAGGTATGGGAGGTTTTGCCGAGGCTTGAAGGTAAACAAGTGGTGGGATCCAGGTGGATCTACAAGGTAAAGCATGCAGCAAATGGAAGTGTGGAGAAGTACAAGGCACGCTTCGTGGCTAAGGGGTTTTCACAGAGGGAAGGTATTGACTATGAGGAAACCTTTGCCCCTATCGCCAGGTATTCTTCTATTCGGACTATCCTATCATTGGCAACAAAGATGGGTTGGCGCGTTCATTAGATGGATGTGAAGACTTCTTTCCTCAACGAATTTATTGAGGAAGAGGTTTATATTGAGCAGCCAGAGGGGTTTGAGGTGAGGACTAGGGAGTCACATGTATGCAGGTTGTAGAGAGCTCTTTACGGGTTCAAGCAGGCACCTCAAGCATGGTACTCGAGGATCGACAGTTATCTACGAGAGATGGGATTTTAGCGGAGTGAGGCAGACCATAACCTGTACTTCTTGTCAGGTGAGGTACCTCTCATACTAGTACTATATGTGGATGATCTCTTTCTTACTGGAGATGAGAGGCTGATCGGGGACTGTAAGTCCAATCTTGCAGTAGAGTTTGAGATGAAAGACCTTGGGTTGATGCATTACTTCCTAGGTCTGGAGGTTTGGCAAAGAGATGGGTGCTTCTTCATTGGTCAGGGGAAGTATGCAGTAGAGATCTTGAGGAGATTCATGATGGAGGACTATAGACCCATGTCCACGCCTCTGGTTACCAACTGGAGGAAGATTGATGTATTAGGGTCAGAGGAGTTTGATCCTACATTGTATCGGCAACTTATTGGGTTGCTCATGTATCTAGTCAACACTCGACTAGACATTAGCTTTGCGGTTAACTCTTTGATTCAGTTCATGGTGAACCCTCGAACAGTGCATTGGACAACTGCGAAGCACATACTTCGCTATATCAGAGGCACAGTGGAGTATGGATTGGTTTATGAGCGCAGTGGGAGTATATAGTTGACGGGCTTCACAGATGTTGACTGGGCAGGATGTGTAGAAGATCGGAAGAGCACTTCGGGTTGCTGCTTCAGCATTGGATCAGGGTTTGTCTCTTGGTTCAGTAGGAAGCAAAAGTCAGTTGCATTGAGCTCGGCAGAGGCTGAGTACATGGCAGCATGTGAGGGGATGTGGCTGAGGAAGTTGCTCTCAGGATTATTCAAGAGTGAGTTAGAGACTACTATAGTTCACTGTGACAATTAGAGTGGTATCAACATTTATGAGAATCCAGTGTTCCATGACAAGAGTAAACACATTGACATCCGGTATCACTTCCTCAGAGATTGTGTTCAGAGAGGAACCATTCGGTTAGAGTACATATAGATAGATGAGCAGGTGGCAGACATATTCACCAAGGCACTTTGCAAACTCAAGTTTGTGAAGTTCAGAGACAAGTTGGGGTTGCTGCCGAATCCCTTCCTCATTGAGAGGGAGTGTTAGAAAGTGGCAACAAGGAAGGTGTTCTTGCATTGCATGTGTCCTTGCATGCTAGAAGACTTAAATCAGGAAGCCAAATGTATTTGATGTATTTTCCAAAGTTTAGACTTAGGAAAAGTGTATTAAGTGATCTAATTATTAATTGACTTAATGGAGTCACTTTTATAAAGTGCAAGTGAAAATATTAAAGTGATGGCTAATCTAATCTTGGCCATTGATCTCACTGGAGGATCCCATCCATTGATACATAGTGAGATGTTAGGGTTTTCGCTTGGCCATTGAGTTAAAGGAGGATCGATTTGGTTGAGAGGACACACAGAGATACAGAGAGAAGTTTGCAGAGAAGAAGACAGAGGAGCAATCATTCAGAGATCGACAGAGCATTCAGGTAGAGAGCAGGGCTGTACGATTTGCTGAGAGAGGGAGGCCATACTGCAGAGTCACAGAGGGGCCGCATGTGTGAGTAGAGGCCGTACGGAATCCGTCCGTACAACTGATGTGGAGCCGTACGAATTCCGTACGATTTGCAGTAGGGGCGTACAGGTCTGTGGGTATTTCTCAGTGATTTGCGGAGGTTTGATTTTGCCAGGTTGGCTAAATCGATTTTCTGAATTGTATTTGTTTCATATCTTCATAATAAAATTTCTTCTCAGACTGCTGCACCGGTTTTCCCATCTTGGGTTTTGTCCGGGGTTTATACCCAAAAAGATTTGTGTCTCCATTGATGTGATTGGTGTTATATTTCTTTCAGTATTTATTTTCCGCTGCATAGTGAAGAAATCCATGTGTGGTTAACAATGGCAATTGGGTTTAATAAAATTAATCTGGCATACTTGAACTCTAGTGTGGATTTTAAGGAAATTTACACTCTTTTCTAGTGCAATCATCAACAGTCAACACATTTGTACCACTGGAAAGGGATGGCCTTTGGACAGGACCTATAAGATCACAATGAAACAAATGAAGAGTCTTCCAAGCTCTAAAAAATTTGCCACTGCCAAAATTTTCAATGGCGCTTCCTATAGACATAATCTTCAGAAACACATTCTCTTTGAGCAATCTTTGGAAGATCATGGACCATTTTTTGGAGGACATCAAGGATATTTGAATTTTATATTCCCATTCTTTCATGCCATAATTTCATCATTTATCTGTTCTTTTAACAGTGTCTTACTCTTTGCTTAGCAACTTAGCACCATTCAAATTGAACTTGTCAAACACAGGCAAATTTCCTTATGGCCCATAGAAGGAAACTAGCATTGTCATTCATATCTTTAATACAGCATTTATCAAGAAAAACTCTCAACTTTGCATTCCTTATTTATAATTTGATGCATCAAAAGCAACTTATTTCTTAAGTCGGGTACATATATCACATTTCTAAAAAGCCATTTTCTTATCAAGCTTCTTCCCGTTTTCTTTGGGAATACAAAGTCAAACACATGCATCACATCTTGAAAACTTATACTTTGTTTTCTTCCACTCCAAGCATCTTCAGGAATCGCATATTCAACAGTTGTAGGTGAACTATTAAAAAAATGCACTGCTGTATCAAGAATTTCGACCTGCAATTTAATGCCAAGATTTGTAGCATGAAGCATATGCCTTGTCACCAACAGAGTCATATTCAGTGTTTCAGTGACACCATTCTGTTGAGAAGTACAGGGCCTTATTCACATATTTTTTTCCATTGTCAGTGTTAAAATATTATTCTGGCCTTAACTTTGATATTCCAAAAAAAACCTCTTATACTATCAAATGCATGCCATTTCTTTTTCAAGAATTACAGGCACTCTTTTCTAGTGCAATCATCAACAGTCAACACATTTGTACCACTGGAAAGGGATGGCCTTTGGACAGGACCTATAAGATCACTATGAAACAAATGAAGAGTTTTTCAAGCTCTCAAAAATTTGCCACTGCCAAAATTTTCAATGGTGCTTCCCATAAACATAATCTTCAGAAACACATTCTCTTTGAGCAATCTTTGGAAGATCATGGACCATTTTTTTGGAGGACATCAAGGATATTTGAATTTTATATTCCCATTCTTTCATGCCATAATTTCATCACTTATCTGTTCTTTTAACAGTGTCTTTGCTTAGCAACTTAGCACCATTCAAATTGAACTTGTCAAACACAAGCAAATTTCCTTATGGCCCATAGAAGGAAACTAGCATTGTCATTCATATCTTTAATACAGCATTTATCAAGAAAAAATCTCAACTTTGCATCCCTGAATTATAATTTGATGCATCAAAAGCAACTTATTTCTTAATTCGGGTACATATATCACATTTCTAAAAAGCCATTTTCCGCCTCAACATGACGCATCACTTGGCGCATCATTTGCGAGAAATATACTATCATTTTTCTTTGTATCAAGGTAACTAAAATCATTCTCATGATATGGAATTTATTGAGTGGAACCTAGCTTTAGAGGCATTATTTGACTTAGTAGTCACAGAATGAGCAATACTATTATTATTCTCTTTGATTCTGGCCATTATGCATGCCACTGACCACCATTCTTTTGTTTCTCTGAGTTGTACTGACATTCAGCTGCATTATTTGACTTAGTAGTCACAGAATGAGCAATACTATTATTATTCTCTTTGATTCTGGCCATTATGCATGCCACTGACCACCATTCTTTTGACATTTAGCTGCCTTGATGTCCATACTTTTCACAAATTCTACACTTGCCATCAAAAAGATCCTTTTTTCTTTTTCCATGGTTTTGCTATTCATTCCTTTGTCCATTCTGCCTTCGATTCTCATTGGGCCTTCCAATTTTTTTTCATTATGTTTTTCTACATTCAAATTGTCTCCCTTCTAAATTTTTTAATTTGGAAATTACATCAGCCTTAATGGTTGCCATTTTGTCAGCAACATCAAGACTTCTAATAAATGGATGTATAGGACTCTGGATGACTTAATCAAAAGACATTGCACAGATATCTAATCATCATTTGCGAGAAATATACTATCATTTTTCTTTGTATCAAGGTAACTAAAATCATTATCATGATATGGAATGTATTGAGTGGAACCTAGATTTAGAGGCATTATTTGACTTAGTAGTCACAGAATGAGCAATACTATTATTATTCTCTTTGATTCTGGCCATTATGCATGCCACTGACCACCATTCTTTTGTTTCTCTGAGTTGTACTGACATTCAGCTGCATTATTTGACTTAGTAGTCACAGAATGAGCAATACTATTATTATTCTCTTTGATTCTGGCCATTATGCATGCCACTGACCACCATTCTTTTGTTTCTCTGAGTTGTACTGACATTCAGCTGCCTTTATGTCCATACTTTTCACAAATTCTACACTTGCCATCAAAAAGATCCTTTTTTCTTTTTCCATGGTTTTGCTATTCATTCCTTTGTCCATTCTTCCTTTGATTCTCATTGGGCCCTCCAATTTTTTTTCATTATGCTTTTCTACATTCAAATTGTCTCCCTTCTGAATTTTCTAATTTGGAAATTACATCAGCCTTAATGGTTGCCATTTTGTCAGCAACATCAAGACTTCTAATAAATGGATGTATAGGACTCTGGATGACTTAATCAAAAGACATTGCACAGATATCTAATCATCATTTGTGAGAAATATACTATCATTTTTCTTTGTATCAAGGTAACTAAAATCATTCTCATGATATGGAATGTATTGAGTGGAACCTAGCTTTAGAAGCATTATTTGACTTAGTAGTCACAGAATGAGCAATACTATTATTATTCTCTTTGATTCTGGCCATTATGCATGCCACTGACCACCATTCTTTTGTTTCTCTGAGTTGTACTGACATTCAGCTGCCTTGATGTCCATACTTTTCACAAATTCTACACTTGCCATCAAAAAGATCCTTTTTTCTTTTTCCATGGTTTTGCTATTCATTCCTTTGTCCATTCTGCCTTCAATTCTCATTGGGCCTTCCATTTTTTTTTTCATTATGTTTTTCTACATTCAAATTGTCTCCCTTCTGAATTTTCTAATTTGGAAATTACATCAGCCTTAATGGTTGCCATTTTGTCAGCAGCATCAAGACTTCTAATAAATGGATGTAAAGGACTCTGGGTGACTTCATCAAAAGACATTGCACAGATATCTAATCATCAATTTTTTCATTATACCTTGAAAATATCTCTAGGAATCTCTTTGAACTTTTGAAATCGTGGGCAAATTTATTCCCCATCTTTCATTTGCAATTTTCAAAATTGGTCTAGGAGTTCCATTATAGCATCATCAGGCTTCATGTTGTAGGCATCTTTCATGGGACTCATATTGTGTCCCATCATCCTCAACATCATAATCAAAATGAATCTCATCTACCATAGGCCATCTCATGATGGATGCTGCTTTCATATTCCTTTGAACACACATTTCTCTATTTGGTATTGTTACCAAATAGGGGTGATTTGATCATTATTTGCTTATGTGATCTTCCATCACATTCAACAGTTCCATGTATGAGATCTATGGTTTTCCCATAGACACTTGACAGAAACACTTTCAGCTTGCTCATAGACACTTTCAACCTACTCAGCCTGCCTTGCCATATGCCAGAGACAGATGGGGACATCCAGTCAATACCAGTGTTATGACATATCTGCGCTACTTGACTCATGCTAAATGCTTTCTCATGATAGTTAATTTGTGAACCCTTTTCCCTAACATTTCAGTTAATTCACCTTTCCTTACATTACATCCACTTCATTACCCTCACCTTGCTTAGAAATTTAGGAACTTCACTTCTAACATGAAAATATGGGTTAATTATGGTTGCACCATGGTAGTTCTAAGGTTATTGGGATAATTAATTATGAGTTATTAAAAAAAGTGCAGATAATAGCCTTTTATGATGCATATAATTAAGTTGTTTTCCTAAGTCACACTTTATTATTGTCTAACACCTGGTGATGTTCTATATATAATGTTCCCTAACACTTGGAACTGGCTTAGCATTGGTTTTGGAACACATGGTCAAGGTTGAAGATGGATTTACATGGTCTAAGGTTGGAAACCTTATTACCCACTTTAGGGGTCTCATACGTTGGCACATAAGTTCATATAAATCATACTTTATTAAGGGGATTCTTCAATCCACTTTGGAGGGGTTTTTTAAAGTGAAGAAATAACTTTATTTTATGACCATCCACTTCATGTTATAAAAAGGGGGCATTATTTTATTATTGGAGGAGTCAAATGGACACAAATGGATATATATATATATATTGCCCACGCTCTTTCTCATGAATGGAGCTTATGTATTGTTAAAAACTTAAAACATATTATATGAAGGCCGCCCCTTATGAGTCGTCCTCTTTAATTGGTTGTGCCCCACTCAAAACGATGACATGGCTCATATCATTCATGAGCCCCAAGCTCCATGAATTCGCTTCAAGGCGAATTGGATCAAGTAATTAGATGTGGCTTCGTTATCTCCTTCACACATGAGACATTGCATGGAGCCACCTCTCGTTTGAGTTCGCCCGTTCATTGGTCAATGTCTCCATAGCTACACAAGGTCAAACTTCAAAGGTCCATTCCCCACTCGCATGGGATGGTTCACACCTAAATTATTATATGCAGGAGACATGGGGCGCCCCCCAATTTTGCATGGTCATTTTCAGATTTGTTTAGCTCCACATGATTAAATTTGTTTATACTTTTATGAGCTAAACTTTAATTGTTTGGAGTTGTTTACATGGTACTATTATTTGTATTCTTGAACAATTTTTTCCTAGATAAATTTCAGATCTTTGTTGGTACATTTACTTCAATTTTAGATCTGAAAATTTATGGCTAATAGTACTCAGAATTAACCAAAAATATCTTTGATTTTCAGCTCCAAGTTACTTCTCTATTTCCAGCACATTGCACTAAAATTTCAACTTTTAAGTCGCTGGAATTTATATCCTATTTCAACAACTAATTTTCTGCAAATTATCTCTTTTAAGTTGTTGATTTATTTTTGAATGAAGGATCTGATTCTGTTGGCAAAACCAGCAACAGAAAACCATCCTGTTGTTGTTTAAAGTAATGCTTACTATTTTTTCAGAATTAAGTCACAGTTTACACATAAATCTTTAACGTGGTTTAATGGAAATTGTATCATCTTAAGTGCTTTATTTCATTGTTGTTCATGCACATTTATTTTATCATAATTGCAGCAACCTTATTTTGTAAATATCTATTTCATATGATCATGTTCTCTTTATTATTATTATCAATCCCCCTTTAGTGGTTTGTCTAAGCCACTTAAAGTGAAGTAGAAGTAGGTGACAGCTACCCTATTTCCATAGTTGCACTTAGATAGAACCCTTTGAGTGCTTGCAATTGGGGTGTTGGTTTTTTTGGCAACAAGTATCATTTGGAATGTTCTCATTTCCAATAACCAAATGAAATAAGTTTCAGTCTATCAATTTTCAAGGGATTGAACCTGAGACCTCTCTCCAATAATCTAATGACTTAGCCATCGCACAATAGGACATGTTGTGGTAGAGATTTAAAAATATATTTTAGCAGGTGGTTTGAAAAGGGATTTTAAAAAAAGTTAAAGAATAACCAGGAAGATAGAACCCTTTGAGTGCTTGCAATTGGGGTGTTGGTTTTTTGGCAACAAGTATTATTTGGAATGTTCTCATTTCCAATAACCAAATGAATTAAGTTTCAGTCTATCAATTTTCAAGGGATTGAACCTGAGACCTCTCTCCAATAATCCGATGACTTAGCCATCACACAATAGGACATGTTGTGGTAGAGATTTAAAAATATATTTTAGCAGGCGGTTTGAAAAGGGATTTTTAAAAAAGTTAAAGAATAACCAGGAAGACAAAGTGACCACAACTGAATGGTCACGCTTCAGTGGCTAGCTGCCCTGCATCCTAGAGGTCTACCTCAACATAGCAGGTCACACTTGGCCTTGCTTCACTGTCAAGGGTGGTGGTTTTAACAAACACCCTCAGGGGATCCTCCTGAATGGGAGGAGCATGCAATGTGGTTGAAGCACACCAACTTTGTATGTGGCAGCATTTAAGAGCCATCCTTGTGGATGACCTACGTTAACCCTGCAGTGGGGAGAGTCCACTGTTACAGGCTGCAACACCCTTTTTCCATGGGGTTGCATTGTGTGCGTAGCGCAGCCTGTACAGAAGCACGTGGGCATGCCCATTGGGAGGCCTGACGGGCTGCATCGGCCATGATATGCAGTCTGGTGCAATTTGTGGGCTGCAGCACACAAGGCCACTCTTTGGTAGCTTGCAGGAGGCATATTGGGATTTCAGATGCATGGATTTTTCACAGAATCCCCTCCCTAATATATATCTAACTTTCTAAGTATATATATAGATAGACAAAGTGGTCAAAAATAGTCACTTGGGGTTACCAGCTGTTTTTTTGGCTGGTGGTTATTACCGTCCTCCATCCAGAAAACTGGGGAAGAGGGGAGAATCCGCAGCGGGCTGGCAATGTTCTGGAGACCTCACTTGGAATGCTTAATATATGTGCAAGTGAGGGACTTTATTTCTCCTGAAAAACGTGGTAAAAAAGAAGTTAACAACTAGACTGCCTCATAATTCCTTGCCAGAAAAATACATGCACAAATATTAAATTCATGCCTGCAACAACTTGTGTACAGGGTGCCATGTACAATGACTTCAGTTTGGACTTTGGAGGCGTCTTCTGCTTCTTGTGGTGAGATGACCTTGGTTAGTGTTTGAATTTAAACCCAAACATTTCACCTCTCTTTGACACTCACAGCTGCTGTAACTGTAGTTTTGATACAATGATAAGATTTATCACTCAAACCCAGCATCTCTTGAAGACAAACGATAAGAGGTAAACCAAAACTGTATAAATGAAAGGTGAGTTGAGGTTGCAACTCACCCTTTATTATAACAAGGAACTTGTTATTTGAATGTAAAAAATTAAAAAAGAGATTAATTGTTTATATCTATCCCATGATATGAGCAATGGACCGCAAGTACAGGAGCCACTTATGTGGAAGAAAAATATATTGAATAAGGGAAAGAGACCATAAGTTAGAACTGTATGTTACAAATGATTTTCATCAGATGCAACTTGCAAATGGCATTGTTATAGGAACTATTTCCATGCAGGGAAAGTATGAACATGAATAAAAAATAGACCATAAATGGAAATGATGGTCGTTTTATTAGGAATAGGTTCTCTGTTTACCATTATTGAAGTGCAGTGATTTGACAGATGGGCCATGTCATTCTGTAGCATATGGACTTGATTTAGGAAATATTCCTCAATCTTGAATGTTTGCGAGGATGAACAGTAAAGTCTTTGCTGACTTCTCAGGATGCATGTTTGCCATATTGAGTGACTTGTCTTGCATGTAATCATGTCCGGTATTATGTGGAACAATCATACTCAAGTACTTTTTCGTACATTTGTACTCGTATGTTATTTTACGTGGTAAACTCTAGTAGGCAATGGGCAAATTTATTCCCAAATTGTAGATAAACAAAAATTCGAACTTTATATTCTCTACACTATTTTCAAGCAGGCATTCCCTACCGCTAGAGTGCATTCCAGTACCATTTGAGAACATTTTCAATCTTTGGATATAGTGGCATGCATAACTGGAAATGATTTTCAGAATCCAATATATTCCATCTAAATTAAAAGACGCTCTAAATTTCACTGTTTGCATGATCAATATATATTTCCTATCTTTTGATTATGTTCCATCATTTTCATCTTTCTGTACATTCCATTAACATGCAAGGATAGATTAATTATTTTATACAAGGCACCTGTGATCTCTGTAATGAAATTAAAGATAATTGGAATTAATTTTACTTGGTTCTTACAGGTTATGTTACCCGAAGCTATTGCTATTGTTATGGCTCCCACAGACACAACAAAGTATGTATTCATATCTGACGGAGGGCATTATCACTGGATTGTTTTCGTGTATGGTTTCAAGTTCGATTTTGTGTTTTTAATGGTCAGCAAATATTGCTTTGGCATTGCAGAACCTATGGTATTTTCCATTTATCGGATCCCGCGGGTGTGAATGTCATAAAACAATGCCAGCAGCGTGGCTTTCATCCTCATGAAGAACCTGCGGATGGTAGCCCGATATATGAACATTGTTCTCATGTTTATATAAACTCAAATCTAAAATATGATGTGATCGATCTTCGATAATCTTAAGGTACTATGTTCACCACTTTCCATACTCACACAAATTTTCCATCTGTTATTATTAGACCAGTACTCAGCAGTCATATTATTGCTTTGGTATTTGTCAGGAACTTAATAGGAAGTTATGTATTTCCTTTTTTGCAATTATTTTGAAGGGGCTTCAACATCTATTATATGGTCCTTTCTATAGAATTAATTTTTTTTTGGTGATTTGCAGGACTTATGATATTGAGGCATTTGGCCTCAATTCCTGAAAGCTACCAGTAATGATTTCATTAGTGACGGTCACTGTTTGATTTCATCCCTATATATTTGTATGTGGTATGGATTTTAGTTCTTCATTTGTTCATTTCAAATGGGCACACACTTTGTGTAAACATTTACTGGAATGATTATTTTGACGGCGAAAAATAATAGATTGTCTTTACAAGATCTCTTATTGCAGAGTTAAAAATAATTGTGTTTGTTTCACCTGTATAAGTTAGATTTGCTGGTCATTTCACCTTTATACTGATATAAATTGACGGGATTATTTGAATGCAAAAATAATAATGTATATGGTCGAACTGTTTGAAATTTTTCATTGTAAAATCCCTCTGGAAGACTTGGATAGCCCATGTTGATACGAGAAGCCATCTGTAGTTGGTAGAATGCTTGGAGCACCGTTATCATGAATAATTTTTATTAGACTTGCAGCTTTGGATACCAAGTATATCCTTATTTCATTAAGGTATTTGAATTTCTATTTTTTTAAAATGTATATTGATAAGTGTAAAGACGGATATTTATTACTGAGTAACTGGGTATTTTAATGGGGTTGGTGATGATAGGTATATTTCAGTGGCAATCTAGAACTTCTAATAATCCAATGAGTTGCGCAAGACAAACTATACAATTTAAGTTTTAAATCTAATCGATAAGATGAATTTTAAAATACTGATGAAACATGATAAAAATTAGATTTGAATATCATGTTTAGTGACAGTAATGAGGTGAAGATGTCACATTTGATATCAAGGATGTAGTTATTCTAATGTTTGAAAAGCTGATCAACTGCTTTGGGTCTTTAGTCATTTTCTGCATACTATGCATAATTTAGTCATTGTACTGCAATAGTTAACGCACATGGTAAATTCCCCTCCAAAGCTTTTTGCAGTAGGCTTTGCGATCATGTTATCGTCAAAATGCAAGCGAAAGGAGAATTTTGTATGGAGAATGTTGTGGGCTGGTGTAAGTGTTAAACCTTTGGAAATACAAAATGCTCATATAAAAAATGTTAAATCGTGTAATGATAGTGATCATTTTACTTCTTATGTGATTAAGATGGATAAATTCCTGAAACTGCATGACTAATGACTTGATTTAGTTTTTCGCTACAAGTTGCTTAATGAACAACATGCAAGAGTGCAATTGTTCACGTGAATTCAATTGACCTCAAGATGATGACTTGAAAATTATAATGGCACAGGATAAAAATCTCCCATTGAAACTTAAATCCAAAATGCGAAAATACAACTATGTTATCGATGTAAATATGAGATGCACTTTTAATTAACAAACTACGTGCATAGTCATACAGAGCATGTATAATTGCCAAAGTAAATATTTTAAAGGGTTGATTTGAGAATGAGATTGAGAGGGAAAGGGTGAGGATGAGGGAGAGACTGGTAGGTTAAGTGAATTGTGTGAAGAATGAGGCTATATTATGTAATATTGATCACAAAAAGATTCATATGAAAAGTGATATGCTCTATAAATGTGAAGCCCCTGAATGGGTCTTTGGTTCATTGGTGAGGTTGTTTGAGTATTAAGTTGTTTATCAATGTTATGTGGTATTTCTTACTCAAGCACCCATTTCAGAAATAGATGAGGTTGGATGCAAGTTCAAGGTGATTTGGTAAAAGAGTTACTTTTTAATGTTGGTATATAATATGCAATAATTGTTATGAAAAATTTAAATGATAAAGGATATCCAAGCCGTATGGCGTTGGGTTCATTAATGAGGTTGGACTATTATGTTCTTTGGTCGTACTGATATGAACCGTTACACCAAAACCTCGAGATGTTAGTGAAGGCCGCTTACTAGGATCTTAACATCCCACCATGCTTTGCAGTCTAGACTCTGGGCTGGATGTGCGCCCGTACGGTGGTGTCCCCTTTGAGCTGTACGAGCCCCGGACAAACACTGCAATCCGACGTTGCTACCCGCCCTGTGACTCGAACTTGTGTGGAGGCTCTGATATCAAATGATACGAATTGTTACACCAAAACCTCGAGATGTTAGTGAAGGTCACCCACTAGGATCTTAACATGCACTTGCCCTATGTGGTGTATCTTGGGCTATTTGACAAAATAGTTATGGCCTTTGTATCTCTACTTGAATGGTGAGCTTTAAAAGGAGATTCGGCCTCAGGTGACTTGGGTTATTTTGGTGAAATAGTCACCCCCTTAAATTGGACATCAAAGTGTAAGGAAGTTCATATTATTTGGTGTTACTGTGGACCTTAACACGTGTTTCTCCAAGCAAATCAGAGAAATATGAATTACAATGTACGTTGGTGGTAGAACATTAATCTTTTATATGGTATGTTTGGGGTTTGGTTCCTTACATCTAATGTGTGAAGTGGGATGGACCTTCCATCATTAATCGATGTTACAAGGCCATGCATGATGACAACATTGTTTAATGATGTGCATTATGTATTACCATACATTTCAAGATAATGCTATAACAAAAAGAAACTAGGTGATTCTTAGGCTAACACATGGTAGTTTTTTCTTAATGTTCCCTGTTAGATTAATGCAAATATGGAATGGAGAAGAGCTTTGATATGTTTCTCTTTTGCTTTTCACTTGTCTTTGGGATCACCAACGCATTTAGCATCCATTGCATCTTTCCTTTCTTCACTTGTGCTTATTGTTTATTGCATTGATATAAGGACGCAAGTAAAATTTGGCAGCTTAAAAGTTTTACACTGTAAAGAGCTTGCTATAGGAGACAGATTCAAGAAATAAAAGACTTCATAAATTCCTTGACGTTTTTATATAATCCCCATGATTGTATTTAGGGTTACTCTCTTACACTTTTACTCTACCACATTGGGAATCATTAGATTAATGACTATATATATATATCCAAAGGAAAAAAGTGTACTCCTTTCAAGTAATCATATATTTTTTTTACATTTGGCATATTCAATTAATTATAATTTTTTTACATTATGAGTTGCAAGGTTTTTACATTAGAATTATTGGAGGGCTTTAATATCTACAAAGTTATTTATGCCTTGTCCCAACACACATTCAAAGAGAGCAGGGTGATCTTTAGATGTAATTATGACCTTTTCATACACCCGTGCACCTTTTTATGCCTTGAGATATTCTACAATTTCAATAGGGAAATGCTCTTTGTGTTTTCCTTCTGCCCATCGGTATCTGCACTAGAGCTTTCATATTTGATCCAATATTTTTTTGGAGATTAAAGTTAGGGATAACTAGAATATAGAGGTCTCTATTACACTTTATCGATGTTAATCCGCCCCAAGGAAAATGCACCTATTGCACTAGAGGTTGATCATTTTCACAATATTTTCATAAAGCCAAAGCCAATCCATGTAGTAGTCATTTGTCTTCAACTAAAATCCAAGATATTTCATGGGCTCTTTGAACATCTTAGATTTGTGAAGGTAGGCATGTCTTGATTTGGTCCACCAATGGTGCTTCAATTTGATTGAGAGAGAGAGTTGACTTCTGTAGATTGATTTCCACCCCTATTAGACAATATTGATGCAGTGTCTCCCTTATAACCTTTATCTTCCTTACTGTGTTGTTTCCCAACAATAGTACATCATCAACAATAAGTACGTGGGTGATTCTTAATCCTCCGACTACTTCAATTCCTTTGATCTTTCTTGCTTCCCACAAGCCTCTTAATTCTATGCTTACCCCATCTATGATGAACAAAACGAGTAAAGGTGACAATGTGTTGAAGTTTGTTGTAGCTCGTACATGAACACTTTTGCATAAGTATAGTGTCAAACATGTAGGAAGTTGTTCGAGTCAAACCTATTTTGTAATTCACTTCAGTAATAATGTGGAAGTCTTTTGTTTAGTTGTTGAATCCAAGAAAGTGTATTTTTAATACATTAGTAATTTGGACTAATCTTAATTGTACATCTTAGTGTGTGATAAGGGTTTTGGTAGATTGGGTTTTTGGTGTAAGTATAAAGGTAGGTCAAGATAGAGGGTTAAGACACATTCATTATTCACTCAAAGACAATTTGCCAAGAGATGTAATTCATATGTGGAGCATATTTAGAGCGTTGGAGAGGAGCCGGTTCAACAACCAGGCAGTGACCAACGAGCAGGTCCGCACATGACGGATTCTGTACAATGATATGGATCTGTACAATCATACAGATATCTGTTAGACACAATGGCTCACTGAGAGGAGGGGGTGAATCAATGAGCCTACACTTAATCCAAATTTCTACTTCAAACTTTAAATCTTAAAACATTATTTCTCATTCACATCAATATCATATTCATCTTTGAACTATCAACTTAAACATATCAACATCAACACATTGCACAAGATGTAGCTTTGTAAACTTTATATAAGTGGAGATTTCAATCTCTAGTATGGGCTACAACCCATAAGGAGGCACCACCCATCAGAATGGTTCAGTCAGCTACAATTGACTGGGATGCTACAACACCCCCAATAATTCAATTTTATAGTTAATACATCAACAAACAAGCAACCCTTGTTTGTTTCACAATTACTGATGTACATCAACACATCATTGTAGTATAGTTCACAATTGCTTCATCTTCATTCTGTACTCAGCAAGTCACTCAACATACATACACAACATAACATACTGCAGCCGTGTCTCAACTCTATCCATTCACAATTTGCATCTTGTCTTCAATACTGTCCACATCCTTCAAGCTGTCCAAAACAAACCAAATACGTTCTGTCCATAAGCATTATTGCAATTCACCATCTCTTTCAGCATCACATCAGCATCATTGCACTGTTCATATTCAGCGTGATCACTGTCATGCACATATCATGATTATCAACTCTTCTAGGTCAACAAACAATCCACAAATTCATTTTTCAAAAACATCAGACTGTCCACCATCTTCTCATTGTTTGACCATGTATTACATGATGTCCTAGATCATTCATATGCAAATCAACATTCTGTCCCTATAAATCTTTATCATGTCTTCATTGTTCACCAACTGCCTAACATCATTAATAGACTTCAAGTTCCAGCCAGCATATAGTCTCATCATTTGGCATTCATCATCAACATTACATCAGCATGTAATCAAGAATCAATCCAGCATTTCTTTAGTATGCTGTAGCTTCAGATGAGGAGGATCACTCTTCCACGCATCAACAAGCTATCAACATCATTATGTGTTTATCCATCACATGAGCAAAAACCAAAAGATAAAAAGAGTGTCATGTTGCTCCTGCTACTTCATCCACCAAACTGTCCTGACTGTCTTACTGAACCATGCGGACTTCTCTACCGCACCACCAAGATCCTCCTCAGAAACCCGAACTCAGAGCTCCATCGAATTCACTTCAATTTTTCTTTCTTTCAAAAACAATGAACTCCTCTTGTTTTTATACATCAACCTTTTTAATAATGTATAGAGGCCGACTTGTACACTCCAAAACAAATAATATTAAAAATGATGTTCACTTTGTTTTCTGGAAGCTGACTTGTTCAACAAATATATTTTTATTTTATCATTTAATAAATTAAATGATCATTTATTTAATTTTGTCTTTGATCCCACATCATGTGGTCTTTACACCATCTTTGATTTCAACTGTCCGCATGGGGTTTTTGGCATACCTCCAGGATGCCCTCTTTTTTGCTTTTCGATGCCCATGCTGTTCTTCACAGAGGTGCCTGAAGGCTTGTCCTCAACATGCGTGGAATGGGCTTTAATAATGCCCGCAACTGCTCATATCAAGTGCCTGCAAGACCTCCTTCAAATGCCCGTAGTCTGGGCCATAAGATACCTGCAACACCTTCTTGTCCAAAGTAATCTTTCTTGTGTTCATGCCATCCATCTCACTTCGTCTTTTGTCTTGTCTTCCATTGTTCATGCTTGTCTTCCATTGTTCATGTTGTCATTCATTTAAATGCCACTGTCTTCCATGTGTTTTCTACTTGTCATCAACCTTTGCTCGCCTTTGTCCATTGCCATTTCCATGTTCTCGTTTGTTTGTGCTTTGTCCATCTTGTCTTGTGCCATTTACACCTTGCTTGTCCACTTGGTCATTTGGCCCATTGTCTTCTTTGCCTTTATCATGCCCGCAAGCTGATGCTTGCTTGGCATATGCATTGTCCACATCATCCTTTCCATCTCCAAGCCATCTTGCCATGTGTCCTTTGTACACCTCATTATCTAGGGTATTAGGGCCAATTCCAATCATTTGGCTTATTAGGTGTGCCAATGCCCATCACCTTGTTTGCTTGTCATCATGCATTTACACCTTGTCATTAATGGTGTGTCATCAATGACAACCATAGACAACCATATTCATCAATCTCCCCCTTTGTCATTGATGGCAACCAACCAGCTTCTTCTTCTCCCCCTTTGACATTAATGACAAAGGGTCAATGAGCCATTAATGGCTTCACAATACCCAAAAAAATTGTATCTTAAAGGCTTCATGAAATTTTGTACTGAATCTTCCAACACTTGCAATCTTTAAATTTTTCATAAGTGTATGTAAATATACTCCCCCTTTCGAATAGACTGCTAAGAGCACCTTGCTTCTCTTCTCTTCAATATTTGCTTTAATAATGTCTTTCACAACATATTTTGACCTAGCAGCTGCCCACACAAACACAAGATTAGTGTTTGATTTCTACTTCTTATGCCTTCAATTGTCTTATGATGATGGCTTAAAATTTTCCATAGCTACGAACTCAGAGCTGAAATTTTCACTTGCTTGTCTATTTCGGAAATGCCAGGTTTGAGTGTGCTTCAATGCTTGAATAAGATCAAAACTTCAAACGTCAGAGCTTTGGTTTTCTTGGAGTATCCCAAGATCAATGTTAATAGTCTTCCACATGTGCTGATTTTTTACTGAATACAAGACTTGAATGAAGAGATGATTGTTGACTGCCCTAAATCAGTGTCTGATTTTCAAATGCTTAAGCTAGTCCTTGAAAAGTATCATTCTAACATAAATGTCTTCTGCTGTCCCAAAAGACTTCAATCATCTGCTGTAGCTTGCATCTGGATCAATCCAAAGCTTTAAGTCTAAAACAGTCCTCAAACACATACTTCAAATCTGGATACACATCCTTATAAACAAGGCCAAGAAAGTGTCCTTCAAATTTGTCCTTGACTGCCATACAGTTTGTTTTTAGCAAAATTCAATCTATTTTGGAAGGATTCTCAAATCTGATCTTAAAGACAATTCCTACTCTTGAGAACTGGGTTTTGATGACCAAAAATCTTGGTGCAACTATGATCCTGGGAGCTGTCCTTCTTCTTGAAAGAGTCATCATGAAGCTTGTCTGGTTCATCACCAAAGCTTGGACACTTCTACTCCTTTTTGACTGTCTCAGATTGCTCCTGTTCTTCTTACCATACTACTAAATCTGATCTTCAAACAAACTCTTTCTAATATGCAACAAAGTCCTGACAAATAGGACTGCAACTGTTCATTAATACTTCACTGGATATTGCTTCAAATCTAGGTTAGCCATTTTCCAATATGGTTACAAAATGCCTGACATCTTCATTCTTTCCATTTGAATTTCAAACTTCAAAATGAAAACATCCATTCAAAATTGTTTTGCACACAAGATGATTTTCAAGATGACTGTATTTATATTGTAATTTGTCATTTCCTGAAATTTTGAGAATGTCTTTATTGGACGCAGATCTTCAAGAGTTTTTATCAAAATACTTGATTTCCAGACTTGTAAGTGAACCAAGTAAAACCATATGTCCTCACTGTGATTGATCTAAACCCAAAAACATTAGCACAAAGATTGTGCATATAAAAGTACACGCAGGAATCAAACTTTCTCTCAGTAGCTTCGGAGGTCTCAGTCTTTTCACCTAATTCTTCTTTTACTCAGTTTAACTTCCATCTTCAATTGAGTTTGCACACAGGCCAACTATCTTCCTTGTAGATTTTCAAGAAGTCTTATCATGCCAATACTGCCAGCTGTTCTTAACGAAAGCATCCTTCAAACATGTCACTGCTCCCCCTATCATAGTGCCAATTGTGACCATGATCCTTGGACCTGTCTTTCTGCTTGGAGTGCCATTCTCTACCATTTGAGTTCATTCTCCAATGATGAACTCATGGCATACTCAAAATCTTTGGAAGACTTCAAGTATGGCTTGCCATATGGCAGCCATCTTCACCTTTTGTGCACTGATCCTCAACTACTTCATTTAGATCTAGCAAGATATTTTTCTTCACCCATATCTTAGGATGTCCTTGGCTTGTCTTCAGACCTTCAATTTTTCTTGTATTATATTCCTTCCATGATTCATTTGTTCTTCTTGATGATGTATATGATGGGATCTTCATTTGTTGTCTTCTTGGACTGGTACAGGTTTGGGCCTTATGACCAAATCCACTGCAATTGTAGCATCTCAGGGTGTGGCAATTGGCAGCTATATGTCCAAGTTGATTGCATGTCCAACATCTCACTGCATTCTTTGGACCTCCAAATTCTCTCTTCCATATACACATCTATTGCCTTGTGACCAAATTTAGAACAAGAAAAGCAATAGCCATTAAATCTATATTCATACCATTGGACCTTGTTTCCATCTTGGAATTGTTTCTTTGCTTTGAGGATTGGGCCTAGCTCCTTGATGTGTCCTTGAAAAACCGACATCTTTGTTGTCATGAGATGCATCCTTGGTCATTGATGGACCAACTCCTGGAGTCTTTGGAGACCACTTGTCTTCTTCTAGATTGTCTTCTACCTTTTTATACCCAAGGCCATTTTTTTCATGGGGAGACCTTTGGCAATCCAATAATTTTTCCAATATGATCGAGCTGCTGTTGAACTTCTCATTATAGTTTGATTTTTCAATTTTCTTCTTGAGTCCAACAACTTCCATCTCAAGCTCTTCATTTTTCTTCTCCTTTTCATCTAACTGATTTTTGAAAACTTTTTTAATTCTCTTGTACTCATCAAACTGAACCTTCAAGTCAAGATTGGCCCATCTTGTCTCTTTAAGTTCTCTAGGATCCACATCAATCTTTTCTTGTTCATTTCCTAGTTCATCCTTCAACCTTTTGAACTCAAGTTTCTTGTCTTCTAACTCACTTTGCAAGTCTTTGTTCTTGACCTTCAAGCTCATGAACAGAGCTATTGTCTCCTCTTGGTATTTTTCAAATGCTCCCATAATCTTCTTCTTAAGCCTTATATTGGATTTGACATCTTTATCCAATAGAGTTTTTGCAAATGTCTCTTTGAGTCTTGACAACTCATCTTCTTCAACCTTAACTAGAGCAACTTCATAAATTTTAGAGTTATTGCAAATAGATGAGTTCTTACCTTCACTAGTGCTTGATACTTGAGCCTTATTCTCTTCTTGATTTTCATCTTCAGATATCTTGACTCCCTTTTCTTTGTCAATATTTTGAGCCTTCCTTTTGTTCTCACCTTCAAGAGTGCTCCAAAGATATTTGGCTGAAGTGTACCTTCCAAGATTCAACCTTTCCTTCTCTGATTGAGGCAAGCTCCTCATGATCAACCTTAGTGCCTTTTCATTGCTTTCTTGTGGGTTCTTAGTTGTTGCTCCTTCAACTGATTTCCAGATGTCAACCCCTTGTCCTTGTAAGTAATACTTCATTTTGAAGCTCCAGAATTCATAACTTGATTCATTGAATAATGGAAGAATTTTCTCCATGGATTTCCTTCACTTGTTTCTACTGATTTCCTTCAAGCTTGTTAGGCTTCTGCAGAAGGTCGGCTCTGATACCAATTGTTAGACACAATGGCTCACTGAGAGGGGGGGGGGTGAATCAGTGAGCCTACACTTAAATCCAAATTTCTACTTCTTCAAACTTTAAATCTTAAAACATTATTTCTCATTCACATCAATACCATATTCATCTTTGAACTATCAACTTAAACATATCAACATCAACACATTGCACAAGATGTAGCTTTGTAAACTTTATATAAGTGGAGACTTCAATCTCCAGTATGGGCTACAACTCATAAGGTGGCACCACCCACCAGAATGGTTTAGTCACCTACAACTGACTGGGATGCTACAACACCCCCAATAATTCAATTTTACAGCTAATACATCAACAAACAAGCAACCCTTGTTTGTTTCACAATTACTGATGTACATCAACACATCATCATAGTACAGTTTACAATTGCTTCATCTTCATTCTGTACTCAGCAAGTCACTCAACATACATACACAACATAACATACTGCAGCCCTGTCTCAACTCTGTCCATTCACCATTTGCATCTTGTCTTCAATACTGTTCACATCCTTCAAGCTGTCCAAAACAAACCAAATACGTTCTGTCCACAAGCATTATTGCAATTCACCATCTCTTTCAGCATCACATCAGCATCATTGCACTGTTCATATTCAACGTGATCACTGTCATGCACATATCATGATTATCAACTCTTCTAGGTCAACAAACAATCCACAAATTCATTTTTTAAAAACATCAGACTGTCCAGCATCTTTTCATTGTTTGACCATGTATTTCATGATGTCCTAGATCATTCATATGCAAATAAACATTTTGTCCCTATAAATCTTTATCATGTCTTCATTGTTCACCAGTTGCCCAACATCATTAATAGACTTCAAGTTCCAGCCAACATATAGTCTCATCATTTGGCATTCATCATCAACATTACATCAGCTTGTAATCAAGAATCAATCCAACATTTCTTTAGTATGTTGTAGCTTCAGATGAGGAGGATCACTCTTCCACGCATCAACAAGCTATCAACATCATTATGTCTTTATGCATCACATGAGCAAAAACCAAAAGATAAAAAGAGTGTCATGTTGCTCCTGCTACTTCATCCACCAAATTGTCCTAACTGTCTTACTGAACCATGTGGACTTCTCTACTGCATCACCGAGATCCTCCTCAGAAACCCGAACTTAGAGCTCCACCGAATTCACTTCAATTGTTTTTTTAAAAAACAACGAACTCCTCTTGTTTTTATACATCAACCTTTTTAATAATGTATAGAGGCCGACTTGTACACTCTTGTACACTCCAAAACAAATAATATTAAAAATGATGTTCACTTTGTTGTCATAGATGGAATGAGGTCTCCCATGTGGCTGCAAGTTTCTTCTTCCCAAAGCAGTGAGATGCTTTGAAAATGGGATCATGTTTGGTGGTGTACCCACCTTCAACTTAATCTTGTGCTTCACTCTTTTATCAGGTGGTCTGCTAGGTGGAAGGTATTCAAGAACCTTCTCATGCTATTGTAGTGAATTCCATATGACTTCAATATGATGTAAGTAGTCCATACTTATACATTGAATGGTGGTGAGGCCCTTAGTAGCCCTCACAATGTCTCCATGCTTCACAATGAATATCATGCCATGAGATAACTCCTCATTTGCTATGTAATTTTTCCTCCAAGGTATGAATGGAAATGTATGGAAAGCATCATATTGCATCCATAGATGCCTTGGCTTCTGCTCATAGAATATAACAAACTCAAATGCAACAATAGATCCCTTTCCAATGCAAAAATAAATCTTACCAATGAGAGCTAGTCTTGCACACCCTTGGGTCTCCATCTCGATGATGCAGCTATTAAACCAATCCATGGATGAATATGATTCTTTGCTTTCTAATCCAAATGGGATGTAATTAGCCACCTTCATCAGAGCTAAGTCTTCCTTACGTGAAAGAGGCTCATAATCTCTTTGGAGTGAAACAGGTGCCTGGCAATCTTCCTGCAACTCAATGCTTTCTTCAAGCACTTGTAAATATGAAGACTCCTCATGTTTATCTCAGGCATGAGGCTGCTCTAAAATGTCATGTGCACTATTAGCCACACACATATGATCACATGTGTTCTCATGCAACTCTTGAGAGTCATGCAAACTCTCTTCTAAAAATTCAGCCTTCTCGAAAATTTGGATCTCAACACTAGAAGGATATTTTTTGCCAACCTTCTCACTGGAAGTGGAGGCCATATCAAGATGAAACAAAGGATTTTGGTGAATGCAAAAACAAGAATGGTTGTAATACCTTTGTGGCACCTCTATCTCTTCATGAGGTGGAGTGGTGATGGCACGCTCCTCCACCAAACCTCCAGGTTCACTCTCAACTAGAGCGTGGTTGTCTTTTTCTCCATAATATTGTTATGAGAATGATCGTAGGGTTGATCTTTTCTCTTCCTCCAAATATGATCCACAAGTGGTTTTATCTCTACCAATCCCATATCCCATCTCCCTTGTAGTGATCTCAAAATCCCCAACAAAGAAGCTTGGGTGTCCATGATTGGATTCGGTCTCAACACTGTGAACAACCTCTAATTGCATTGTGGCTTGGCCTACCCTTTTATAGTGTTCCTCAATCTCTTTTGTGGTTAACTCAGTGGAATATTCTTCAGGTTGATGCAAGAAGGAATTTTTGCTACAAAAATCAGATTTACCTTTATTCCTTAGCTTGAAGTATTCTTCTGCTTGCTCAATGCATTCATTAGAGAAGCCACCTGGTTCTTTCTATGGAGGATTGTTGCTCTTCTCCTTTGATGGTGATTGTTACTGTGCTTTTTCTCCTTCAAGCTAGATGATGCATCTTGCTCCTTGGTAGCCTTAGGGTCAAGTTCCTTATAGTTTTTCCTTGAAGAAAATCCAAAGAGTCTCATGATGCCAGTACATGCAGATGACTTCGATGAAGCTTCGCATTTGGTCCTCTTATCTTCTCTTTTACTCTAAGAGGTGGAACAACTTGGTTCCTCTATGGATGGTTTGTTGCTCTCAAAAGAATAATCATCAACATTTTTAGGACAAAATCCATACTTGCAAATATAATAATCTTTGAAGGATATAGATGTGCAAATCTTCTCACCCAACGCCATATACTCCTGACAATGGTGAAGCATGTTTTTAATTGCTGCCATCCTCTTGGATAATATATCTTCTAGGCTAGCCATTGGTGGCCCAACCCTACTATCTTCACTGTTCAGTTGGTCACAAAAGTAACCATCCTAATCTCGGGATAGGCCTCCATCAATATAGATGGTCTCTTATTCCTCATCCCAATAGGAATCCTCTTCACTGAACAAATACATGGCTACAAATTATTTAAATTGAGAGCTTACTTTCCACATGAGTAGAGGAAAGTGCTCTGATACTACTATAATATCCTAAGATATGATTTCACGGATATTAACTATGTTACAAAATTTAAAACGGAAATTTGTGAAGACTAAAACTAGTTATTAAAAACAGTATGGAAGAAACTAGTCTTGGTCACACTTAAACCCACCTGTTAGTACCCAATGTTTGATTGGAAAGAGTTTGTCCATGCAGGGCGTGGGCACATAAATTTTTGGAAATTTTTAGCCTTGAAGGAGTAAAATAGCTTGACAAAAGTCGGAGAGTATGCAGATATGACCTATGGATGGGAGCCAGAAGACAACGGATGAGGGCGAAAGCGGAAGAACACCCAACCGTCCGATCTAGAACAAGACCAACGGCTCTAAGATCAAGCTGTAAGGGTTAACCTTGACTCGGGAATGAGTCTAAGGTGGTTAGGTCCAACACATGGTTTTGGGAACATGGTTTCTTGTGGCCCATGGTATTGGCCCAAGGTATTGCATGTAATCAAGCCTATAAAAAGCTTAAGGAGACTCCATTGTAAAGTGTCCTGGAGGTGAGTGGTGGCTAGCTCGCTTGGCCCAGATGGCTGTTTTGGCCATCTAATGAAGATCTTCATTGGGTGCTGGTTTCCCACTGGAGTTTTCAAGGGCAAATTATGTGTCTATATTTAATTGTTGCATGCCTATTTTATTTCTCGCTTGTCTATTATTATTTATACTCACTCAAAATCCTAATAAGTGGTATAAGATCCATGGTTTGCCATATATTGTGTTTGTAAGAATTCTGCAAGTTTGCTCGTTGCTTCCTAAAGAATTTTCCATGTTGAAAATGCCCACTCATAGTCATGTGGATAAAGATATGAAGTGTGAGGTAGGTCGTAGGCCATAGCACACATGTAGAGGTCACACGCAGGGTTTTGTGTGGATCTTAGCAAAGATCTGCAGCTATCGCGTGGAGGATAAGAAGAGGAGAGCCACCGTGGTAGAGGTTGTCACCTGTTCAAACAGTTATTGCTGTTGGTATTAGTTAACCGAAGTCCAAGAGTTCTCGTGGAGGCACGCAATTTGTGCATAACAAAGGCGCTGCAAGAGAAGCCGTTTCCTTGTACACGTTTCAGCATGCTCTGGTAGAAGCCACCATAATAGAGGAGCCATCGACAATTTTCATTCGAACGCTTCTGGTGTGCTGCCCAATGACACAAAGTCCGCAAGAATAAAGCTATGAAGGGGATCCACCATGTGAAGACAACCACTACCGTGAAGAGTTTCTTTCCAGAGCCATGATATGTTCGTAAAGTGATGGAAGAGAGTTTCTTTCCAATAAATTTTTATGTCATGGAATATTTTAAATCATTTTATTGAAAAAGTGAATCATTAAGGTTTTCAAACTAGTGGATTTAGAAAAGGGTGCAATAAAGATAAGCATGGCAAGAATGTGGGGCATGGCATATGACAAGCATTGCAAGCACATAGTTGTAAAGTGGTAACATGAAAATTTTGTACAAGAGAAACATTACAAGTTTATTGTATTCGGTTTTTTGAATTAATGGTAGGGTGCATGTTCACATCTTAGTAGTATTTTTTGGTCCTTGTGAAACTTAGCCATAGACAAGTTTTGATTTCCCCGGGTGTTAGAAGCACAAGGCATCCCTCTTATGCGCAGAGAAGGGATGTTGCATCAAGTGTGGAATGAACCACTAGGTAGGTACGAAGGTGGTAGGAGTACTCGTATGCTAGCTTGATTTGGAATAAGAGAAGGTGAATCTTCGATTGCAAAGGGGGGAATGTGAGATATTTTGATCTCAGTGTTGGGATCAATATTGATGAACCATGTACGTGAAATAAATTCCTAGATAATTGGTGGTTACAGCAGCTGAGGACCCATGTAATCCAGTAGATGGATTCTTCTTTATATGGACGTCAATGCCAAGGTTGGATGCAGGTACAAAAGGAGCATGGCAGAAAATGAGCAAGTAGACGAGCATGGAGAAGTAAGAGGATGAAGCAATGGATGGTGATGGTGTAGTCACCATGAAGGCACATGAAAAAAATAAAAATAAAAATTAATGGAGTGGTTTGCATGTAAAAGCGCATATGGATGTAATACCTGGTAAAGCATGCATACCCCCGGTAACTCACCGTTAAAGTCAAGAAAAAGACCTAGGTGATAGGGGGGTGTATGTGAGATTCCTCGGCTAAAAATTTGAGGGGAGTTCATTACTGCAAGTCAAGTTTAAAGGGGGGATTGTTAGGGTTAACCTTGACTCGAGAATGAGTCAAAGGTGGTTAGGTCCAGCACATGGTTTTGGGAACATGGTTTCTTGTGGCCCATGGTATTGGCCCAAGGTATTGCATGTAATCAAGCCTATAAAAGGATTGAGGAGGCATTGTAAAGTGGCCTGGAGGTGAGTAGTGGCTAGCTCGCTTGGCCCGGATGGCCGGTTTTGGCCATGTAATGAAGATCTTCATTGGGTGTTGTTTTTTTCCCTCATGGGGTTTTCCAGGGAAAATTATGTGTCTATCTTTAATTGTTGCATGTCTATTTTATTTCTTGCTTGTCTATTATTATTTATAATCACTCAAAATATTAATACAAGCGCGCTCATAAAAATGCCAGAGTTAAACTAAAAGTAGCAAATGTGCAACTTCCCCACCCATTGATCAAGTTCGACGGCTCTGATTGATCGCGCGTCGATAAGTTGCATCAACCAAAAAGTGAGCTCGGGTGCACGTTGTACCTAAAACCATTTTGGAAACGTGCTTCACAGTTATTGGTCGCTTGTGCTTGGAAGTAGTTTCTCAAATCCACTCTCGTCGACCTGTTACCATTTTGGGGAACCAGAGTGGTATCCACTGGAATCCAAAAAGTAAATGTCCTACAGCCCAGCATGTCCCATTGACCTATCACCTCGTGGTCAAGTCCTCGTTTTCCATCTGTCCAAGTTGTCCCATCACCCCTTTTGTTCATTCATCCATTCCACACCTGCCATCTAGCACATGGGACCCTATAAAAAAAGTAAATTTGGTTTTAATTTACTTTTCTGTTAGAGTGCAAGGAATCGAATAAGGTTACCCACAAAATCTATATGAGGATTGTATTCCATTTGAAGAGGGATGGAAACTTTAGTGGATAGGTTCTCTTGCTAATTTTTGTAGAGTCGCGTTGTAGTCTTAACTTTGTATGATTCTGTAAGAGATTAAAGACACAACTATATTTCAAAGATATTTTTTTCCTCTCTCGACTGAATCCATTGTTATTTCATTCTGTATTATGTGTAAAGATTCGCAAGATTAATAGAAATATCGATGCATTTTTTTGTCTCATTTTGAGATCATTGATATTCATGACGTTTCAGAATTGAAATATATGTCAAAGATTCATCATTGTATGCCTCTGTAATATCTTTTCAAGATTGTTCATGTATGACGCAAGATATTCAGGATTTTGCTACTTGTATTGTGTATGCTAGATTTAACTACATTTACTTATTAAAGACATGTAACTACGGAAGATATTCAAATTACATTTGTCTATTGTATTATTGTATTCCTCCTTCGGGAGATGTCATTGATAATGTAAGAGTCACTGAAAGAGTCGATGTAAACCCTAGGCCTTGTGTCGGCCTAGAAGAACCCATAAAAGATTATTATATTATGTATTTGACATATCAACCCAATCAGTTAGGAGAAGTCGTCCCAGTTGGGGAAAAGTCACCCCAACGGAAGAATATAAATAGAGGATGAGTCTCTCATTTGTAATCACTCAACTCACTCTTACAAGTTCGCATAGGAGAGAGAGAGAAGTTTGCACAAGTGGAGGAGAAGCTGATTTTGTCTTGGGGTTTATCTTTGTACTTTGTGAATTCTATATTGAGGAAGATTTTGGTGGGGTTTTCTCCCTTGTTGTTTCCCTGAGAGAAATATTGTGTTCATTGTGTTTGTCGTGCTTGTATTTCTTTCAGTGATAGATTGTTTAATGTTATTATGCTTTTCCTCGAGAGAAATATTGTGTTCATTATGTTTGTTGTGCTTGTATTTCTTTCAGTGATAGATTGTTTAATGTTATTATGCTAAACAAGTAAAAACTAACATGGTATTAGAGCAGGCCTGAAAGAAAACATTGTGCAGCCTCTGCAACTGCAGAAACCAGGGCTTCTTGTTTTGGGAGATCCCTCCACAGATCAGCTGAAAAAAGAGGTGCATATAACTCGTCTCACTAGGGCGCATCTTTTTGTCGAAGCAGAATTCAATTCCGAGAATTTTCATTTTTGGGTCCCCCACTACAGCTCGGGAGAACTAGGGCATCAAGTTTTTGGATCATATGATCACAGAATTGTGAGAAGGAGTACTTTTCTCAACTCGCATTGAGGAGGAGAATTTGCTCATCCAATCAGTTTACCAAAATCCTGAAGTTGGAAAATTAGGTTTTCTCTAACAAACCCTAGGTCAAAGTAGAAGCACTTTTCAGAAGGACAACTTTTTGGCAAGTCTCAAATGTATTCTATTTCCATTTGAGGTTCTCATATTATCAAGATGACAAACAATACCAATCTTGATGAGAAGCTTGAGGGAGTTGAGAAGTTCAAGGCATGGAAGTATAGAGTCATGCTCATTCTTGAAGAACATGACCTAGAAGGCTTTATAAAGGAAGGACTTACAGAATCAAAGGGATATGAATCCAAAGCAAGGCATAAGAAGAATATGGTTAAGGCAAAGAGGATCATAGATGATTCTATAAAAGATCACTTGATCCCTCAAGTGTCTTCAAAGAAGACTCCAAAAGAAATGTTCAATGCCTTGACTAACCTATTTGAAGGGAAGAACATTAATAGGAAGATGGCCTTGAGAAATCAACTCAAGGGTGTGAAGATCTAGAAGTCTGAGACTATGCACTCATACATCTCCAGAGTGTCCCAGATCAAAGAACAATTAGAAGCTATTAGAGACATGGTAGAATATGCTGAAGTTGTGACGACTACTCCGAATGGTCTTCCCAGAGATTGGGAACCATTTGTTTGTGGTATATGCGCTAGAAAGAAACTGATCCAGTTCAGACAGCTATGGGAAGAGTGTGTGCAAGAATAAGAGAGAATAGTGGTAAGAGAGGAGAAACTAAATGACAATGAAGATCAAGCTTTGGAAACCCATGCCAAAGGTGGAAGAAAAAGGAAGAACGATGTACGTTCCCATGAGGACTCTCCAAGAAGATCTCAAAGACCTAAGAAGAAAAAGAAGTTCAAGAGAGACCTATCTTCATTTAAATGTTATTCCTGTCACAAAACAAGGCGCATTGCGAGATATTTTCCACTCAAATCTAGACATCATAAGAAGCAGAAGAAGAGATTTCATGCTCATGCAACAAAAGACAGTGAGTATGATGAAGAAGTCAAAGCCAGAGAAGATGAAGACTCTAGTGAAGAATATGTTCTAATATCAGACCTCACTGGTTTAGTATCTCATGGGAGTGATACTTGGATAGCAGATAGTGGAGCTTCAAAACATATGACGAGATACAAAGAATCTCTCTCACATCTCATACAGAAGGAATCTCCACACAAGGTAAAGCTTGGAGATGATTATTAATATCCCATCAAAGGAATGGGAGAAGCCTCTTCCAGTTTGGACTCTGGAAAGTCCATGAACACGAAGGATGTACTTTATGTACCAGTTTTAAAGAAGAAACTTCTATCTATTTCTACATTAGATAAGAAAGGTCTTCGAATTACATTTATAGATGGTGAAGTTCTTATGTGGACAAAGGGGAAGACTATCAATGATGCAGTAGTCATTGGAATAGAAGGAGGAATTTACAAACTGAAGAGTCATGCAGATACAATATTAATGACCAGTACCATGAGCCCTTGTGAGATATGGCATAGAAGACTAGCTCATGTACACTACAAAGCCTTACCAATGGTAAGTAAGGTGGTGACTGGACTACCAGAAATCCAGCTTGATCATGAAGGAGTATGCAAAGGATGTTCTCAAGGAAAGAGTACGAAGAATCCATTTCCAAGCAGTGATAACAAAGCGAAATGTATTCTGGATATTATTCACTCAGAAATTTGTGGACCTATGTCCACCACTTCATTAAACGAGTATGTTTACTATGCTTCTTTTATTGATGATTACTCCCGCAAAACATGGATTTATTTTCTGAAGAATAAGAATGAAGTCTTTGAAAAGTTTAAAGAGTTCAAGGATCTTGTAGAAAACCTCTCTGAAAAGAAGATAAAGATACTAAGGACAGATAATGGAGGGAATACACTTTAGGCGATTTCAAAGATTTCTGTAAACAAACAGGGATTAAGAGGGAGCTTACTATTCCCTATAATCCACAAAATAATGGTGTAGCTGAAAGGAAGAACATAACTATCACAGAAGCAGTGAAGGACATGATCCATGATCAAGACTTACCCATGCATCTATGGGCAGAAGCAGCTAGAACTGCAGTATATGTACATAACAAAATCTCTCACAGTCCTCTTGGAAACACGACCCCATAAGAGATGTTTACCAGTACGAAGCCTGAAGTTAGTCATCTAAACATATTTGGATGTCATGTATTCATTCACATTACAAAAGAGAAGAGATAGAAGTTGGAACCTTTAGGAAAGAAGGGAATATTTGTGGGCTATAGTGAGTAATCAAAGGCTTACCATATTTACATCCCAGGATTCCGCTAGATTGAACTCATCCGGGATGTTACTTTTGATGAAGAAACAACTTTCAACAAATCCAAGAAGAATCATGAGAATGAAGAGGAGCATGAAGCTCGTAGATTTACAGAAACAAACAGTGTACCATAAAGAAATGTTGAAGAAGAACCTATTCCAGAGGATCATGATATGGCAGAACCTTAGAGACCTAAGGAGACACCTCATGAGGAAAATCCATGAAAGAGAATACCAGCTTGGGCATGAGAATTAATACAAGATGCAGGAAGGTATTCTTCCCTAGAAGGAACTAGTAGAGAAAGCAAGAGACCAAGGCCTATGTTGGAGAAAACTTCCTATGGCTTGGGGTGGACCACAACAGACAACTGACTACCAGAAATTAACTCAATTCCCAATGCAATGCTATATAAATGACAATGCTAAGATAATGAAGAAGATAACCAACCTCGATCCAAATGTTTGATGTAGATCCTCGTTGGAGCTTTCAATTCGTGCACTTGAACCTGCAAATTAGTCTTGACAGCCAATATACAACAAGTACATATAATATATAAACGACATTAACATCATCAATAACAATGGTCCATGATATCATAAGTAAATGCAACCCAATGTAATATAAACACATTCACAACATTGATGTACGAGAATGTGAGTATTTCTATTAATAAATAACAAGAAGTACAATGTGATACGACCTCTTGTCGGCAACCAATCTGAACCAAGATCCGGGTCAATCCACTTGTGCCTTCCCCCACTTTAATCCTCCATGGAATCGCAAACTCAAACTATGATAGGGGTTTGGAAGGTGAACATAAAGGGTTCACAACTACAAGGATCAATGAGTGTAGACTCAAGATAGGGAAAAAATCCACTAGAGTTCTCTTGCTCCTTTTCTCCTCCCGTCCATAAGCCATATGTGCTCAATATATAGTCCTCTCAAAGGTGGATGAAAGGACACATCAAGGCATTTCTGGGGCAGATGGAGGGTCAAAGGTCACCCAATGACCGCTTTTTGGGAGTAAAAAGTAATTAACTAGTGATTTCTACCATTTTACATGTTACCCGCAGGCTATAGTGATGCAACTCGCGGGTACGCCCACTGTAATGATGCAGCAGCGTGCAGAGGAAAACATAGGGAAAAATAGTGTCTCTGGAGGATAAAAAGTGGATATGAGTCAGTAAAATGGATCCTCTAGGCCAAAGAGTGCTGATGCTCACAAGGTGGAAAATTACGTTGTAACAGATTCCCCCTAATGTGTGAGGTCAGAGACTAATGCTACGATGGCTGAAATACATTATAAATCTCAGAAGTGGAGTGACGGAGACACAAGTGGAAGGAGCAGCTTACTCGTCATAATACAATAGTATCCCTGAGTACATGTTAGTATAGTACAACAATCTGATAAAATGGCTATGAATAGGCAGTACATATGTCATAAGTGATCATAGCCATGATCCCTCTACAGTAAGATATGGTCTCCTGCTGAAAAGGAGACAACTGGTGCAAACTGGAGGTACAAACTGTTGATATCTAAGAGGTGATATCTCATATGTAAAGTCATAGTCATAAGTAGCATACTGAATGCCACTATCGCCTGGGGTCTTCTACACAAGTCTTCAACGGTGCAAGTCCCATATCAAGTGAATAAAGGAGTTGAGGTTGAACCTGATGTGACATCGTCTGATTACCGGTCAATGATGTATACCGTTAACAGACGCGAGATAACCCACCAATAATGAAAATGGGCATCAAGGCACATAGCACAATAATCAAAGTGTGAATAGATGTGTTGAGGTCAAACACTAGGATGAATCCATCGATCAGGGGACGTTGATGTATTCCCAAAACTGTTGATGGCGAGAGAACCTGCCACTAATGACTGCAAGCCTCAAGGTACTCAACTGAGCTCTAAGCCTCAAGTTCCGGAATAAATGGGTTGAAGTCGACGGAATGAGACTCGCTGGAAGGAGGGAATTAAGGCATCCCCCATCAACCAGCACGAGGTACCAGCTATGCTGAAAGATTTGGAAGAACTCAGGTGAAACGGACTGACTCAATAAGGATGGCTGACATGCAATAGTCAAGAGATATGAGGAGTGGCCGACTCTAGTTTCAGGACCTCCTTTGAACAAGAGCATGAGCAGATGGATAGTCTCAGGAAGCATAGAATCAATATAAACTGTGCGATGCAGGAGGCATCACAAAGGGCTCCATAATGACTGGAAGCTTAACCAATCAGTGGAGTAAACTGAGAAACAAGTACAGCTCCTAAGGTCCAACTATAGTCCCGAATCATAATGTATGGAGTGGAATGAATGCTCTGTTCAAAGGCGACACAACAATTGCCAACTAGAAGTAGTAACGATAATCCCGTCCGGATTTTTGGAATATTTGATTTTTTTTGGTCTTTTTCATATTTGGGAAAGCTTGAAAAAGAATAAAATTGCTTATAGTACAACAAGTGAGGGAATGAGTGTCAAATAGCGAGCAAACTAGTTCCAAGCAGTGGAACATACCTATGATCAATGCAAGGAAGCATGTGCAGGATGTGGACACTCGGGGGGGATGTTCCCTCAGGGTCAAAAGCTCATCAAATTGTGGAGGGAAAATGTAAGCTCTGCAGGGCTCGACAGGGAAAGTGCTCAGGCACCAAGCTAATAACGGAGTAAGCGGGAGCCACCACAAGGCTCAAGTGGCAAGCAAGATGATGCAATGCAGTCACAACTTGATATAAATGGGGGAGTCCTTATGGGAGATGGCTAGCATAAGACAAAGTAGAGTATGACTCTTTATCGCAACGTCATGGCATAACTACAAAGGACTCCCAATCCTAAGGAAAAACAATGGCATGGGCACCAGAATGCAAAAAAGGGTTCTAGCTAGGGTACCCATGTTCGGAAAGGCTTTACCACCACATAACGAAACTTCTATAATAGTGTGAAGGTTCCGTGTCAGTTAAGAAGCGGGGTCGCACCTAGGGTTTATGAAAGTGGTCAAAAGGTCAAATGCATAATGCATGTGAAAATGACATCTAACCTATATTGCAGGTGTGAAACGTACCTGCCGTAGGTGTGAAACGTTCGGAATCAACTTTCGCCGAAGAAATATGGTTAAAAACGCTACTCCATGACATTGTATTAGTCCAAAATAGCATTAAATGGCAAAAACTATAGACAAGTGGGTTTTGAAAATTATAAATAGCAACAAAAATTTATAATTTACAATTCATTTTTACTATTCACCCATTTGGAGTTTTGTGGTTAGTTTTCACCTCAAAGTTCAGCTGCTGATTCTGGGAGCTACGGGCATCTGATCATCGAACCGTCAGGAGCAGGTTGGTAATCATTCCCACCTTCCATTTCAATGTTTTTATTTCAGTTTTCACTGGTTAAAATTTTTGTTTAGCCATGCCCTACATGGTCACGGCGCTACCCGTGGGATATAAATATGCGGGTCGTGGATAGGGCTAGGTACGTACAGTCAACGCACACGTTGACCGTGGGTACCCACCTCTGTGAGCACAACTGCTCGTGGGTATGGCCGTGAAGCTAGTTTGTTAAACAAAATTGACTAAATTCTTGGGTTTTTCTCTTTCCAGGATGGTTCTAGAGTGGAGAGAGAGAGAACATGACCTAGTGGATGAGGCCATTCGTAATGATGTGCGTGCACAGCAAGCGCTACAAGCATGTGGTTTAGACAAATTTGGAGCATAGGGGGTTTGAGGGCCCAAAACCTATTCTCCGCTGTTTGATAGACTATTGGGATGTTGATGCACAGAACTTCAACCTTAGACGGGAAAATACTTTCACTGGAAGTGGAAGATATCTACTTCATTACAGGTTTGTCCCGCTGAGGTGAGGTGGCAAGCCTTCGGTCTCAATATGTGGGTGGTGGGATCACCATCCTTGACTATATAGAGAGGTATTGTGTTCCAAATACTCGGGCAGTGGGGAGTCAGGTGCCCATCAGAGCCATAGTCAACTTGAGCATGAAGGTTGTCGTGGCATCTTTAGTGCAGATTACTGGATCAAAAGCTCTTCACCAGGAATCCAGGCCAGTTATGTTCTATGCATCATAGTGTATGCAACCTATGATATTTGATTGGTGTACTATGCTACTGGGGTCTATGAAGACCCAACTGACAGAGTGCAAGTAAGGGGATGCAAAAAGCTTCGGATATGGCATTATTTTGTGCAGCTTCTTCTTTGAGTGAGTTCTGGGGCTCAGTCCGAGGGTTGAGGTCCCTCCTCATAGTCTCCACGACCCAGCCATGACCCGGTGGGCTGAGGTCTTGACGCGACAGGGTGGTGGCCGTCATGCATCACCATATACATAGGATTTCTTTCACTGGTGGGACCGACAGGTCATAGCGATATAGGACTACCCCTATGCAGGGATAAACTTCCGGCAGGATCGAGACATGCCGCTCCCACTAGATTCCGCGTTCAGAGACATTGGTGAGTACTCTTTTTAGGTTTTTTGGTATATTAAATTTTTATGGATTTTTGATTATAGGTGTAAATGCAAAAATCATTTTGGGGGTAGTATCATGTATTAATGTTTGACTGTTTGCTCGCAGACAAGGGCCCAGTGAGACTCGATGGTTTTTTGAGACATCGTCACCGGGGCAGGGGTGATGAGATGGTAGGTGTTGCAGCAGAGAGAACATTACAGACTTTGTGGGCCAACCTATCACGGATGATCGCTAGGGTACCACAGGTAGAGGTGGCACAACTACCAGAGGATATGCAGCGCTAGGTAGTGGGGGTGCCGGGAAACTGGGTGCGACTACTGCAGCGTGCCGCGAATGCAGTGCATTATTTCTATCAGACACATCCTATCGGGGCAGCATCTAGGCCTCTTCATAGGGATTAGACATATCGGGTTCCCATTTTGTATCGATATGTATATTTTGAGAGCTACGGGCTCTAGTTTTGTATCATGACACTACCATTTTTGGACATATTATTTATAAAAACTTTGGTTCACCGGTTCTACTATATATGTGTATGTACAAATGTATGAATGTATCTTTTATTTGTGTGCTTCATTGGGAATGCGACAAATGCCAATCTAATACATAGTTAGCGTATGCATCAGATATATTATTAAAACTTCTCGGAACATGAATGTATGTAATTAAAACAAAATGTCGTTCCAAGAGTCTTACCTTTAAGAATTTCGGTAGTAACGTAGGATCCCTCACATGGTACTGACCATTCAGCTGAGACACAACTAGTTGTGAATCCAGGCGGACTTCTAAAGACTGGATACCATGTGAAATAACCTGAAGTAGCTCAATGACGGCACTGTACTCAGCCACATTGTTAGATGCAGGACCAAGACAAGCACCTCCTGAGGACACAACTAGGTGGTCAGGTGAGAAAATAACCCAAGCAGCAGAAGCAAGCTGCTGCGTATGACGGCAAGCACCATCCGCGAATCCTAAGAACGTATGAAACGCTGCTGATATCTGTCAATCAAACGGAAGCTAATCAGTAGACCCAAAAACCAAAAGAAAGCTAAACTATGTACATAAGTAACTATACAGTAGTGTACAAAAGTATTAGCTTGAACCAGAGGTTCAAGCGTAATACCACTTGAGGTAGAGCCCATTTCTAGGCTCCTTCAAGACAGTCCCCTCATAGTCTTCTAATTCATAGGCTCCTTTTTCTAGGACACGCCTCACAATATAAGGACCGTGCCACATGGGGTTGAACTTGCTTGCCCCCAGGGGTTCTTTATCTTGGTCATATAAGAGGACCAAGACACCTTCAGCATATTGCCGGGGACAGACAGACCTATCGTACTGAACCTTAACACGACGTTTAATGGCATCTATAGCCACAGCGGCATCTCGACGTTGCTCGTCAAGTTGCTCAAGGTGGATTAAACGTTGCTTAAGACCCGTCGTATCAGGGAGGAGCTCTATGGCCAGTTTAAGTGAAGGGATTTCGCATTCAATCGGTAAAAGCAACTCCACATCGTGTACTAGTTGAAATGGTGAGAACCCGGTGGCAGTCTTGACTGCGGTTCAATATGCCCACAAAGAAGGATATAACATAATGTGCCAGTTGGTCTTGCTTTGTTGGATGGTACATTGGAGAATGGTCTTTAAAGACTTATTGACTGCTTCAACTTGACCATTCGCTTGGGGATAGTAAGAGGATGAGTGTTCTTAACGAAACCCAAGCTTGAGAGACAAATCCTCCATCATTTTGTTCTGAAAGTGACTTCCATGGTCAGTGACAATCTCTTTCGGAATACTGAACCGAGTAATAATCTGATTGATTACGAAATGGGCTGCTGTAGCACCGTCGGCTTTTACGGTAGGCATGGCCTCAGCCCATTTGGAAAAGTAGTCCACGGACACTATAATATGGTGATGCCCCCCAGCTGAAGCTGGTTTACAATCGATGAAATCCACCCCCCACTTGGTGAAGGGACCGACGGTGACGACTGGATGAAGGGGAGCTGGATGCAAGTGTATATTCCAAGAAAACACCTGGCAAGGGTGGCATCTCTTCACAGCATTAATACAATCCTTCAAGATTGAAGGCCAAAAGTAACCAGCTCGCATAATACGTTGGGCTGTAGCAAGCCCGGATAAGTGACCGCCACACGCCCCTGCATGGAAATCATTAAGCACCCGCTCCGCTTCTTTGTGAGTCAAGCAACGACAGAGAATAGAATCCTTTCCTAGGCGATACAAAGTGTCACCGACGATAGTATAATCTTTAGTGTGATGTTTCACACGCCATTGCACACCCTGTGAATAATGTGGAGGAAACTTCAAAGTTTGGAGATATACAATGACATCCCCATACCAAGGGTCCTCGGACGAGATAAGAAATAAGTGTTCATCCACAAAGGAATCTTCATAGATGACATCCTCATCAAGTCTCGGAAGGTCCGACATAAGCTCAGCAAACACCAACGATTTCATCGAAGCAAAATCGAGATCGAACTCCTGAAGGATCACAATCCATTTATTGTACTTCCCCCCTATAAGGCGTTGCGATAGCACGAACTGAAATAGATTGATATGCGCTACAACTGTGGTTGTTCTAAGAAAAATATAGTGTCGTAACCGTTGGACTGCATGCATAGTCGCAAGTGCCAATTTTTCTACGTGAGTATATCTTAGTTCAACGTCTATTAGATTTCGACTGAGGTAATAGAAGAATGCTCGATGAGTGCATCATCAACCTGAACCAAGACCATGCCAATCATCTCTTGAGACGCAGCCACATAAAGTATGAAATCTCGTGCGAAGTCCGGTGGACTAAGCACAGGGGTTGATACCAAATCTTTCTTAAGGGCATCGAAAGACTGCTGGGCTCGCTCATCCCAGATAAACGGTGTGTCTTTCTTCAACAAACGTGTGAAACCTTTGGTAATATTAGCATAATTGACTACAAAACGATGTAGAAAAGTAGCTCTCCCTTGGAGGCTCTGAAGTTGAACCAAGTTGCGCGGAGGAGGCAACTGAAGTATTGCCTCAACTTTGACAGGATCGACTCTAATACCCTCTTTCAAAACTAAAAATCTTAGAAGGCGACCAGACCTTACTAAAAAGATGCATTTATTGGGATTCAATCAGATCTTGTAGTGTATACATCATTTGAGAATCCAACGAAGGTGCTTGGGGTGGTCCATTCTCTTACGAGAATGGCCGGTAGATCATCCAAGAAAACCTCCATTATACTTTTACGGTCATGAAAGGCATAGGTCATGGCACGCTGAAACATAGCTCCGACGTTTTTAAGGCCGAAGGGCATTTTTCGATATTCAAACGTACCCCAAGGACAAATGAACGCAGTCTTATGTTGGTCCTCGGGTTTGATTTGAATCTGGTTATAGCCCGAAAAGCCGTCTATGAACGAAAAAATCTCACTTCTTGCACAAGCATCCAATATCTGATCAATGAATGGCATGGGGAATTTGTATTTTAGACATGCAGGATTCAGGTCTTTAAAATTAGTGCATACACAGATTGTTCCCTGCTTCTTATCCACAGGAACAAGGTTTGACACCCATTCGGTAAGGGGAACGGGGTAGATGAAACCAACTTTGAGCAGTTTCTCCACCTCTGCCTTGATAGCGGCTTCCTTCCTAGAGTTAACAGCATGAAGACGTTTCCGAACCGATTTAACATGAGGATACGTCCTTATCTCGTGTTCGAAAATACTAGGGCTATTCCTAGCATCTCCTCGTATGACTAGGCAAAAGCTTCCCGAAGTTCAGTAAACAATTCGGTGTAGATGGAAACCTCCTCAGAAGAGCAATCATCACCGATGTAAACGTTCTCAATCTTTCTGGGAGTGCGAGAGATGTTGATCAGTTGAGTCGGGGAAATATTAGCCATGTTCCCCTCTGCATAAATCTCATCTCATGTGAACCCAAAAGAGCCACAGAGTGACCAACCATCTCTGCAAGAGTCATCCTAAACTCTTCTTGCTCGGCGGGATCGAGGTTGGGAAGGAAATAAGAACGATGATGCATATCCTCCCAAGGTCTCTCACTACCACACATGGCCTCGATAATAGCTTCATCCAAAGCTAAAGTACCATCAAGGCAATCGTTCGAACAAGAAGAGTTGACTACCGAAACTGGCAGCGTGATGGGATCTTCCTCATCTGTCCGAGGAGAGGGGAGATCCGGCTCTGTAGTGGCTTGTTGAGTATCCTGATAAGCAAGCTCAGCAGCAGAAAGTGTCATAGACATCCCGACGTGCGTAATGTTTCCAGACGTAGAACCTGTGGATGGTAAAGCCCATGGATCATTAAAGTATGAAGTCCGGAACAATACATTATGCAAAGGAGGAGGCGCGTTGTCGGAAATGGTTCCAATAAAGTTAATGGATGTAGGGAAATCATAAGATCCCATCAATGAAGGGTACATACCAACACCCATGCTCCCAGTTGCCGGCTGAGAGTCTGTAACTTGCGGGACTACTGATCTTGTAGATGTTGTGGGAGGATTAACGAAGTCAAGTTGATCGATGCTCACAATCTTTCCTTTGTGTGGAAAGAAAATGATCCTCAATACAGTAGACACGACAAATTTCATAGCGTACATCCAGTTCCGACCCAGTAAAAGGTTGTAGTTGATGGGCGAAACAACCACTTCGACTTCAATAGGCACAGGTTTACCTCCCAAGTGAACAATAAGGGAAGGGATTATCCCATGTGGCTTAAATGACCTACCGTCAAATGCAGTGAGCATGGTACTAGACATGAGTAGAGGAGGAGATCCGAGAGCTTTCCAACAAGCTAACGACATCACTGAGGCGAAAGCGCGTTTGTCAACCACCGTTCGTTTGACAAAAGTTTTAAGGCACTCCACATGGATTTGAAAAGCCACGTGGTAAGGTAAGTGAGGTTGCACATCAGTAGTGTCGAACTTGATGATGTTGGGACTCCCTCCGTCTCGAAATCCTAACGCACATAAAAGGGCATGCCTTTGACAAGGACACGCCTGTAGAACTTCAAGAGTCGACATAGCACATGGAGTTTGGCCCAAATCTTCTACAATGGAGTAGTTATGGACGACTCGGGAATTGGGATTATGCGTAGAGCGCTTAAGCACACCTTTCGGTATCCGCGGCATAATAGATGGCTTCTCGATATGCAAGGAATTATCAGGAGGAGGGGGAGGCTCATTCCCCATATTAGGTTGTGGTGCCCCATAATCGCATTGACGAGTAGAAACACTAACCTCCGATTGGACCATATTCACGCATCCATAACCACTAGTATTGGAAGAAGACATAGGAGTCTCATTAGGTCCATAACCAGCGGTGGGAGCATGCGAAGCCATGTTTTGATGATGATGAGGGAGGGGATCCTTCAACACAGCTTGGCTCTGTGCCAAATGATTCGATGCTTCTTCGATTCGAGGACACATGTGAGTAAGATGATCTTCCCCACAAAGCTTACAAGGAAATTTCACCTTACGCCTAGATTTACGGTCCTCACCAACATTTCCGCCTTCTCGAGGAGGGTTGGCATTCTCTTTACGAGGGGTATTGCGATTTCTATTATTGTTCCCATTGTTTCCACCCTTATGGTTATTTCTACCCTTCTTCTTACCACCAGGCTGCTGGTTACCCAATGGTTTAGTCGTTTGCACAGTGTGTACATCGGACGATGGGGTGGAAGTGGACAAGGTGTGAGCCTGTCCGGGAGTAGACTGGTTTAGCGACAAATTTTTCATTTGATTAGCCATAAAATGTACAGGGTGAGTGCTTGTGGATCCCACAATGCCATTGGCATGCGATCCAGGAACTGTCTTGGGCTCATGTCTTGTTCGCGGTGCGTCAGGGATGATGTCATATAAAATGCCAGACTGAGAGTATAGTAAATCTAATTGCTGGACTTTTAAGATGGTTTGTTCCTCAATCATAATACCGGACATTGAAACATCCTTAGCAATATATGGGAGTAGAGAGTTGAGGAACCATTCCAACAGAAACTCTGGAGGAATGTTGGTTTTCACCAGTCGCTTCTGTCGACGCCACTCTTGAACGTGGTCAGAAATATGCGTGGCCTTATTCTGACGGAAAGTAGACAAAAGTTCAGTACTAGTATCGTAACGAACCGGCAACTGGAAATGATCCAAGAAAACCAATGCGATCTCTTGGAATCTCCTATAAGTGTTCCCAGGAAACTCGACATACCATTTCGCAGTTGCCCCCGTGAGGGTGCGTTGAAATAGTCGTAATCTAACGGAATCGTGATTCAACGAGTTGGAAGAGAACCAAAGGTGAAACGTCGTGACATGATCACCCGGATGCTCACCACCTTTCCCCTGGAACATAGGAATGCCCGAAGGAATTTTGGTAGGAACCGGAGGCCAACTACGGTGGTGAAACACCGGATCATTCATGAGCTTCGAAAGATCTAGAAGATTCAAACGTGCAAGGAACGAGAGTTGCGGCTAGAAAGCTTGATTATAAGCTCCCATAAAAGGTTGGTTATAAGAACCGAAAGGATAGGAGGGACCAAATGCTTGCCCTTGAGCATTAAACTATTGATTATATGGACCTGTTTGACCATAAGCGTGACCATGGCCATAAGGTTGATAACCTCCCCCGACCTGACCCAAATGAGAGTAAGAAGGTATATATGTGTTTTGCGCACCATATTGAGGTGGGTTGTACTGATGGCCAGCACCGACTGTATTGTAGTAAGGGTTGCCACCATAAGTATGGGGCATATACGTACTATTTGTAGCGGGAATCGTGTTATAATAACCAAGATTATAGGGTATGTTCCCATCCCCAACGTAAGTGTTGGGATTAGCATGAACAGTCGTGTGGTGTCCATAAGCATAAGATGTATTCCCAGTCCCAACATTGGTATTACTAGTAGCAGGAATGGTGGCGTTATGACCATGTGGATAAGGTATATTCCCACCTCCTACATTAGCATTACCAGTAGTGTTAGCGGATGTAAAAGTATGCGGTATATGTCCACCACTGAGGTTGGGAGGAGCGTTAACATTTGCGAAAGTGGTCGTAGGTTGACGAGTAGCGACATGTGTATTAGGTGGTAGATGGCGAGTCGGGTTGCGAACAATGTTCCTATTAGGTTGGGTAGTCCTAGGAGGCGGCCGTCTTCCAACATTAGCATTGTTAGGAGGAACATGACCGGTCCCCATACTATGTGTGTGAGTGGACAATGTGGTGCCCCCGGTGAGGGTATTACCCCCAATGGGTTCAGTGTGGCTAACACCATGACTAGTGCCAGCGTGACTACCAAAAGTAGTGGAAGGATCAACTGTGTCATAATTAGGCATACCAAAAGAGAATGCGGTAGGGTTGATCGTAGGATCTGTGTCGTCATGTAACTCTCGCATCCCATGTATATAATTATGTGGAAATGAAGGATCGAACAGGTCGTCCTCAGGCGGATCCGGATCAAGCAAATTACGTTGAGTCTCAGGTGGATCACCCCCCACACCTCACGAGGAGTAGGGGTGTCTAAAGTATGCTTGGCTCTACCCGATGGAGTCATAGGTATTTCTTCAATATCAGAGTGTGCAACAGTCATGACATCTAGGACGTATGTCTTGTAAGAATCCGAAGACTCAGAGGGAGCCCGCTGGCGTCCCCTAGCAACACGGCGTGAAAGCTCGACCGGTTTTAAACCAACCAACCGACGGGATCGATGGAGAGTAAAAATACACACCATGATATCTCCAAAGAGAATATAAAATCACAACATTACCTAATGGCCAAAATATAGATAAAAAATAGTAAATCAAAAGCACACACCCAGAGAAACTACAGCCAAGAGCAGACAAATAGAGTGGCTAAATGATCTCTCGACACTAAGGCCGGTATGTCTCGCCTAGGAGAGGCTTGAGACTCCCAAACTGTAGTTGGAATTAACATAATCAATTATAATGGCCCCCAAACTTCACTGCGTGCACAGGGTCAAGTCCCTATATAACGGAAAGTGTGCTGTCCGACCCCTATCTGACTCAGGACACAAATAGTATAACCATTGCAAGTACCCTATGCGATACCTAGGTAAGGAAACTATGGTCACCGCAGTATAACCAATGCTCCTGGGAACAGTCGCAGGTGGGATCCATTGTATGGGCAGGGTAGCTAAGCCCGAAACTCAAGAGGGTCAAATCCCCCAAGAGTCCCCAGATACGAACAAACCCTCGAAATATCTCCCACGTTCAGTCGGTATTGGAGGGATATCTCCATAACCAACCTCTCGTGACCTCGTGCTTAACTCTTGTCTGAGTAGATCTCCCTGAGAAGACCGATGTATACCATGGATTTCACCACTCCCTGGTCAGACACATAATGTTTCGTCTAGTAGTCTTGGATTGTTTACTCACAATGATCTATTCCAAGACTCTAAACCTATGCTAGTTGGTGTACCCTATAAATAAAATCATTCTAATCTATTTTAAGATTAAGCGTTAATTTTAATGGTTGTGGTTACTCAAAGGACATGGTCGTGAAACTAGTGATGTATATGACTCAATAGTATGCAAAATCGTCACACTCTAGACTCATCTATCCAATAAAAACAATGTCACCAACATGCAAAATCAATCCAATAGTTTCGAAATAAAAAATGCAGCTCTTTTATATTTTCGATGCACAAGCAGAACCTAAATGAAAGCAGCAAGCACTCAATGCAAAATGCAGTGCATGAAAGTAATTTTTTTTTCTTCATATTTTCACTTATAAATGAAAGGAAAATGCAAAACTATGTTTTTGTATTTTTCAATATAATGGAATGAAAAATGCAAGCAAAATCCTACTATTCAGTTACAGAAATGCAAGGGAGATCACTAAGACAACCTAGCAGCTCCTAAATAGTAAGACTCAACCAATGGAATGAGCTTACAAATTAAAAATGGGTAAAAACCAATAAGGCTCAAACCAAGAGAAAAGAGGAGTTCTGGTCACAAACAAGGCTTGGAACGGTCAGGAACAAGGCCAAAGAAGACTCAAGAACACTCAGAATCAAACAAGAAATAACCAAAGGTCATGAAACAACCAAAGCCAGAGTTGTATGCTACTGTCGAAGGAAAACCTGCGGGTACCCGCGGGCTATAGTTCAGACAGAAGCGGGTAGACGCGGGTAGAGCTAAGCTCACCCGCGGGTAGGGAAAAGAAAATGAGAAACCAAAGAGTCCAATGGCTCAGAAAAAGGGTGTTTTCTATAGAGTATTCTTACGGCCAATTAATGACACAGAGCTTTGACAAACAACAAGTCTAAATAAGGAATAATGCTTAAAAAATCCCCAAAAATGGATGTTCTGCCCAGCGGAGTCGCCATTCCTATGTTGGAGAAGACTTCCTATTGTTGATGTATATGTAACTTCGGAATAAATTTCACATATATGTATATTGTATTCCTATAGAGATGTTATTATTCCTCTATACGGAAGTGTCGTCATTATATTGTAAGTGTCGTAACTTATACTTGATGGGTTATTAGACCACCTTGTTGGGGTCGGCCCTGTATAAGTCATGTGGGTCAAAGGGTTATTAGACCACCCTAGTGGGGGTTGGCCCAGTCAGCATTATGTTAAGTGGTTAAGTTGAGGCCGACCTAGTTGAGTAAAGGTCAAGTCAAGTTAGTGTATAAATAGAGAGTGTGTCTCTCTCATTTTACACATTCTATTCTCTCACTCACACTTGGGAGAGTGGTGCACTTGTGGAGGAGGAGGATCTGCTGCTAGGAGAAGACTATCTCTTGTATTCTGGTTGTATCATTGCTCTATTTATCTCTGAGGAAGTTATTGGGGTTTTTCACCTTTATGGTTTTCCCCAAGTAAAATCCGTGTCTCTTGTGTGCTTGTATTATTGTGTCCATGATTGATATGCTGTAGATATGTTGTACATGTTGTTCTCTTAGTTAATATCCTAGATCAGATTGAAGTAAATTATGAAAATTTAACATGGTATCATAGCTATCCTGAAAGAAGGCATGATATGGCATGTATGACACTTGTTGCACTTACGATGCTAGGGCTTGATATAGCAAAAACCAGTCATCGTAGCACTTTCGTTATAAATTCGTTTTGGTGAATTTTTCGTATCTGAAACTTTTACAGGTCGAAGATTAGATCCCCATGTACCTTGTGTCCAAAGGCTAACCTCTAATTCATTGTAATTTGTGATTTATGATCTGTACAATATAGGGTTTCTTCCTCTTCCAGATCTGAGTCAAAATCAGGTGACCTTGGAAAAAAGGTCATAACTTGGGCTAGGAAGCTCCAAATGAAATTTCGTAAAAAGTGACAGGTATTACATAGACTTTACTATCTCAAGAAAGTTTTTTAGAGACAGAAGTTGAACCAGTGACACGTGGCATGCCATACAAGTTCGCTCTCCTGTATTATCCCATAAACAGGTCACGTTGCGACACTTGGCATAACCCTCTCTCAGAGAATCCAATTGAGGTCAGACCTGTTGGGATGGAAAGATAAAGGGTCGGGATATCTTAGGAAAATGTTTCAGACCCAGTGGATCGAAAAGTGCGGAGTTACACCAGAAAAAATCAGGTACATATTTCTGTCAAATCATAATTATTTTTGAGCACCTTCATTCATGGCTTCCGGAATTTAGGGCTTTGGAGAAAGTTGGAATTTTTGTAATCGGAGACCACGCCTGAATGATACTCATCAAAATCTAAATTTAGAAACCAAGATCAGAATTTTTGGTTGGGCAGAAGGCCGGGCTTGATCAGACCCTAGTTCGGGACTTTGATCAGAAAAGTGGAAAATTAGGGTTTTTGCAAAAATGGGAATTTTTGAAATCCGTCACCACGACTGGAAGCTCCTCATAAAAATAGAAGCTTAGAGATTTGGATCAAACCTTTTGATTGGGCAGAAGAGTGGGCTTCATCAAACCCTAGTTCGAGGTCACGTCCAGTGAATCCGAAAGTTTCAAAGGCAAAATTGAGGAGTGAAACTTTGCGGTTTTCAAATTCTGAATATACCAGCTTGATCAGCTCATCAAGGCGCATATTTCTATCCTTTCGGAAGTTTGAAATTCAAAGTTTGAATTTTTGGGGTTTCTCTGAAAAACCCTATTACAGCTCTAGATCCAGTTCCTGCAAATCAAGTGGATTGGGTTAATCCTAGAAGAGGATGGATTGGTCACCTACATAAGTGAAGAAGTTCTTGTCTTAGAGGGAGATGAGGCTAAGGCCTTCCATAAGAAGATTACAAGCAATCTCGACAGGTATGACTCATCGAGGTATGTTTCGAGATTTGTTCATGTTTAAGTTTATGGTATGTTTGTCTTCATGATTATTATGGTTAAAACAATCTTGATTTTAGACTTGTCATATCACCTTAACAAAATTATGAATGCATTCATTAAGGTGTTGACACTTATGATTGTACTTGTTAAGTCAGTAAATTTTTTCTCCATTTTTGATTTATTTTCTTCAGTTTTGGTTTGTTTTTCAATCTACCTCAGTTAAATTTTTGGTTTTAAGTTTTAGTTTTAGTCTCCTTAGAAACTCTATGGGTGATTGAATAAGTTTTGAGCCCATTCTTTTTAGGTTTTATTTGATTTTTGTTGATCTTTTATATTTTAAAGGGGGTTAAAGAAGGTCATATTTTCAAAAGTTGATTCATTAATGTGTTTAGAGAGCAGTTAGACTTGTTTCTTAAACCAAGTAACTTTTAAAACCTCCGACAAATTAGCGGAAAGTTGAAAAAACTGTGAAATTCTGGCATGACAGCTATTCTTGTAGCGCTAGACAAAATTTTAACAAAGGGCGCGCTACAGGAATATCGCAGCCCTTTGTTTTTTCAAATTTCAAACGGATTTCAATCATGATGCAGTATGTGAGTGACTAATCGCCTTGTGTGAGTGTCTTAACACGTGTTTGCTGCAGTTTAAGCATGATTTTAGTTGGTTATCAATCACGAAGCAGAACAGACTCATCATTGCATGGTATGCGGAATCAGTTGCACAAAAAACTAGCAAATCCCAGTCTAAGTTGTCAAATTTCTCTTTCTACACGCATTATTATAGGAGAAGAGTGTTCGTGAAGGAGAGTTAACTGCTAAAAAGGTGGATTGTGTTGCTGTGAAGAGAAGACAAGTGTTTTTTAACGCCAGCGAGAATTAGGGCTTCCAAATTCATTTACCAGTAGTCAAAGAAATGATATGAAGACACCTATTATCATAAGAAGAGACCGTTGATACCCCAAAACGAAGCTTTAAGCCATGACAGATGAGTAATTGACAGGTATTCCGATACAAACCCTTATAACTGGAAAATTTGGGTCTTTCTCGCTGCACGATTATCTGGAGAAATTGGTTGCTGGAGATGATAGAATAGGTCATAAAATAAACACTTCACCACATAAATAGCTATCTGAAGCTATTATGAGGAATTTGCATGAACAGAGCAGCAAAGTAGTCTTAAGCTTAAAGTATTCAGCCTGGGAAATTTTGATGACAGTTTGAACGAATATTGTTTATCATTTGCTCTCCTATACATTCAAAACTCTGGTAGTGATGCAGATTGGTTATAATGAGCTAATTGAATGGGTTCTTCTCATGACCTAATGCCATTGTAAATCAGAATCTACAGGAAATAGCATTGAGAGGACTCACAGATTGATTTGTTATGCTCATCTTTTACACAGAAGGTGTTTTGTTGGTTTGTTTAAGTGGTTTGAAAGCTGTTGAAAATTGTTATGATGTGTGAAATCACTTGCTTGGAGAACCATGTTCAATTGCTTGGAGAACATGTTGGCTTTCATATACAGGTTTGAATGGCAGTTTTTTGTCTAGGGCGAATATATTGCAGACAGTGGTGTTTTTGTTCTCTCCTCTCATGCTATCAGTCTCCAGTTGGTCAAATAAGCCTGTGGTTGATGTTATGCTGGCAAATCTGAAGCAGTGAGAGTTTTTGGGCTTGAAAATCTAGATTGGTTGATACACAGAGATTAAAGTGAAAGACTGATATAAAACAGCCATATTCACTGACAGTTTTCCATTACATTGAATAGTCTGGACATTGCATTGCTGTTTTGAGTGATTGAAGTCAAATGCAGACCGCGAGCTGATGGAGAGGAATTTTTGAAAACTGAAGGAGGTTTTTGTTCCTCAGATACCCATCTACAAAAACCTCTCTCAGTTTTGCAACAGCTATCAAGGATTGAAAGATTCAGTTTAATCTTTGAAGCCTATTTTCCAGGGATTTTAAATATTTAATATTTTCCTGTTTTAGTGTTCATTTTGCGGGGCCAATTTTGATTGACTGGAGATGAATTTTTAAAAACCAAGAGAGGGTTTTGTCCATCACGGAACCATTAACAAAAACCTCTCTCAGTTTTTACACAGGGGTCACCAATTGAGAGATATGGAAGCTTCTTTAACACCTATTTTCCAGAAATTCGCCATATTTGCCAGGAATCCGATTTGCTATTTTTAGTTAATTAGTTGAGCTAGTTAGTTAATGTAACTGCTAGGAAGTTTGAATTTCGATCTAATGAGGGGGAAATAGAATGAATTATTTGTAATTAGAAAAGAGGGACAAAGAGTCATTGAGGGGTTCTGATTTTTGGGAGCATCAGGAGGTCTGCTAGCTGCTTGTACTTTCAGACTTATTCAGAGATAGGTACTGTAACTCTTATATGCATTTAACTGATGAAATTATGAATATATGACTCTTTCCCCTTCATTTGGTCTGTGTTGGATTCATGTTTGAACTTGTTTAGTTTCATGAATGACAAATTCATTGCTGGTTAATGTGTATTTTCTAGTAGTGCTTGTCCTTTATGTGTGAACTTCAGTACAGTCTTTTGTTGGATTTTTGTGATATATATGCATCTTTATCAATATATGTGTATGATTTAGTTGTTGCTTATCTGTTGAATGTATTCCCTGCATGTTCTTGAAGTTTATGACCAAAAACACATAAAACAACACCCTAAACCCTAGTTTGAATTGAGTTTTACTCTTGAGATTGTGTTGGCTTGTTACCCTAGCCTTAGTAACAATTTCTGGCACAAACAATACTAATGCATTATGGTGTTGTATGAGGTTTATGTTGTCCGCTAACATGAAAGGTACACCAAGAAAGACAAATCATGTTCTAGTTCAAGATCATGATGACATGAAGACAAAGATTCATCCATTGTCATGGAATATTTGTGGGCTATAGTGAGTAATCAAAGGCTTACCGTATCTACATCCCAGGATTCCGCTAGATTGAACTCATCCGGGATGTTACTTTTGATGAAGAAACAACTTTCAACAAATCCAAGAAGAATCATGAGAATGAAGAGGAGCATGAAGCTCCTAGATTTACAGAAACAAACAGTGTACCATAAAGAAATGTTGAAGAAGAACCTATTCCAGAGGATCATGATATGGCGGAACCTTAGAGACCTAAGGAGACACCTCATGAGGAAAATCCACGAAAGAGAATACCAGCTTGGGCATGAGAATTAATACAAGATGCAGGAAGGTATTCTTCCCTAGAAGGAACTAGTAGAGAAAGCAAGAGACCAAGGCCTATGTTGGAGAAAACTTCCTATGGCTTGGGGTGGACCACAACAGACAACTGACTACCAGAAATTAACTCAATTCCCAATGCAATGCTATATAAATGACAATGCTAAGATAATGAAGAAGATAACCAACCTCGATCCAAATGTTTGATGTAGATCCTCGTTGGAGCTTTCAATTCGTGCACTTGAACCTGCAAATTAGTCTTGACAGCCAATATACAACAAGTACATATAATATATAAATGACATTAACATCATCAATAGCAATGGTCCATGATATCATAAGTAAATGCAACCCAATGTAATATAAACACATTCACAACATTGATGTACAAGGATATGAGTATTTCTATTTAATAATAACAAGAAGTACAATGTGATACGACCTCTTGTCGGCAACCAATCTGAACCAAGATCTGGGTCAATCCACTTGTGCCTTCCCCCACTTTAATCCTCCATGGAATCGCAAACTCAAACTATGATAGGGGTTTGGAAGGTGAACATAAAGGGTTCACAACTACAAGGATCAATGAGTGTAGACTCAAGATAGGGAAAAAATCCACTAGAGTTCTCTTGCTCCTTTTCTCCTCCCGTCCATAAGCCATATGTGCTCAATATATAGTCCTCTCAAAGGTGGATGAAAGGACACATCAAGGCATTTCTGGGGCAGATGGAGGGTCAAAGGTCACCCAATGACCGCTTTTTGGGAGTAAAAAGTAATTAACTAGTGATTTCTACCATTTTACATGTTACCCGCAGGCTATAGTGATGCAACTCGCGGGTACGCCCACTGTAATGATGCAGCTAGCGTGCAGAGGAAAACATAGGGAAAAATAGTGTCTCTGGAGGATAAAAAGTGGATATGAGTCAGTAAAATGGATCCTCTAGGCCAAAGAGTGCTGATGCTCACAAGGTGGAAAATTACGTTGTAATAGATTCCCCCTAATGTGTGAGGTCAGAGACTAATGCTACGATGGCCGAAATACATTATAAATATCAGAAGTGGAGTGATGGAGACACAAGTGGAAGGAGCGGCTTACTCGTCATAATACAATAGTATCCCTGAGTACATGTTAGTATAGTACAACAATTTGATAAAATGGCTATGAATAGGCAGTACATATGTCATAAGTGATCATAGCCATGATCCCTCTACAGTAAGATATGGTCTCCTGCTGAAAAGGAGACAATTGGTGCAAACTGGAGGTACAAACTGTTGATATCTGAGAGGTGATATCTCATATGTAAAGTCATAGTCATAAGTAGCATACTGAATGCCACTATCGCCTGGCGTCTTCTACACAAGTCTTCGACGGTGCAAGTCCCATATCAAGTGAATAAAGGAGTTGAGGTTGAACCTGATGTGACATCGTCTGATTACCGGTCAATGATGTATACCGTTAACAGATGTGAGATAACCCACCAATAATGAAAATGGGCATCAAGGCACATAGCACAATAATCAAAGTGCGAATAGATGTGTTGAGGTCAAACACTAGGATGAATCCATCGATCAGGGGACGTTGATGTATTCCCAAAACTGTTGATGGCGAGAGAACCTGCCACTAATGACTGCAAGCCTCAAGGTACTCAACTGAGCTCTAAGCCTCAAGTTCCGGAATAAATGGGTTGAAGTCGACGGAATGAGACTCGCTGGAAGGAGGGAATTAAGGCATCCCCCATCAACCAGCACGAGGTACCAGCTATGCTGAAAGATTTGGAAGAACTCAGGTGAAACGGAATGACTCAATAAGGATGGCTGACATGCAATAGTCAAGAGATATGAGGAGTGGCCGACTCTAGTTTCAGGACTTCCTTTGAACAAGAGCATGAGCAGATGGATAGTCTCAGGAAGCATAGAATCAATATAAACTGTGCGATGCAGGAGGCATCACAAAGGGCTCCATAATGACTGGAAGCTTAACCAATCAGTGGAGTAAACTAAGAAACAAGTACAGCTCCTAAGGTCCAACTATAGTCCCGAATCATAATGTATGGAGTGGAATGAATGCTCTGTTCAAAGGCGACACAACAGTTGCCAACTAGAAGTAGTAACGATAATCCCATCCGGATTTTTGGAATATTTGATTTTTTTTGGTCTTTTTCATATTTGGGAAAGCTTGAAAAAGAATAAAATTGCTTATAGTACAACAAGTGAGGGAATGAGTGTCAAATAGCGAGCAAACTAGTTCCAAGCAGTGGAACATACCTATGATCAATGCAAGGAAGCATGTGCAGGATGTGGACACTCAGGGGGGATGTTCCCTTAGGGTCAAAAGGTCATCAAATTGTGGAGGGAAAATGTAAGCTCTGTAGGGCTCGACAGGGAAAGTGCTCAGGCACCAGGCTAATAACGGAGTAAGCGGGAGCCACCACAAGGCTCAAGTGGCAAGCAGGATGATACAATGCAGTCACAACTTGATATAAATGGGGGAGTCCTTATGGGAGATGGCCAGCATAAGACAATGTAGAGTATGACTCTTTATGCAATGTCATGGCATAACTACAAAGGACTCCCAATCCTAAGGAAAAACAATGGCATGGGCACCAGAATGCAAAAAAGGGTTCTAGCTAGGGTACCCATGTTCGGAAAGGCCTTACCACCACATAACGACACTTCTATAATAGTGTGAAGGTTCCGTGTTAGTTAAGAAGCGGGGTCGCACCTAGGGTTTATGAAAGTGGTCAAAAGGTCAAATGCATAATGCATGTGAAAATGACATCTAACCTATATGCCAGGTGTGAAACGTACCTGCCGTAGGTGTGAAACGTTCGGAATCAACTTTCGCCGAAGAAATATGGTTAAAAACGCTACTCCATGACATTGTATTAGTCCAAAATAGCATTAAATGGCAAAAACTATAGACAAGTGGGTTTTGAAAATTATAAATAGCAACAAAAATTTATAATTTACAATTCATTTTTACTATTCACCCATTTGGAGTTTTGTGGTTAGTTTTCACCTCAAAGTTCAGCTGCTGATTCTGGGAGCTACGGGCATCCGATCATCGAACCGTCAGGAGCAGGTTGGTAATCATTCCCACCTTCCATTTCAATGTTTTTATTTTAGTTTTCACGGGTTAAAATTTTTGTTTAGCCATGCCCTACATGGTCACGGCGCTACCCGTGGGATATAAATATGCGGGTCGTGGATAGGGCTAGGTACGCACAGTCAACGCACACGTTGACCGTGGGTACCCGCCTCTATGAGCACAACTGCCCGTGGGTATGGCAGTGAAGCTAGTTTGTTAAACAAAATTGACTAAATTCTTGGGTTTTTCTCTTTCCAGGATGGTTCTAGAGTGGAGAGAGAGAGAACATGACCTAGTGGATGAGGCCATTCGTAATGATGTGCGTGCACAGCAAGCGCTACAAGCATGTGGTTTATACAAATTTGGAGCATAGGGGGTTTGAGGGCCCAAAATCTATTGCTCCGCTGTTTGATAGACTATTGGGATGTTGATGCACAGAACTTCAACCTTAGACGGGAAAATACTTTCACTGGAAGTGGAAGATATCTACTTCATTACAGGTTTGTCCCGCTGAGGTGAGGTGGCAAGCCTTCGGTCTCAATCTGTGGGTGGTGGGATCACCATCCTTGACTATATAGAGAGGTATTGTGTTCCAAATACTCGGGCAGTGGGGAGTCAGGTGCCCATCAGAGCCATAGTCAACTTGATCATGAAGGTTGTCGTGGCATCTTTAGTGCAGATTACTGGATCAAAAGCTCTTCACCAGGAATCTAGGCCAGTTATGTTCTATGCATCATAGTGTATGCAGCCTATGCTATTTGATTGGTGTACTATGCTACTGGGGTCTATGAAGATCCAACTGACAGAGTGCAAGCAGGGGGATGCAAAAAGCTTCGGATATGGAATTATTTTGTGCAGCTTCTTCTTTGAGCGAGTTCCGGGGCTCAGTTCGAGGGTTGAGGTCCCTCCTCATAGTCTCCGCGACCCAGCCATGACCCGGTGGGCCGAGGTCTTGACGCGACAGGGTGGTGGCCATCATGCATCACCATATACATAGGATTTCTTTCACTGGTGGGACCGACAGGTCATAGCGATATAGGACTACCCCTATGCAGGGATAAACTTCCGGCAGGATCGAGACATGCCGCTCCCACTAGATGCCGCGTTCAGAGACATTGGTGAGTACTCTATTTAGGTTTTTTGGTATATTAAATTTTTATGGATTTTGGATTATAGGTGTAAATGCAAAAATCGTTTTCGGGGTAGTATCATGTATTAATGTTTGACTGTTTGCTCGCAGACAAGGGCCCAGTGAGACTCGATGGTTTTTTGAGACATCGTCACCGGGGCAGGGGTGATGAGATGGTAGGTGTTGCAGCAGAGCGAACATTACAGACTTTGTGGGCCAACCTATCACGGATGACCGCTAGGGTACCACAGGTAGATGTGGCGCAACTACCAGAGGATATGCAGCGCTAAGTAGTGGGGGTGACGGGAAACTGGGTGCGACTACTGCAGCGTGTCACAAGTGCAGTGCATTATTTATATCAGACACATCCTATTGGGGCAGCATCTAGCCCTCCTCATAGGGATTAGACATCTCGGGTTCCCATTTTGTATCGATATGTATATTTTGAGAGCTACGGGCTCTAGTTTTGTATCATGACACTACCATTTTTGGACATATTATTTATAAAAACTTTGGTTCACCGGTTCTACTATATATGTGTATGTACAAATGTATGAATGTATCTTTTATTTGTGTGCTTCATTGGGAATGTGACAAATGCCAATCTAATACATAGTTAGCGTATGTATCAGATATATTATTAAAACTTCTCGGAACATGAATGTATGTAATTAAAAAAAAATGTCGTTCCAAGAGTCTTACCTTTAAGAATTTCCGTAGTAACGTAGGATCCCTCACACGGTACTGACCATTCAGCTGAGACACAACTAGTTGTGAATCCAGGCGGACTTATAAAGACTGGATACCATGTGAAATAACATCCTGAAGTAGCTCAATGACGGCACTGTACTCAGCCACATTGTTAGATGTAGGACCAAGACAAGCACCTCCTGAGGACACAACTAGGTGGTCAGGTGAGAAAATAACCCAAGCAGCAGAAGCAAGCTGCTGCGTATGACGGCTAGCACCATCCGCGAATCCTAAGAACGTATGAAACGCTGCTGATATCTGTCAATCAAACAGAAGCTAATCAGTAGACCCAAAAACCAAAAGAAAGCTAAACTATGTACATAAGTAACTATACAGTAGTGTACAAAAGTATTAGCTTGAACCAGAGGTTCAAGCGTAATACCGCTTGAGGTAGAGCCCATTTCTAGGCTCCTTCAAGACAGTCCCCTCATAGTCTTCTAATTCATAGGCTCCTTTTTCTAGGACACGCCTCACAATATAAGGACCGTGCCACATGGGGTTGAACTTGCTTGCCCCCAGGGGTTCTTTATCTTTGTCATATAAGAGGACCAAGACACCTTCAGCATATTGCCGGGGACGGACAGACCTATCGTACTGAACCTTAACACGACGTTTAATGGCATCTATAGCCATGGCGGCATCTCGACGTTGCTCGTCAAGTTGCTCAAGGTGGATTAAACGTTGCTTAAGACCCGTCGTATCAGGGAGGAGCTCTATGGCTAGTTTAAGTGAAGGGATTTCGCATTCAATCGGTAAAAGCGACTCCACACCATGTACTAGTTGAAATGGTGAGAACCCGGTGGCAGTGTTGACTGCGGTTCAATATGCCCACAAAGAAGGATATAACATAATGTGCCAGTTGGTCTTGCTTTGTTGGATGGTACATAGGAGAATGGTCTTTAAAGACTTATTGACTGCTTCAACTTGACCATTCGCTTGGGGATAGTAAGAGGATGAGTGTTCTTGACGAAACCCAAGCTTGAGAGACAAATCCTCCATCATTTTGTTCTGAAAGTGACTTCCATGGTCAGTGACAATCTCTTTCGGAATACTGAACCGAGTAATAATCTGATGGATTACGAAATGGGCTGCTGTAGCACCGTCGGCTTTTACGGTAGGCATGGCCTCAACCCATTTGGAAAAGTAGTCCACGGACACTATAATATGGTGATGCCTGCCAGCTGAAGCTGGTTTACAATCGATGAAATCCACCCCCCACTTGGTGAAGGGACCGACGGTGACGACTGGATGAAGGGGAGCTAGATGCAAGTGTATATTCCGAGAAAACACCTGGCAAGGGTGGCATCTCTTCACAGCATTAATACAATCCTTCAAGATTGAAGGCCAAAAGTATCCAGCTCGCATAATACGTTGGGCTGTAGCAAGCCCGGATAAGTGACCGCCACACGCCCCTGCATGGAAATCGTTAAGCACCCGCTCCGCTTCTTTGTGAGTCAAGCAACGACAGAGAATAGAATCCTTTCCTAGGCGATACAAAGTGTCACCGACGATAGTATAATCTTTAGTGTGATGTTTCACACGCCATTGCTCGCCCTGTGAATAATGCGGAGGAAACTTCAAAGTTTGGATATATGCAATGACATCCCCATACCAAGGGTCCTCGGACGAGATAATAAATAAGTGTTCATCCACAAAGGAATCTTCATGGATGACATCCTCATCAAGTCTCGGAAGGTCCGACATAAGCTCAGCAAACACCAACGATTTCATCGAAGCAAAATCGAGATCGAACTCCTGAAGGATCACAATCCATTTATTGTACTTCCCCCCTATAAGGCGTTGTGATAGCACGAACTGAAATAGATTGATATGCGCTACAACTGTGGTTGTTCTAAGAAAAATATAGTGTCGTAACCGTTGGACTGCATGCATAGTCGCAAGTGCCAATTTTTCTACGTGAGTATATCTTAGTTCAGCGTCTATTAGATTTCGACTGAGGTAATAGAAGACATGCTCGATGAGTGCATCATCAACCTGAACCAAGACCATGCCAATCATCTCTTGAGACGCAGCCACATAAAGTATGAAATCTCGTGCGAAGTCCGGTGGACTAAGCACAGGGGTTGATACCAAATCTTTCTTAAGGGCATCGAAAGACTGCTGGGCTCGCTCATCCCAGATAAACGGTGTGTCTTTCTTCAACAAACACGCGAAACCTTTGGTAATATTAGCATAATTAACTACAAAACGATGTAGAAAAGTAGCTCTCCCTTGGAGGCTCTGAAGTTGAACCAAGTTGTGCGGAGGAGGCAACTGAAGTATTGCCTCAACTTTGACAGGATTGACTCTAATACCCTCTTTCAAAACTAAAAATCTTAGAAGGCGACCAGACCTTACTACAAAGATGCATTTATTGGGATTCAATCAGATCTTGTAGTGTATACATCATTTGAGAATCCAAGGAAGGTGCTTGGGGTGGTCCATTCTCTTACGAGAATGGCCGGTAGATCATCCAAGAAAACCTCCATTATACTTTTACGGTCATGAAAGGCATAGGTCATGGCACGCTGAAACATAGCTCCGACGTTTTTAAGGCCGAAGGGCATTTTTCGATATTCAAACGTACCCCAAGGACAAATGAACGCAGTCTTATGTTGGTCCTCGGGTTTGATTTGAATCTGGTTATAGCCCGAAAAGCCGTCTATGAACGAAAAAATCTCACTTCTTGCACAAGCATCCAATATCTGATCAATGAATGGCATGGGGAATTTGTATTTTAGACATGCACGATTCAGGTCTTTAAAATTAGTGCATACACAGATTGTTCCCTGCTTCTTATCCACAGGAACAAGGTTTGACACCCATTCGGTAAGGGGAACGGGGTAGATGAAACCAACTTTGAGCAGTTTCTCCACCTCTGCCTTGATAGCGGCTGCCTTCCTAGAGTTAACAGCATGAAGACGTTTCCGAACCGATTTAACATGAGGATACGTCCTTATCTCGTGTTCGAAAATACTAGGGTCTATTCCTAGCATCTCCTCATATGACTAGGCAAAAGCTTCCCGAAGTTCAGTAAACAATTCGGTGTAGATGGAAACCTCCTCAGAAGAGCAATCATCACCGATGTAAACGTTCTCAATCTTTCTGGGAGTGCGAGAGATGTTGATCAGTTGAGTCGGGGAAATATTAGCCATGTTCCCCTCTGCATAAATCTCATCTCATGTGAACCCAAAAGAGCCACAGAGTGACCAACCATCTCTGCAAGAGTCGTCCTGAACTCTTCTTGCTCGGCGGGATCGAGGTTGGGAAGGAAATAAGAACAATGATGCATATCCTCCCAAGGTCTCTCACTACCACACATGGCCTCGATAATAGCTTCATCCAAAGCTAAAGTACCATCAAGGCAATCGTTCGAACAAGAAGAGTTGACTGCCCAAACTGGCAGCGTGATGGGATCTTCCTCATCTATCCGAGGAGAGGGGAGATCCAGCTCTGTAGTGGCTTGTTGAATATCCTGATAAGCAAGCTCAGCAGCAGAAAGTGTCATAGACATCTCGACGTGCGTAATGTTTCCAGACGTAGAACCTGTGGATGGTAAAGCCCATGGATCATTAAAGTATGAAGTCCGGAACAATACATTATGCAAAGGAGGAGGAGCGTTGTCGGAAATGGTTCCAATAAAGTTAATGGATGTAGGGAAATCATAAGATCCCATCAATGAAGGGTACATACCAACACCCATGCTCCCAGTTGCCGGCTGAGAGTCTGTAACTTGCGGGACTACTGATCTTGTAGATGTTGTGGGAGGATTAACGAAGTCAAGTTGATCGATGCTCACAATCTTTCCTTTGTGTGGAAAGAAAATGATCCTCAATACAGTAGACACGACAAATTTCATAGCGTACATCCAGTTCCGACCCAGTAAAAGGTTGTAGTCAATGGGCGAAACAACCACTTCGACTTCAATAGGCACAGGTTTACCTCCCAAGCGAACAATAAGGGAAGGGATTATCCCATGTGGCTTAAACGACCTACCGTCAAATGCAGTGAGCATGGTACTAGACATGAGTAGAGGAGGAGTTCCGAGAGCTTTCCAACAAGCTAACGACATCACTGAGGCGAAAGCGCCTTCGTCAACCACCGTTCGTTTGACAAAAGTTTTAAGGCACTCCACATGGATTTGAAAAGCCACGTGGTAAGGTAAGTGAGGTTGCACATCAGTAGTGTCGAACTTGATGATGTTGGGACTCCCTCCATCCCGAAATCCTAACGCACATAAAAGGGCATGCCTTTGAGAAGGACATGCCTGTAGAACTTCAAGAGTTGACATAGCACATGGAGTTTGGCCCAAATATTCTACAATGGAGTAGTTATGGACGACTTGGGCATTGGGATTATGTGTAGAGCGCTTAAGCACACCTTTCGGTATCCACGGCATAATAGAGGGCTTCTCGATATGCAAGGAATTATCAGGAGGAGGGGGAGGCTCATTCCCCATATTAGGTTGTGGTGCCCCATAATCGCATTGACGAGTAGAAACACTAACCTCCGATTGGACCATATTCACGCATCCATAACCACTAGTATTGGAAGAAGACGTAGGAGTCTCATTAGGTCCATAACCAGCGGTGGGAGCATGCGAAGCCATGTTTTGATGATGATGAGGGAGGGGATCCTTCAACACAGCTTGGCTCTGTGCCAAATGCTTCGATGCTTCTTCGATTCGAGGACACATGTGAGTAAGATGATCTTCCCCACAAAGCTTACAAGGAAATTTCACCTTACGCCTAGATTTACGGTCCTCACCAACATTTCCGCCTTCTCGAGGAGGGTTGGCATTCTCTTTACGAGGGGTATTGCGATTTCTATTATTGTTCCCATTGTTTCCACCCTTATGGTTATTTCTCCCCTTCTTCTTACCACCAGGCTGCTGGTTACCCAATGGTTTAGTCGTTTGCACAGTGTGTACATCGGACGATGGGGTGGAAGTGGACAAGGTGTGAGCCTGTCCGGGAGTAGACTGGTTTAGCAACAAATTTTTCATTTGATTAGCCATCAAATGTACAGGGAGAGTGCTTGTGGATCCCACAATGCCATCAGCATGCGATCCAGGAACTGTCTTGGGCTCATGTCTTGTTCGCGGTGCGTCAGGGATGATGTCATATAAAATGCCAGACTGAGAGTATAGTAAATCTAATTGCTGGACTTTTAAGATGGTTTGTTCCTCAGTCATAATACCGGACATTGAAACATCCTTAGCAATATATGGGAGTAGAGAGTTGAGGAACCATTCCAACAGAAACTCTGGAGGAATGTTGGTTTTCACCAGTCGCTTCTGTCGACGCCACTCTTGAACGTGGTCAGAAATATGCGTGGCCTTATTCTGACGGAAAGTAGACAAAAGTTCAGTACTAGTATCGTAACGAACCGGCAACCGGAAATGATCCAAGAAAACCAATGCGATCTCTTGGAATCCCCTATAAGTGTTCCCAGGAAACTCGACATACCATTTCGCAGCTGCCCCCGTGAGGGTGCTTTGAAATAGTCGTAATCTAACGGAATCGTGATTCAACGAGTTGGAAGAGCACCAAAGGTGAAACGTCGTGACATGATCACCCGGATCCTCACCACCTTTCCCCTAGAACTTAGGAATGTCCGAAGGAAGTTTGGTAGGAACCGGAGGCCAACTACGGTGGTGAAACACCGGATCATTCGTGAGCTTCGAAAGATCTGGAAGATTCAAACGTGCAAGGAACGAGAGTTGCGGCTAGAAAGCTTGATTATAAGCTCCCATAAAAGGTTGGTTATAAGAACCGGAAGGATAGGAGGGACCAAATGCTTGCCCTTGAGCATTAAACTGTTGATTATATGGACCTGTTTGACCATAAGCGTGACCATGGCCATAAGGTTGATAACCTCCCCCGACCTGACCCTGATGAGAGTAAGCAGGTATATATGTGTTTTGCGCACCATATTGAGGTGGGTTGTACTGATGGCCAGCACCAACTGTATTGTAGTAAGGGTTGCCACCATAAGTATGGGGCATATACGTACTATTTGTAGCGGGAATCATGTTATAATAACCAAGATTATAGGGTATGTTCCCATCCCCAACGTAAGTGTTAGGATTAGCATGAACAGTCGTGTGGTGTCCATAAGCATAAGATGTATTCCCAGTCCCAACATTGGTATTACTAGTAGCAAGAATGGTGGCGTTATGACCATGTGGATAAGGTATATTCCCACCTCCTACATTAGCATTACTAGTAGTGGTAGCGGATGTAAAAGTATGCGGTATATGTCCACAAATGAGATTGGGAGGAGCGTTAACATTTGCGAAAGTGGTCGTAGGTTGACGAGTAGCGACATGTGTATTAGGTGGTAGATGACGAGTCAGGTTGCAAACAATGTTCCTATTAGGTTGGGTAGTCCTAGGAGGCGGCCGTCTTCCAACATTATCATTGTTAGGAGGAACATGACCGGTCCCCATACTATGTGTGTGAGTGGACAATGTGGTGCCCCCGGTGAGGGTATTACCCCCAATGGGTTCAGTGTGGCTAACACCATGACTAGTGCCAGCGTGACTACCAAAAGTAGTGGAAGGATCAACTGTGTCATAATTAGGCATACCAAAAGAGAATGTGGTAGGGTTGATCGTAGGACCTGTGTCGTCATGTAACTCTCGCATCCCATGTATATAATTATGTGGAAACGAAGGATCGAACAGGTCGTCCTCAGGCGGATCCGGATCAAGCAAATTACGTTGAGTCTCAGGTGGATCACCACCCACGCCTCACGAGGAGTAGGGGTGTCTAAAGTATGCTTGGCTCTACCCGATGGAGTCATAAGTATTTCTTCAATATCAGAGTGTGCAGCAGTCATGACGTCTAGGACGTATGTCTTGTAAGAATCCGAAGACTCAGAGGGAGCCCGCTGGCGTCCCCTAGCAACACAGCGTGAAAGCTCGACCGGATTTAAACCAACCAACCGACGGGATCGATGGAGAGTAAAAATCCACACCATGATATCTCCAGAGAGAATATAAAATCACAACATTACCTAATGGCCAAAATATCGATAAAAAATAGTAAATCAAAAGCACACACCTAGAGAAACTACAGCCAAGAGCAGACAAATAGAGTGGCTAAATGATCTCTCGACACTAAGGCCGGTATGTCTCGCCTAGGAGAGGCTTGAGACTCCCAAACTGTAGTTGGAAGTAACAGAATCAATTATAACGGCCCCCAAACTTCACTGCGTGCACAGGGTCAAGTCCCTATATAACGGAAAGTGTGCTGTCCGACCCCTATCTGACTCAGGACACAAATAGTATAACCATTGCAAGTACCCTATGCGATACCTAGGTAAGGAAACTATGGTCACCGCAGTATAACCAATGCTCAGGGGAACAGTCGCAGGTGGGATCCATCGTATGGGCAGGGTAGCTAAGCCCGAAACTCAAGAGGGTCAAATCCCCCAAGAGTCCCCAGATACGAACAAACCCTCGAAATATCTCCCACGTTCAGTCGGTATTGGAGGGATATCTCCATAACCAACCTCTCGTGACCTCGTGCTTAACTCTGGTCTGAGTAGATCTCCCTGAGAACACCGATGTATACCATGGATTTCACCACTCCCTGGTCAGACACATAATGTTTCGTCTAGTAGTCTTGGATTGTTTACTCACAATGATCTATTCCAAGACTCTAAACCTATGCTAGTTGGTGTACCCTATAAATAAAATCATTCTAATCTATTTTAAGATTAAGCGTTAATTTTAATGGTTGTGGTTACTCAAAGGATATGGTCGTGAAACTAGTGATGTATATGACTCAATAGTATGCAAAATCGTCACACTCTAGACTCATCTATCAAATAAAAACAATGTCACCAACATGCAAAATCAATCCAATAGTTTCGAAATAAAAAATGCAGCTCTTTTATATTTTCGATGCAAAAGCAGAACCTAAATGAAAGCAGCAAGCACTCAATGCAAAATGCAGTACATGAAAGTAAATTTTTTTTCTTCATATTTTCACTTATAAATGAAAGGAAAATGCAAAACTATGTTTTTGTATTTTTCAATATAATGGAATGAAAAATGCAAGCAAAATCCTACTATTCAGTTACAGAAATGCAAGGGAGATCACTAAGACAACCTAGCAGCTCCTAAATAGTAAGACTCAACCAATGGAATGAGCTTACAAATTAAAAATGGGTAAAAACCAATGAGGCTCAAACCAAGAGAAAAGAGGAGTTCTGGTCACAAACAAGTCTTGGAATGGTCAGGAACAAGGCCAAAGAAGACTCAAGAACACTCAGAATCAAACAAGAAACAACCAAAGGTCATGAAACAACCAAAGCCAGAGTTGTATGCTACTATCGAAGGAAAACCTGCGGGTACCCGCGGGCTATAGTTCAGACAGAAGCGGGTAGACGCGGGTAGAGCTAAGCTCACCCGCGGGTAGGGAAAAGAAAATGAGAAACCAAAGAGTCCAATGGCTCAGAAAAAGGGTGTTTTCTATAGAGTATTCTAACGGCCAATTAATGACACAGAGCTTTGACAAACAACAACTCTAAATAAGGAATAATGCTAAAAAAATCCCAAAAAATGGATGTTCTCCCCAGCGGAGTCGCCATTCCTGTGTTGGAGAAAACTTCCTATTGTTGATGTATATGTAAATTCAGAATATATTTCACATATATGTATATTGTATTCCTATAGAGATGTTATTATTCCTCTATACGGAAGTGTCGTCATTTATATTGTAAGTGTCGTAACTTATACTTGATGGGTTATTAGACCACCTTGTTGGGGTCGGCCCTGTATAAGTCATGTGGGTCAAAGGGTTATTAGACCACCCTAGTGGGGGTCGGCCCAGTCAGCATTATGTTAAGTGGTTAAGTTGAGGCCGACCTAGTTGAGTAAAGGTCAAGTCAAGTTAGTGTATAAATAGAGAGTGTGTCTCTCTCATTTTACACATTCTATTCTCTCACTCACACTTGGTGGAGTGGTGCACTTGTGGAGGAGGAGGATCTGCTGCTAGGAGAAGACTATCTCTTGTATTCTGGTTGTATCATTGCTCTATTTATCTCTGAGGAAGTTATTGGGGTTTTTCACCTTTATGGTTTTCCCCAAGTAAAATCCGTGTCTCTTGTGTGCTTGTATTATTGTGTCCATGATTGATATGCTGTAGATATGTTGTACATGTTGTTCTCTTAGTTAATATCCTAGATCAGATTGAAGTAAATTATGAAAATTTAACATGGTATCATAGCTATCCTGAAAGAAGGCATGATATGGCATGTATGACACTTGTTGCACTTACGATGCTAGGGCTTGATATAGCAAAAACCAGTCATCGTAGCACTTTCGTTATAAATCCGTTTTGGTGAATTTTTCGTATCTGAAACTTTTACAGGTCGAAGATCAGATCCCCATGTACCTTGTATCCAAAGGCTAACCTCTAATTCATTGTAATTTGTGATTTATGATCTGTACAATATAGGGTTTCTTCCTCTTCCAGATCTGAGTCAAAATCAGGTGACCTTGGAAAAAAGGTCATAACTTGGGCTAGGAAGCTCCAAATGAAATTTCGTAAAAAGTGACAGGTATTACATAGACTTTACTATCTCAAGAAAGTTTTTTAGAGACAGAAGTTGAACCAGTGACACGTGGCATGCCGTACAAGTTCGCTCTCCTATATTATCCCATAAACAGGTCACGTTGCGACACTTGGCATAACCCTCTCTCAGAGAATCCAATTGAGGTCAGACCTGTTGGGATGGAAAGATAAAGGGTTGGGATATATTAGGAAAATGTTTCAGACCCTGTGGATCGAAAAGTGCGGAGTTACACCAGAAACAATCAGGTACATATTTCTGTCAAATCATAATTATTTTTGAGCACCTTCATTCATGGCTTCCGGAATTTAGGGCTTCGGAGAAAGTTGGAATTTTTGTAATCGGAGACCATGCCCTAATGCTACTCATCAAAATCGAAATTTAGAAACCAAGATCAGAATTTTTGGTTGGGCAGAAGGCCGGGCTTGATCAGACCCTAGTTCGGGACTTTGATCAGAAAAGTGGAAAATTAGGGCTTTTGCAAAATTGGGAATTTTTGAAATCTGTGACCACGACTGGAAGCTCCTCATAAAAATAGAAGCTTAGAGATTTGGATCAAACCTTTTGATTGAGCAGAAGAGTGGGATTCATCAAACCCTAGTTCGAGGTCACGTCTAGTGAATCCGAAAGTTTCAAAGGCAAAATTGAGGAGTGAAACTTTGCAGTTTTCAAATTCTGAATATACCAGCTTGATCAGCTCATCAAGGCGCATATTTCTATCCTTTCGGAAGTTTGAAATTCAAAGTTTGAATTTTTGGGGTTTCTCTGAAAAACCCTATTACAGCTCTAGATCCAGTTCCTGCAAATCAAGTGGATTGGGTTAATCCTAGAAGAGGATGGATTGGTCACCTACATAAGTGAAGAAGTTCTTGTCTTAGAGGGAGATGAGGCTAAGGCCTTCCATAAGAAGATTACAAGCAATCTCGACAGGTATGACTCATCGAGGTATGTTTCAAGATTTTTTCATGTTTAAGTTTATGGTATGTTTGTCTTCATGACTATTATGGTTAAAACAATCTTGATTTTAGACTTGTCATATCACCTTAACAAAATTATGAATGCATTCATTAAGGTGTTGACACTTATGATTGTACTAATGCATTATGGTGTTGTATGAGGTTTATGTTGTCCGCTAACATGAAAGGTACACCAAGAAATACAAATCATGTTCTAGTTCAAGATCATGATGACATGAAGACAAAGATTCATCCATTGTCATGGATCACATAGAATATCCATTTACGAGGTATGTATAACTTGGTTCTATAATGGTTAACCTATGAGATATGCAGGTTACTAGCACAAGTCACTGAAGAGAGCCAGAAGACATTATGCGGGTATGTTAGACATAATTAGCTAGCATGCTAATCCAAGTATGTTTTTCCTATATCAAGCTAGAATCCTACCTTGTGTTAGGATCTTATACTTTTGTGTTGTTGATAATGATTATTCATGAAATCATAGGTTTGAATAGTCATGGTTGTATGCATATTATGTTTCTTACCATAATTGATGATATGACTAACCAAAAGAATCATGAAGGTATAGGTTTGAGTAATCACGGGTTCTATGCATATTATATCTCTTATCTTGATTGATTATTTAACAAACCAAAAGAGTTCTATGATCAAATAAGAATATGCATGAGTAAAAGAAGACTTCCCTGAAACCTTGAATACTAATGCTTATTATTTCTGTTTGAAATGATCATGACTATACATGCTTAAGATTATTGTGTTTTGATAGTATTAATATTATACTAATAAATGGGTGATTATGTATGAGTCATCAAGGATAACACAATGATGATACTAACAAGCATGCATAGGGATCAAGAATGAATATAAGTTCAATAATAGGTAATCCAGGAAGCACAGATCAAGAGGGAGCACACTCTAGTAGTTTCTGCAAGGATGCAAATATTCAGAGGGAGTTGACCACTTCTCACAATCCACATTAGAATGGAGTTGCAGAAAAAGAAGCAAAGACTGAGAGGGAGTCAACCCAACAATCAAACAAAGATAAGTATTTTTATTATCATTTCTTGCATATTTGTTTGTTTAAATAAAATTGTTCAATGATGTATATGCTCATGTTCCTAGACTTAGGATATGTATTGTGCATATTAGAATGATTGCATTAATGAACAGTATACTACTAATATGCATGTGATGGGTAAGTGGCCTATGGCACTGTACAACATTCCAATGCTACTTATCTAGAATGAAACCTCTTTGCTGACATGTTGGGAGTAGTGCAAACTCTTAACAATGTTCTGGTGGAGATTGGAAGGCATCTAGAAAGTTGTGGAACATGGATGAATGTTGTATTGAAGCATTGGCTAAGATAATTACATGACTATATGACATATTTCTTTATGTGTAAGAATTTGTCTGAAAATTATGAGATGTTTCTAATCATGCAATTTAACTTGTTTTGTAGGAAAGACCGTATACCTTCACCTACAAAAGGACTACAACATTTGTTCAAGCAACAAAATTATCTATTGAAGATATTGAAGTTCCCAGGATATGGGAAGAATGCCATGATCCGTCGATCATGAAGAACGATGTTTGGGATGCGGTCCCAAGAGCTGAAGGGAAGTCTGTTGTGACTTCCAAATGGAACTATCAGATCAAGCATGCTGCAGATGGCAGCATAGAGAAATATAAAAATGATGAAATAGAAGATACACCAGATGGATTTCAAGACAGCTTTCTTGAATGGTGTAGTCATATATGTGTGCAGAACTTGGGGATGATGCACTATTTGTTTTTGGCATGAAGGTGTGGCAGAGTGCAGATGGAATCTTCCTTGGACAAGGGAAGTATGCAGTAGAGATCCTGAAGAGTTTCAGGATGATGGACTACAAGGCTATGGCCACACCTATGGAATCGAACCTGAAGCTTCAGTGTGATGCTCCACCTGATCCGGTTGATTATGGGCTCAAGTACGATGCGAATCAAAAGTTTAACCTATAGGGTTATGTTGATTCAGATTGGGCATGCAATGCTACAGATAGGAAGAGCACTTCTGGGTGCTGCTTCAGTATGGGATCAGGTGTGATCTCTTGGTTTAGCAGGAAGCAGTCCTGCGTAGCACTGAGTATAGCCGAAGCAGAGTATGTTGCGATGGATGAGCAGGTTGAAGATGTATTGACCAAGCCATTAGCCAGAGTGCAGTTTGAGTACTTCAGAGAGAGGCTTGGTGCACTTCAGATCAAGGTTCCTTCCAAAGGGAAGTGATGAGTCTGGAAGATGCAGATGCACATGAGATTTTCTGACATGGTTGATATTTTCTCCCTTGGTCGTGATGTAATTGCTGAGCCATTTTTCACATGGTGGTAGATGTGTTCTCCCATGGTGAAAAAGTAAGGGTTGGAGCATTCCTCGAATGGTGGTAGACGTGTTCTCCCATGTCGGTGGTGTAAGTGCTTGATGATGTGCATATAGGCTGTTCTTCGTGGACAATGAGATGATTTGAAGAGGACGATGCTATGATGATCAGGAGGATCATGGATGATGAGAATCAGGATGATGCTCCAGTTACTACTCTGTATATGTATATATGCATCATGTTGGATGCTTGTTATGATCAGTTGGATCATTTATATATATATGCATCATGTTGGATGCTGGATATGATCAGTTGAATCATTTATGTATGTATGCATCATGTTGGATGTTGGATATGATCAGTTGGATCATTTGTATGTATTTTGTATATGCATCAAGTTGGATGCTTGGACCATGTATATGTATATGTATCAGGTGGATACTGAGATCATGTATGTTGATATGTATCAGGTGGATACATTGTGTGGATCATGTATCTGTGTATGTATCAGGTGGATACATTATATGATCAGGTAGATCATGTATGATGATATGTATCATGTAGATACTTGGTATGCATCAGGTGGATGCATTGTATGATCAAGATGATCGTGGATGACGAGCTTCTCCAAATGACATGCAGTAGGATGTTGCAGTGATGATGATAAGGGTGATCATGTGTACATCAGGATGATGTATGGAGAGTATTAGGAAAATACTCTGTGGCCGTGGAACAGGTTGTGCAGATAAGCATGTAATTTGTGCCCTGGGAGATTTGCAGATAGTCTTTCAAGGTTTTGCCTATGGCATGTACTTTGTACCCTGGGATATCTGGAAAATGCTCTTTCGAGGTTTTGCTTGGGAGGACATATAATTTGTGCCCTAGTAGATCTGCAGATAGTCTTTCGAGGTTTTGCCTATGGCATGTAATTTGTGCCCTGGGATATCTGGCAGATGCTCTTTCGAGGTTTTGTCCGATGGCATGTAATTTGTGCCCTGGGAGATCCTATAGGTTGAGCCGTGTGCTCGTAATCAGTCCTAGGATGCTCTTTCGAGGTTTTTCCATGACCACATGTAATTTGTGCCCTGGGAGATCCGATAGGTTGAGCCTTGTGCTCGTAATCAGTCCTGGGATGCTCTTTCGAGGTTTTGTGGTGACCACATGTAATTTGTGCCCTGGGAGATCCGATAGGTTGAGCCTTGTGCTCGTAATCAGTCCTAGGATTCTCTTTCGAGGTTTTGTGGTGGGGTCACATGTAATAAGTCCTGGAGATCTGGACAGGATGAAAAAGGCCTCAGATGCTCTTTAGGGTTCTTGCTAGTCAAGGGACTCTTTTAAGGTTTTGTGACACACGTAATAAGTCCTGAGATTTCCACAGTATGGCCAGTGATGACGAAGACCTATAGGTGGTGGGCCTGCATCCAGTATGAAAAAGGACTGGCTCTGTAGAACTTCCTATGACGAGTAGATTCAGAGATTGATTGAGATAGTAGCAGCAGTGACGATGATGATGACTCGATGACGATTATCCAGTGACGATGATCCAGAGAAGAAGACTTGTGCTAAAAGACCTGTGTCGAGAAATACCTTCCTAGTTAAGAGGGAGTGTTGATGTATATGTAACTTCAGAATGTATTTCACATATATGTATATTGTATTCCTATAGAGATGTTATTATTCCTCTATACGGAAGTGTCGTCATTTATATTGTAAGTGTCGTAACTTATACTTGATGGGTTATTAGACCACCTTGTTGGGGTAGGCCCTGTATAAGTCATGTGGGTCAAAGGGTTATTAGAACACCCTATTGGGGGTCGGCCATGTGGGTCAAAGGGTTATTAGACCACCCTAGTGGGGGTTGGCCCAGTCAGCATTATGTTAAGTGGTTAAGTTGAGGCCGACCTAGTTGAGTAAAGGTCAAGTCAAGTTAGTGTATAAATAGAGAGTGTGTCTCTCTCATTTTACACATTCTATTCTCTCACTCACACTTGGGAGAATAGCGCACTTGTGGAGGAGGAGGCTCTGCTGCTAGGAGAAGACTATCTCTTAGTATTCTGGTTGTATCATTTGCTCTATCTATCTTTGAGGAAGTTATTGGGGTTTTTCACCTTTATGGTTTTCCCCAAGTAAAATGTGTGTCTCTTGTGTGCTTGTATTGTGTCCATGATTGATATGCTGTAGATATGTTGTACATGTTGTTCTCTTAGTTAAGATCCTAGATCAGATTGAAGTAAATTCTGAAAATTTAACACCTATGGCTTGAGGTGGACCACAACAGATAGCTAACTACCAGAAATTAACTCATTTCCCAATGCAATTCTATATAAAAAACAATGCTAAGATAATGAAGAAGATAACCAACCTCGATCCAAACGTTTGATGTAGATCCTTGTTTGAGCTTTCAATCTGTGCATTTGAACCTGCAAATTAGTCTTGACAACCAATATACAACAAGTGCATATAATATATAAATGACATTAACATCATCAATAGCAATGGTCCATGATATCATAAGTAAATGCAACCCAATGTAATATAAACACATTCACAACATTGATGGATGAGAATATGAGTATTTCTATCAATAAATAACAAGAAGTACAATGTGATACGACCTCTTGTCGGCAACCAATCTGAACCAAGATCCGGTTCAATCCACTTGTGCCTCCACCACTTCAATTCTCCATGGAATGGGAAACTCATACTATGATAGGAGTTTGGAAGGTGAACATAAAGGGTTCACAACTACAAGGATCAATGAGTGTAGACTCAAGATAGGGCAGAAATCCACTAGAGTTCTCTTGCTCTCCTTTTCTCCTCCTGTCCATAAGCCATATGTGCTCAATATATAGTCCTCTCAAAGGTAGATGAAAGGACACATCGAGGTGTTTCTGGGGCAGATGGAGGGTCAAAGGTCACCCAATGACCGCTTTTTGGGAGTAAAAAGTAATTAACTAGTGATTTCTACCATTTTACATGCTACTCGCGGGCTATAGTGATGCAACTCACGGGTACGCCCACTGTAATGATGCATCTAGCGTACAGAGGAAAAAATAGGGAAAAATAGTGTCTCTGGAGGATAAAAAGTGGATATGAGTCAGTAAAATGGATCCTCTAGGCCAAAGAGTGTTGATGCTCACAAGGTGGAAATTTACGTTGTAACAAGGCCATTCTCCAATTATGTAGCCTTGATGTGTAACCTTGTTGAGGAGGAATGATATGAACCGTTACACCAAAACCTCAAGATGTTAGTGAAGGCTTCCCACTAGGATCTTAACATCCCACCACGCTCCGCAGTCCAGACTCTAGGCTGGATGTGCGCCCGTACGGTGGTGTCCCCTTTGAGCTGTACGAGCCTCGGGCGAACACTACAATGCCAATGTTGCCACCCGCTCTGTGACTTGAACTTGGGTGGAGGCTCTGATACCAAATGATACGAACCGTTACACCAAAACCTTGAGATGTTAGTGAAGGCCGCCCACTAGGATCTTAACAAGGAACCAACATGTTTTGAAGATGCAGTAAAGAAGAAGGAATGGCTCGATGCCATGAATGAAGAATACCAGTCCATCATCAAGAATGATGTTTAGGATGTGGTACCAATACCAAAGGTATTGGCACGAGATTAGACCGCATGAAGTGTGGAATCCGGCAGTGACGAGAAGGACCATCCACGGAAGAAAGGACCATTCGCGGAGAACAAGAAGCCGACGAAAGCGCAAGATTAGTTTAGTTAGTTAGAATCAGTCATTTGGATCGTTTTGTAACTGCCTTAGTTGGATATAAATAAGACTATTATTGTAAGCCTAATGGCAACATTAGTTGATGGGGTAATGAGAGAATGAATTGTGTAATGTTTTGCTCTGCTTTCGGCAAGTTTTGTATGGATCCGCGATAATTTGTTAGGAACTGTGCCTATGAAGGTTGTACCGCAGGTTTTTGATGAGTTAATGCATGAAGATGTTTGGATATGTCTCTTTTGTATCTCTGTCTGTGTTGAATGATGAATGCGAGCTAAATACTGCGTTATGCTTAAGTTCTGTTGTTCTGTAATTTCTGTTGATGCGATCGCTAGTTTTACCATGTTAATGCGAATGTCGATTACTTATTGAATATGCAAATGGTGAGTGTATGTTTGAATTGGTAAGCATGATGCAAAGCTAAATCTCTGGTTTCTGTAGCGATAGAGTGAGAATACATGTATGTGATTTCCCCACTGCAAAACCCGGTTCTTGCAGCCCCCTTAATCATCTCGGGTGAGACTTCACTCACTCCACGGGTGTTGCTGGAAAGGGTAAAATATTTCCGGGCCGGTGTTTAAGGGTGTTTGGTTGGTGGTTGTTGATAATAGTGTGAAGTGAACCCCTATCGACATATCTATGTAAAAAAATATTTCCCTTACCGACTTTGTAGCGATCACGACATTGATGGAAAAAATGTTGAAGAAGGACGCCAAGTTCGAATGGAACGAAGAATGCCAAAAGAGCTTGGATACACTGAAAGTGAAGATGGTCGCAGCACCAATACTAGTGTTTCCCGATTGGACGAAGGAATTCCATGTTCATGTCGAAGCATCATCTGTCGCACTAGGAGTAGTATTGGCCCAACCAGGAGAAGGAGCGATCGACCACCCGATCACGTTCGCAAGCAGGAAGCTGTCTACTGCGGAGAAGAACTACACAACGACAGAAACAAAAGGTTTGGCGATGGTCTACGCCCTATATAAGTTTCGACATTATCTATTAGGAGGCCATTTTAAAATGTTCACTGATCATTCAGAACTCAAATACCTAGTGAACAAGCCTATGTTGGGTGGGAAATCTGTCGATGGTTATTACTCTTCCAAGAATTTGAATTCAAGATAATCGTAAAGCTTGGGCGGTTGAATGTAGGACCAGATCATCTGTCACAGATAGAATCAGGGGAAGAACCAAGGAATATTGATGAAGGATTGCCCGATGTTCAACTATTCAGGGTCGGAATGGTCGATGACCATTATGAGCAAATTATCCAATTTTTGGCGACTGGGAAGGCACCGGAGGCATTCACTACTAATAATAGATTTAAAGGTAGGGTTAGATCTACATTAAAAAAACTATCTTACTATGAAATGGTGAGTTCCAATGTCAGATATGAAACAATTAACACAAATTTCCTAAGATATTTAATTAATTATCAAGCATTTCTCAAGATTTAAAACCATCATAAACACAAACCAAATGGAAGGAAACTTGAATCATTTCATATTAAGCTAGAGAAGAAAGTACATATATACCATGGAGCTTGATGTTCATCCTTCTTCCTTTTCCATGAGCTATCCTTTCTCCACCCTTGCTTTTGATGAAGTTGAGCTTTCCAAACTTCATAATCTCTCTAGCATGCCTTTGCTCTTCCTTTGTCCCCTTTACTATGACCCAAATGCCTTTATTTTATAACATTGGGAAATGGGCTCTCAAGTTTCTCTTTTCAATATGGGATTATCCCTTTTCATGTTTTTTGATTATTTTCTCTCAAAAACCCACTTTCCATACTATTTTCAGGCTTTTGTCACAACTTTAGCATATTCAAGTACAATTAATGCACTTTTGTGCAATTCTTCTCACTATTTGACTCGTGGAGCTTATATTTGAGCCTTTAATGAGTAGTTCAATCACTGAACTTTGTCCTCTTAAGCTACCTATTTATTCACTCAATCTTTCTGATTGTGGATGTAGTGATTAGATAAGAGAGGACTTGTTCTCTTGTGTACTTGTATTTTGTCTTCATGTTGCGGGCACATAGTAAAATATGCTTCTTCTCCTCACTTCTTTAAGGGTGTTAATTTGAATGTTAACAGATGCCCCCTAATGTGTGAGGTCTGAAGCAGAGCTCAGGGCCGAAATACATTATGTTTATACCGATACTCTTCAGACTGACACTCTTCATACTGATACTCTTTATTGATCAAAGAAAGGATGAGGAAAGGATAAGCTCATGGGAACAGGATCCCGGATAACATCCGCAAGTCAAACATAGCAATTTCTCAAATATATAAGATCTTCCCGAGGTGGGAATACCCATGCTCAGCAGTAAACAAGCATGGCCACGAACAATACACAGTGGATCCATGTCAAAAGTAAATTTTTCATAAATTTAAAAATGCACTTTGATGAGTGCGAGAACAAAGTCTTCATTGAAATTCTGACATGGTAGTCTAATCTTACGCAGATTGGGCAGTGAACTGATGAGTTATACAACTGTTTTTACCAAGGTCTTCAATACAAACTGAAAATGGTACGATTTTATATCATGCGAATAAATGAATTGATGTCGAGCATAATAAAACACCATCTGATTACCGGTCATTGATGTATACCGTTAACAGATGCGAAGAGACCCACCGATAATGATGATGGACTCTAAGGTAATGAGTACAAACTAGCAAGTGTGAATATATGCTATGAAGTCGAACACTTGTAGAATCAAACAATCAGGGGTCATTGATGTATACCCACTATCATTTGCGAGGAAACTTACCACTAATGACTGCAAGATCTAAGGTACCCCTGGGTTTCTAGATCCATTTCCTAGATAATTATTTGGTGTCGATAGGCATAGATCCATTTGAAGGAGGGCATTAATGCATCCCTCATCAACTGATACGAAACAAAGATCAATAGTTTGATATAATTTGGTAGAACTGCGAGATCCAACACTATATACTGACACAAGGAAGGATGACATGATTGGTTAGGAACATTTGGGGAATGGCCGACTCTGTTTGAACTTCCCTTAAACACATAACATGATGCAGAATGGACACTTGGAAACATAGGAATTTGAGTAACTGAGCTTAATGAAATCTGCCAATGCCATATGCATTAATGAAATCTCCATTGGTGATGGGAAGGATAACCCATCGGTGGAGATTTGTTCAAAAATACTGGTATAGTTTTCTAAGGCAAATGTAGATGGTGTACTGACAGCGGATACCAAATTATGTGTCGTGTTCAAGGGTGACAAGGACTGATTGTTTTTGTTTTCTTCAATACTATAATATGAAGTGATTCAAGTCTCCCCCTTTTTGGATTTTTGTGTTTTTTAATTTTTATGCCTTTCCATTTTATCGGTTTGAAAAAGAATAAAGAATACTATAATACATGGGAGGGAACGAGTGTTACATGGGTGTACATCTATTTTTCAAGGGCACAGGTCAGGCCAAGGAAAAGACCCATATTGCAAACAAGGGCTGAGCTAGTTGTGCACACTCTTACAGATGTTCCCTCCATGTGTAGGCTATATGAAGCAGGATTATGTGTCAACGGACGGTGAAATAATACCATGTGACTGAGTTTATCCAATTTGGTATAATGGCCAAGTAGGAATGGGTCAATGGGGTTTACTTCATGCTGAGTCTTGTGAAAAATTCCAAAATCATAAATAATCATGAATCATGGTCTATCTCAGCCTACCTAAATCAAATAGTTCGAACTGTGCCCCAACATGGAAATAATTCAAAACTTGTTCAACTTCCTCGTGTACTAAACAACGTCTTAATATCATGTCTACCCCTCGACGGTACAGAGTATCCCCTATGATGAGGTATCTTCGTGCTTGGTGTCGAATGCGACGCCGTTCAATGCTAGAAAATTGAGGATCAATCCTTTGGGTTTGGAGATATGTGATAAATGTTCCATACCAAGGATCCGAAGTTGAAATGAGGAATACATGTTCATCTGCCCAAGTTTCAATAGATATAGTATCCTCCTTTTCAGAGGGTAACTCAGACATTAGTTCAACAAATGCCAACGATTTCTTGGCTTTAACATTTTTGAACTCGAGATCGAATTCTTGCAAAATTACTATCCATTTTGAATATTTGCCACCAATGATATGGCCGGACAACATGTGTTTCATGGGGTTCATTTCAGCTACTATGGTCATTTGTCTTGGAAGTATGTAATGTCTAAGTCATTGGACAACATGAACTGCCAAGGCCAACTTTTCAACTTGGGAATATCTCAATTCGGGACCAGCAAGGCCCTTACTAAGATAGTAAATAACATGCTCCTATGATGATTCGTCTTCTTGTGCCAATACCATTATGTTTATCAGACAATCCACTCGAGCAGACGCGAGCCGGATCTCCCTAGATCAATGCGATTCTAGAACAAATAAGACAATCTACAAATGCATTTCCTAGATCTACTTAAGGATCGAGTACTAGATGTCTTACCTTTCACTTTGCTATCCTTTCTCTTGAATGTTGCTCCACGTCTCACGGTCGTCAGATCCAAGCTGCAAGACCTGTCAAGACAAGAAACAAGAGAAACAAGTAAAGGGCATCTATACAATAAGAGATCTAAGTGAACAGTTAAGCAAGTAAACTACTCAATATCATTACACACATGAACAATATTGGTGGAAAGCACTTGTATTACTGTAAAAATAGGGAAGTACATAGCAGAGATATAGAACTACAACCGAGGCTTAACACTGCAGCCCTTCTCCAACAAATCCATTTTCCATTTCCTCCTAAGGAAGCTTGAGTCTCTCAAGGATGGGTAGAGATCTCTCAAGAGTGATTTCACCAGCATGTAGACACCATAGACTTCCTCCCCTTGGAGAGGGGTAGAGCTTCTCTTATATAGGACTAAGTGGATAGGGTATGGATAGGATAGGTTGAGATATTTTAGGAGAGAGATAGGGGATCCTCCCAAGGTATTAGGAATCGAGTACCAACTCCCCTAGAGGTCAGGGATAGGGCCCCAAGTTAGCAAGTGTCGAGAAGAACCTCGAAGAAGCTATTTTTGCCCATTAACTGACTTCATCGCACCCTGCAATGAAGCAAGATGCGACGTCGCATGTTGCATGAGTGCAACCTGGGACAACCTCTCAAAACCTGGTACAACTAGATACAAATCCTCCCAGGTTGATTACTCAGTCAAGATATCTTCATGGGTGTATACACTGAATCTCATGATGGGTAGATTTTAGGTGTAACAGAATTCCCCCCAAAGCATGAAGCTGTTGAAGATAGACAGGTGAAGTGCTTTGATAGAAGAAATGGCAATAGTCTTGTCGGACGAAGGACACTGCTGCAGTACAACTGACTCTGAACTGACAATCTCATATGAAGTACAACATGTCTGCCGACAAATACAATGCAGATCCATGGTAGTAATGACCGAATGAACACAATCATGGCTACTAGACACAATCGTAGATCCATGATGAGATGATAACACAACCACGACCAATACAAATGTGGATCCGTGTAATACAACTTAATACAAACTCCATCTCAACCTGGGTAAAACATGACTTCCTAGGGTCTTCAAGTTGAACCCGCAATGATACGAATCTATCCATGTGATTACAAATGTCTTGACGTCGAACATGGTAGAAACCACTTGATTACCGACCATTTATGTAAACCGTTAGCAAGCATGAAGGAGATCACCATTGATGTCAATGATTCCCAAGGTATCACAGTACATATCATCAAGCGTGAATAAATGAGTTGAAGTTGAACGTAAGACTAAATATTTCAATCAAGAGTCAATGATGTAAACTCATGTTGAAAGCGAGGTAACCTGCCATTGAGGCATGCAGGGCCAAGGTACTTGGTTGGTTTCTAGATTCAATCTTCGGATGATGAGTTGACGTCGACAAGGATGAATCCGTTGAAGGAGGGCCATGATGAATCCCCCATCAATAGACATGAAACACGACAAAAATGTATAGAGTAGATCGGATGGTACAACAACATGTAAGATTGAATCAGGGTAGACTGACATGGTGGCGGGTGTACTGATTGCAGATGATAAATGCTGGACATATTCTTGAACATGGGCATGGCATGACTTGGCAGTATTGACATGACGAGTGTGACACAAATTCCTAATGCAATTGATGATGGAAGCTTTCTTTGAATGACTCAAAGGAGTAACAAGACTCAGGAAATAAGTGGAACTCGAGGACAAACGGATGATCCAAGTACTATATGCAAATGCAAATGAGTGCCATGTTCAAGAACAACTACATACTGCCGCTAACAAGGTACGTAACACAAAAGATTTCCTTTTTCCCCATCATGAACGATGAGTGCCTCATGTGTTTTTTATGAGATTGATGAGGGTAACCAGATGCTCGGTATATCTCATCTCATAGATGAGTCCAATCCCAAATATTTTTCGAACCCGGGATAGGAGGGGTTCATCCCATGGTGGGCCCTTCAATGCAAAATTTTAACGAGTCCATAGAAGGTAAACTCGGTTGTCATTTCATGTTTAGAGAGTCTGAAAAGAACTAAATAAGACTCCAACGGTCCTTTTTCGTAAAGTTAGCCTCATCGCCCGAAAAAGGGTAAAACAACGCGGGAGAGGACTCTTCCAGTCATGATTGGCTGGAGTATACCTTTTTCATAACTAGTGCCCCCTGGTCCGAAAAAGGGGTAAACTATCACTAGGAAGACGACCATTCAAATTCTTTTACAAGTGTGAACACGACAAGTTCGCTTGGAAATCTTTTCTTGTTTTGAGAGCCTGAAAAGAGCTTAAAGATAGACTCCGGGGGGATTCCTTTTCTGTAGGAGTTTAGCGAGCTCGGAAAAGTGATAAGTCGTAACTCGGTAATGTATTCTCATAGTTTCAAGAGCATGAGAAAGAACAAAGCGTAAGCTCATTAATTGCAATCTATGAAAAAATGGGTAAACGACAAAAACTCACAAGGGGTGTTCATACCTAAGATGACCGTTTCAACATGAAAATGGCGTAGAAAGGCACTTCACAACTCCTGCACACTCGAAAACTAGGTCAAATAGTCAACCGAACGTTAAAATACAATAACACTGATCCAAACTATAGCAAATAGCATAATGGCATCAAATATTTGAAAAAGGAATATTCCATTTGTTTTATAAATATAAATAAAAACCAAATGTAGTCACCATTGTTCTTTTTGCCAAATTTGGGAGGAATAGTGCCATTTGCTGCCAGATTTTCACTTGTTGATTCTGGGAGCTACAATTAGCCATTTCACCCGCCTTCAGGAACAGGTAACCCTAAATTTCAGCCAGCAAAATCATAGTGGTTTACAATTTTGATTTTCAGTCATTTTTTTGGGTTTTGGGTTGATTTGGGAAGGGCCATTGCGCCCGGCTCATCGCAGTTGGCCCTTTTGGGAATTGCAACGAGACCGATTTGTCACAAATGGAATATACATGGACTGTGACGAAATCATCCTGTTTGCAAAAATGGGGTGCGATGACGGCGACGTCCATCCCCAAACTCAAGCAAAACTCAAAAGAAAGATTCCGAGTGGGTGAAGCAAATCCTAACATTGTTAAAAACTTCCTGTTGACAGGTTCCAAGCATCCAAAATGGTTTTGGAATGGTGGGAAAGAGAACATGAATTAGATGATGAACAAGTTGCAAACAATCCACATTGTGTGGAAGCTTTGAGAAACTGTGGGCTTCTCAAGTTCTTCTACATTCAGGGGATGAGATCCCAACTTCCACTACTGAACCCTATGCTCCAGCTTTGGGATGTGGCCTAGCAGTACTTCCTAATTGGTGAGCATGAGCTTCACATAGATGTCGAGGACATCTATTTTCTGACTGGTTTGTCCTGAAGGGAGGACAATGTGGCACTCATTGGATCACATGGGAGTGATCGAACCGTGGAAGATTTGATCCGACAACATTTTGGTCCCAACTCTCGTGCATCTAGTGGGAAGATTTGCATTAGAGATGTACGTGAGCGCCCATTGCGGGCCATTTTATTCACCATTACGAGGATGGCGGGGAGTTAAGATCCTCACCTAGCCACCAGAGCACAGATGCGTTATGCGGAGGACTGTTTGTCTCCAAATATCTTCAACTAGTGCAAGGGTGTCCTCGCAAACGTGCGAGCTCAGCTGACAAAGTGTCGACGAGAAGAGCTCAAACAGTTCGGCTATGGTTCTATAGTGATCTCATTCTTGCTGGAACGGGTTCCCCTTTTGTGTCCTCAGGTACCTCTAGAGGATAGGGACCTCATAGATCCACACATGGTCAAGTGGACTGATGTGATGGCTCGGCACGGTGGGGGTCCTATCATCAGATTTCCTCCTGAGTTCTTCACTTGGCTGGCAGGCCAGTTACTGATGGTGGAGGAATTTCCATATAGTGGCACTGACTTCACAGATGAACTAGACTTGCCGCTGCCTGAGGGAGCAGCATGGAGAGACCTCGGTAAGAACAAACGACCCTTGAACTTTTTAAGTTTTGTGCATTTATGATTTTTTTGATATAGCGCTGACAGGTGAACAACATGTGTGTGCAGATGTGGGGCCTATACAACCGGTGGGGACCTCTCTTCTGGCTAGGAGAGAGAGAGGAGAGGGAGCGATGGTGGATCCAGTTGTGCATGCTTCCATCGTGGAGATGGACAGAGTCTACACCAACCTGAGTCGGTTGACACTGGCTGTTCTTGAGCCGACGGTAGATGAGGTGCCGCGGCCCATGCAGGTGCACACGGTTGGAGTGACTGCATGCTTCAACACACTTCTTTGCAAGGTTGCGAGAGCAGTGGACTGTTTCCAGACTCAGCCAGCTAGGGCTGGTAGACCACCTAGGGTCGTACAGGACAGACGATAGGCCACATGTTGTCATTGTGTGTGTACTGAGAGGTTACAGGCCTCTGATTTTGTACTACTGAAAGCTACGAAGCTTCAGATTTTGTAGAGACTTACTGAAAGCTATCGGGATTCAGATTTTTGTATCAACACTACCTTTTTGAGATTATATATATATACAGACATTCTGACGATTTATACATTATGTGTTTCAGAAAAATAATGATGTGATCTTGTTTATATGCTTGCTTCTATACAGTGCATTATTTACATGTTGTGAATGCTTTTACATGTTATGAGTATCATACGTGTGCGATGTACCAATCTAGAATGAAGTTGGCCATCGAGTCAACAACTGTGTTTAACTCTCGTGGAATGTGCAGGTATTGAATGGTTTCAAATGACCTTTCCAAGAGACGAACCCATCTAAAGAGACAGAGTAGGGTAGGATCACGGATAGCGTAAACCCGGTTAAGATGGGAAACCACCAATTGAGAATCCATGTGGATGACAATGTGCTTCATACCTAAGGAAATCACATTGGTTAAGGTTCCAACAACCACCAGATATTCTGTGGCATTGTTGGTTGCGAATCCAAGGCAACTTCCTCCTGAGCTGATGAGCTCGCCTGTTGGGGAATACAGTACCCAGGTTGCCGAGGCAAGGTTACGTGTATGCCGGCTGGCACCGTCTGCGAATCCATAGCACGTTTCCATCTGCACACATAGACAGAACATGGTATGAGAAGCGAAAACAAGATCTAAAGACACTCAAAAACAAGTGCGTACACAAAAACACACAAAAACACACAAACGCGCCATGTATAGTATATACAAGAAAATCTATTCATGAGAGGGTCGGGAATAGTACATCTTCAGGTAAATCCCATTACGGGGTTCACCCAAAGATACTCTATCATAATCTTCAAGTTCGTAAGCTCCCTTTTCCAAAACACATTTGACGATGTAAGGTCCGTGCCACATGGACTCGAACTTTCCTGCTCCTAGTTTATCATGTTTCTGGTCGTATGTGAGGACCAGGTCAGCCTCGTTGAAGATACGAGGCTCAACTCACTTGTCGTATTGAGATTTGATGCATTTCTTATGTGCTTCATTAGCAAGAGCAGCATCTCGGTGAGACTCGTCGAGTTTTGCTAGGTACAAGAAACGTTCTTCCTCGACAGTAGTGTTAGGAAGAAGTTCGACAACGAGTTACAGAGATGGAATTTCGCACTCTATAGGCAGGATAGCTTCCAATACATATACCATTTGGAAAGGAGTGAAACCTGTGGTGGTTTTAATGGAGGTTCTGTAGGCCCATAATGCTGAAAAGAGCATATTATGCCAGTTGGACTTGTGCGTACCTACCATCCGTTGGACCATAGTTTTCAAAACTTTGTTAATGGCCTCGACTTGTCCATTGGAATGTGGGTAGTAAGGTGTTGAGTTTTCATGTTGAAAACCCAATCTATCACTCAGTTCATCAACCATATGGTTCTGAAAGTGAGAACCATGATCGGTAACTATAGCCCGAGGAACTCCAAACCGCGCTATTACATGATTGAACATGAAGAGTGCGGCGGTTTTGTCGTCATTTTGGTATGTGGGCATTGCCTCGGCCCACTTTGTGAAGTAATCCACAGCTACGATGATGTAACTATGCCCCTCGACCGAGGTAGGCTTATAGTGCATAAAATTGATGCCCCATTTTGCAAAGGGGACCACGGAAATAACTGGGTGTAACGGGGTGGGATGGGTGCGCTTCTTCGAATGGAAGTGTTGGCATGGAGGACATCTTTTCATGGCCTCAATACAATCTTTGAAGATAGTAGGCCAATAATATCCTGCGCGAAAAATCTTCTGGGCTGTAGCCATCCCAAAGAGGTGACCGCCACATGCCCCAGTGTGAAAGTCATTCAGAACTCGTTCAGCCTCGTCGTGAGTTAGACAACATCAAGGAATGGAATCGGTGCCACGGTGGTACAAAGTATCACTGATGATTAGATAATACTTTGCATGGTGATGAATTCGACGACGGTCATCGCAAGAGAGTTGAGGGTTGAAGTGATGGGTTTGAAGATATAAAGAAATACCCCCATACCACAGATCGGTTGTATTGATGAGAAATAGTGACTCATCTAGAAAGGAGTCATTGTGCTCAACTTCTACATCAGCATGGGGAAAGTCACAAAGCAGCTCAACAAACACCAAGGACTTTTTGGACTTGGCTTTCTCGAAAAGAAGATCGAATTCTTGCAGTATCATGATCCAGCATGAATACTTGCCCCCAAGCACCTGACGTGTCAGTACGTGGTACATGGGGTTTGAGTCTGCAATGATGGTGGTGGTACGGAGTAGGATGTAGTGTCAAAACTTTTGGACGGCGATGACCGCCGCGAAAGCAAGTTTTTTGACATGTGAATATCTAGTTTCAGTGTCAGCGAGACCCTTACTTGCATAGTATATTACATGTTCCTGGGAATTTTGATCTTCCTGTACCAAAACCATGGCGATAGTGGTAGCAGAAACAGTGAGATATAAGATGTAATCTCAGAAATAATTCGACGGTTGGATTATGAGGGAATGCGTGATGGCATGTTTGATGCCGTCGAAGGATTTTTGAGCTTGATCATCCCAAATGAACGGGATGCCCTTCTTAAGCAACCTCATGTATCCCTTAGTCTTTTCCGCGAAATTACAAACAAAACGTCTTAAATAAGTCGCCTTCCCTTGGAGACTTTGAAGTTCCGTCACAGTGGTGGGAGGTTGAAAATGGCCTCCACCTTTAAGGGATCGATGCGGATCCCATCCTTCAAGACTATAAATCCTAAGAGGCATCCGGACTCAATGCAAAAGATACACTTATGAGGATTCAGACGGATATTGTAGCGTCTGCATCCGAGGAAAATGGCCGTCAGATGATCCATGTGGAACTCACGCTGCTTTGAATGAGCAGGGAGATCGTCCAAGTAAGGTTCCACAAAGTCCTTAATGTCATGGAAGGCATACAACATGGCTCGCTGGAACGTGGCACCAACATTTTTAAGGCCAAACGAGAGTTTGCGATATGCAAACGTCCCCCAAGGAAAGATGAAAGCTGTCTTATGTTGGTCGGCTGGGTTGATCTCAATCTGGTTGTAACCAAAAAAGCCATCCATGAATGAAAAGATGATGCTTCTGGCACAATTGTCGATAATTTGGTCGATGAATGGGGTAGGATAATTGTCCTTTGGATAAGCCTTGTTAAGGTCCCGATAATCGACATAGACACGAATGGTGCCCTGCTTTTTGTTCACAGGGACGACGTTTGAGACCCAATCCATCAATGGGACAGGATAAATGAAACCAACCTTAAGAGTTTTTCAATTTCTGCCTTGATCGCTGCAGTCTTCTGGGGGTGTACCGGTCGCAAGTTTTGACGTATAGGTTTGATGTTGGGATAGGTTTTTATTTCATGAGAAACAATCATGGGTTCTATCCCTAGCATCTCCTCATAGCACCAAGCGAATACGTCTTGAAATCGCTTGAATAAGGCTGTACCAATAGCTATTTCTTTAGGGGAACACTTCTGGCCTATGCAAATGTGTTCCACCACACCAAGTTTTACCGAGATGTCTATCGAGGTGGTAGGCTCAATGTTGGCCAAGTTACCCTCCATGTCTGAAAGACAGGTAAGTATGGGAGAATGAGGGAACGGGTAGATATCTGGGAAAAAGATGGTGTGAATGTTGTTCTCTATGTACTCCAAAGGTGGAATAAAAGAGGACCTATGGTGAAGGTCATCCCACGGGCCATCATCAACGTTCATAACTTCCATGATGGACTCATCTGAATGAAAAGTCTGAAGTAAGAGGTCGGGTAGGGATGATGCCCATTGTAGAGAAAAAGATGGGGAGGCCATGGTTAGGTGGTCCTCCGGTGCTGATTGGATAGCCTCGTAAATACGTTCAGTAGGTGAAAGAGGCATTGCCTCTCCAATCAGGTGTGTTGTGGCTTCGTCTGGTACAAGCCAAGTATCAGTAGAGTGATATGAAATCTCCGCGGAGATCATGTTCACCGAGGCAACATGAATAGGGGGGTCCGAAATGGGAAAAATGTCCATGAGAGATGAATCTTTCAAAAGGCCAAACCCTATACTCTCATACTATTTTGACGTTTGTCCAATGGAAGTAACATGGTCACTAAGATGAGTAGTAGTGTCCGGCGTGCAAAAATCTAATTGGTCGATGGTAACAATTCATCCTTGGTGGGGGAATTGTACCGTGCGGAAGACTGAAGAAGCTACCGCCTGCATGCCATAAAACCAATTGCGACCAAGCAAGAGATTATAGTTTATTGGGGCAGAGACCACTTCTACATTGATGGTTACGGTCTTTCCACCTAGCTCGACTGCGAGAGCTTGTAAGAGCCATGAGGTTGAAAGCCACGCCCGTCAAATTCTTTCAACATGGCGGGAGAACGATTCAATTCGGGAGAGCCGATGGCTTTCCAACAGGCGATCGACATGACTGACGTAGAGGCACCTTCGTCCGGAAGGGTACGATGGACAATTTTCCCAGCGAGATTTGCAACTACTTGAAATGCAAGCTGGTGGGAAAGCCTCGACTTGAAATGGTCAAGTCGAAACATGATGGTATTTGAAGAATCAGGGTCAACTGCACCGATTGCTATAAGGAGAGTTTTGCATTGATTGGGACAATTCTGCAAAATTCCAACGTGGACATGGTGTAAGGGGCTTGTGCCAAGTCTTCTACGATATTGTAATTTTGTGCCGCTCGAGCATTAGGGTAAAAAATAGTTTTTCTAATTGTGCCCTTGGATGGTCGCAATATCAAATTGAAGGACGGCTTCTCAATGGAGAGAGAAGTCAATGGGACAGTGACATCAGGTAAGTAGTTGGAATCTTTTTCAGTATTACTCCCAACGGGCTCCTTCGAAGGGACCGTGTTGTATGATCTCGAGTGAGTGTTCAAATTGATCGTCTCATTTCGCACCATGAGAACATGCGTGGTATTGGATGATTCCCCCTGGGTTGGGGGAGGTTGAGCAATCATCTACTGGTTTTGAGCGGGAAACGGGTCATTGAGGACTGCGGGAGTGGGTTTGCCCCTAAGAAACTTTTGGACTTCGTCTCTATGGGGACACTCTTTAGAGAAGTGATCGTCTCCACACAGTAAACAAGGATATTTTAGCTTCCGTTTCTATTTGGCGTCATCAGGAGTGCTCTTTTATTCTTGCTGAGCAGAATATTTCTTAGGTTTTCCCTTGTTTTTCTTCTTACTACCAGACTTCTGAGGTGAAGCTGATGAGACAGAATTAGCCTCTTCAGTAGCAACAAGAGTGGATGACTTGGTGGTGCTGAGGCCAGCCTGTGTTGGTAATGCAGACGAACCCTGGGGGTGCGAAGAACCAACAGTTTGATGAGAAGGCTGGGTGTTAAAGCATCAAATGATGCCATCGGTTTGGGGTCCCTTAAGTGGTTTTGAAGGATTGTTAGCGTCATGGGGAGCGTCAGGAAGAATGTCCAACAAAGTGCCAGATTGAGTGTAGACTAGGTCTAGTACATGGGCACTCGCGATGGCTTGTTCTTCGGTGAATGCACCTCGCATGGCAACATCTCTTGCTATGACGGGGAAGAGTGAATTCATAAACCAGTCTGCTAGGAGTTGATCTGGAATGGGAGATTTGATGAGACGACGTCTCCTTCACCACTCATGGATATGGTCAGAAATATGATTAGCGGTATTATGACAGAGCGAGGTCAAAAGCTCGGTACCAGTTTCATACCGTATAGGAAGCTGGAAATGAGTCAAAAAGTTCATGGCAAGAGAGCCAAAATCAAGAAAAGAGTGGGGTGGCAAATCAATGTACCACTTGGTAGCCGAACCGGTGAGAGTCCTTTGAAACAATCTAAGACGAATCGAGTCATCCATTAAGGAATTAGATGAACACCATAAATGGTAAGTCATCATGTGGTTTTTAGGATCTTCACCCGGCTTGCCGTCAAATTTTGGGATATCAGATGGAAGTTTCACCAGAATAGGTGGCCAATTAGTTCCATGGTAAATGGGGTTGTTGGTTAAATGAGATAGGTCAGGTAGGCTCAAGCTAGCCAAAAAGGGCATTTGTGGACTAGGCTACGCGTATTGATAATACAGATAAGGCGTGTAAGGACCAGTATGACCGTAAGGTGTACCGGGAGGAAACTGGCCATAGCGGGGTGTGCCTCTTGGACTGTAAGGGGGTTTACCACCATAAGGTGGTCCATTCCAATAAGGTGGGGGTCCACCTCCACCACCGGGAGGAGGTGGAGGTCCGCCACCACCAACGGGAGGAGGTGGGGGTCCATAATTGTGATAAGGAGGCCCACCAACGCCTCCGCTTGGAGGGGGTGGCAGACCACCTTCGCCGCCAGAAGGATAGGGCCCCCCACCACCTCCACCATCGGAAGGATGAGGGTCTCCACTACCACCGCCACCATATTAATTAGGTCCTCCACCGCCTCCACCTGGAGCGGGTGGTGGACCACCTCCAACACCCGAGGGGAAATGTCCTCCTCCACCATAATAGGGTGGTCCCCCATCGCCTCTTCCTGGAGGGGGTGGTGGACCACCTCCACCGCTAGAAGGATGGGGCCCCCCATCACCTCCGTCGTCGGAAGGATGAGGGTCTCCACCACCACCACCACCACCATAGTAATTAGGTCCTTCACCGCCTTTTCCTGGAGGGGGTGGTGGACCACCTCCACCACCCGAAGGGAAATGTCCTCCTCCACAATAATAGGGTGGTCCCCCGTTGCCTCCGCTTGGAGGGGGTGGTGGACCATTCCCACCACTGCCAGAAGGGTGACGGACATGGTTGGTAAAATGAGGTGGGCCTCCACTAAAGTTAGGTGGGGGCCCGCTGCCTCCAGTAGGAGGTGGGGGAGGACTGATCGGGGGTGGTGGTGCTTAAGGGATAGTTGGTTGGGGTCCGTGTTGCAACACAGGCTGTTTCCCCCATAGAGTGTATGGATTCTCGGGATAAGGTATCCTGTATAGTGCATTTTCGGGATGAGATTGGCCCGGCGCAGGGTTAACAGAACCTGGATGTTCTTGACTCCATGTGGATTGGGTTACATTGGATGGCCCCCCAACATGAGACAATCCCACGGTGGAAGGTCTAGCAGGTTGAGAAGTTCCAACGGAAGGTCCATTGGGGATTCCACTGCCTACGTTCTGGTTAGGAAACGGGGTTTCCCCCCAGCCGCAACAGGCTAACCATTATTCAAAGGTTGAATCAACGTAGGTTGTTGATTAGCTACCATAGTAATAACATTACCAATGAGATAATCCATGGGAATGGAATATCCTCCCCTCAAATTTTGAGGTGGGGGAGGAACTGGTAAAGTAACTGTGGTAGTAACAGGTGTGTTGGACTATTGTCCTTCCACCGGTTGGTTCACTTGAAGAGCAGGACTGGAATCTTGCAAGGGTTGACCAGTCTCATTAATGGTCGCGTTGTGGGAGGATGGTTCGGGTGAACCAAAAGATATCGGATGAATTGAGGTATCTCTGTGCCCAGGTCGTTGCTTGAGACTTTGTCTTCAAAGTTCATTACCCTTAGTACGCAACCGATCCAAGCATTCGTGAATGGGTGCAAAGATTTCGGTGGGGTCGGGCATGTAGAAGGGTCTCGAGAGCTCTGGAGTAATCCAGTTAGGTGGCGATGCGATGGAAAAATGAGCCACTGGGTGACCAATAGAAGATGTCCAGTAAGCTACTGAAGGACCAACAGCCGCTGTAGGGTCATCCCGGGGTTGGTTTATCCATTCCAATGATCCAGGCTCTCCCGGTAAAACGGGAGATACGTTTTGTGAAGTGGAAGTGTCCACCTCTTCGCCCTACGTAGGGTTAGAGGCAGGTGAGTCTGAAGGAAACAAAAGTCCTCCAATATTCAAAGCGAGGTTTTCCACTTCAGTGACTACGAACGTGTTACGCTGATCCATTCTTACCCCCGAAATAACCTCCGGATTAAGGGGATATTCGGGTGATAAGTTTAAGATCCCACGGGACCTTCTCCAAGGAAAATCCTCCAGAATGTCAGGAAAGTTAGCCAGAGTGGCTGAAACAACGTTTCTCCTAAGGGTATGCTACAAAAGAAAAGTAGTCCATAAAAACCTACTCAAACTAAGGCAACAAGCAGAATTATGTGACAGTGTGGATTCACAAGTCTGGAACCTCACGGGATTATCAAGGCATCGCAAACTGTGATATACTGCAAGGTCCAACAATATGATGCGACAAGGAGGATTGGGACCGTACCCTTTCCTGCATACCCAATTACCTAGACAGTACGTGCGTGCTAATCTCCCCGAGTGCTGTTCTCAGTGTATTGCTTTTCCAAGACGGACAAATGGTTAACTCAGTTGGTTTCAGGAATCCTAATGGTGTCTCCCGATATACGCAAGGTACGTGGGAGCTCAAATCTGTAGTGGTGCTGTCTAATGCACAACCGTTGGGCAAGAGACCTTCTGATATAATACCAAGTATGTGACACACCCTTCGATATATGCCAAGTACGGATTATGGTACTTGGTGGGTACGTGAAGGAGCTTGATATACCGATAAGTATGTGGAAGAATACAATACCCCTGGGATACAATGCTGTCAAATAACGATAGCTGCCACGCTTAACGATGTCGGAACACGTCTCTAACTTACACACAGGTTACTAAAATTTTTACCTAGTTCTACCGTTAATTTTATCTTGGACGGTTAGGTGAATGCATGAGGTGAGTACATAATCGGAAGCATAATGCAAGTCCTAGCTACATGCACGAAATATTCTTTTCTTTCAATGAATTCTAGCTATGGGAAGGAGAAAACTTTTTCTTTCCGATGAGATCCCCAAAACAACACAATGCAATAGTTTCCAATTCAAACAAATTTGACTATGAAATATTCTATTCCTTTTTCAACGAAACACAAAAAATCACAACACTACTATCCAAATCACAACATTTTTTTTCTTTTTCTTTTCAAAACGAAAATGATACTAGGAAATGAAAAGAGAGAATTCTAAGATGGAGTATGCAAGCTTTTCAATTTCACTTTCAATGGCCCAAAAGCAATGAAAAATAAAAAATGCACCTATCTTTCCTAGCATGGAAATACTTTTGCAAAATCGGAAGCTTAGCTTGAGTCTTTCAAGAAGATGAGCGATTCATATTTCAAGAAAAACACAAATGATCATACATTCATTCAATTTTCCAAAAGATTGATAAACGAAACATTCCAATGCAAGAACGCTTTTGCTTTCAAAAACACTCAAGAAATGATGGGAAAGAAGCACTTTTTAACTTTTCGATAGATGCATCAAGGAATAAACTTGATAACAATTGAGCTTTCAGATTTAAATGAATGAAAAGAAAACACTAATTGTAACACTCGGTGCACTCGAAAAACTTAAGAAAAGACAAGCACTCAATCAAGCTGAAAGACACACTTAACTCAAAATCAAGCAGTAGCAAGCAAACCAAGCAAGCAAAGCTCAAAAAATAACTTGAATGAGGTCTAGAAGCTGATCTAATGTAATGATCAGATCAAGAATGGAAGGAAGGGAATGCAAGGGTGAGCGGATGAAGGTGGAGGAGGCAAGAGTACCCACCACTACCGGTCTTCAGACTTGTCCAAAATGGAACCCAAAATCAATCCAATCAAAACCAAACACTCAATACACAAATCAAGGAATGAGTTCTTTGGCTGGATCTTACAGCACAGAGGGAGTTCATACAACAAACCAAAGTTTAGAACTGGAAAATGGAGAGGCGATGCCTGCATGTCGAATTTTGACAAATTGACGCACTCTGTGCTTGTACACAGTGCGACGTCGCAGTTCACCAGTGCAAGAAGTGTGACGACGTCGCAGTATACCAGTGAAAAGGATGCGATGAGTGACTAACAGGCAAAGAACAGAGGCCATAAATGACACAGTGTTGCTCTGTTTCCACTATCCAGGTGCGACGGGAGAGATATAAGTCCAAAAATGAGTAAGATCTCCAAGCAATGAACTATGGAATGGTTTGGAAATGAGTAGTATAAACTCAGAGGAAGCAGATCAGAGTCTTCAAGATGAAGATCTGACAGTGAAATCAACTCACGAAGCAAATGACAAATGGAAGGCTTATGTCAAGCAATCAACTGAAAATGATTCTCAGACAATTACAGAATCAGACAAGTATTCCCCAGTATGGTCGCCATATTTGTTTATCGGATAATCCACTTGAGTGGACGCGAGCCGAATCTCCCTAGCTCAATGCGAGTCTAGAACAAATAAGACAGGCTACATATACATTTCCTAGATCTACTTAAGGATCAAGTACTAGATGTATTACCTTTCACTTCACTATCCTTTCTCCTGAATGCTGCTCCACGTCTCACGGTCGTTAGATCCAAGCTGCAAGACCTGTCAAGACAAGAAACAAGAGAAACAAGTAAAGGGCATCTATACAATAAGAGATCTAAGTGAACAATTAAGCAGGTAAACTACTCAATATCATTACACACATGAACAATATTGGTGGAAAGCATTTGTATTACTATAAAAATAGGGAAGTACATAGCAGAGATATAGAACTACAACCGAGGCTTAACACTGTAGCCCTTCTCCAACAAATCCATTTTCCATTTCCTCCTAAGGAAGCTTGAGTCTCTCAAGGATGAGTAGAGATCTCTCAAGAGTGATTTCACTAGCATGTAGATACCATAGACTTCCTCCCCTTGGAGAGTTGTAGAGATTCTCTTATATAGGACTAAGTGGATAGGTTGAGATATGGTAGGAGAGAGATAGGGGATACTCCCAAGGTATTAGGAATCGAGTACCAACTCCCCTAGAGGTCAGGGATAGGGCCCCAAGTCAGCAAGTTTCGAGAAGAACCTCGATGAAGCTATTTTTCCCATTAATTGACTTCGTCGCACCCTGCAATGAAGCAAGTTGCGACGTCGCATGTTGCATGAGTACAACCTGCGATGACCTCTCAAAACCTGGTACAAATCCTCCTAGGTTGATTACTTAGCCAAGATATCTTCAGGGGTGTATACACTGAATCTCATGATGGGTAGATTTTAGGTGTAACACATTCCTATGGTGGAACTAGATGCTTCCAAATATAGAAAAAAGTATCTACTATAGTTAGGTGGACTAAGTACTCGGGGCAGAGACCAAAGATTTATTTATTGCATCAAATGAATTTTGAGCTTGGTCATCCCATATGAATATTGCATATTTTTTTAAGAGACACATGAAACCTTTATATTTTTCAGCAAAATCCTCAACAAATATTCTCAGGTAATTAGATTTCCCTTGAAGGCTTTGAATTTTTGTTATTGTTTTCGGGGAAGACAATTGAAGTATTGCCTCAACCTTGATGGGATCCACCATAATCCCTTTTTTTGAAACTATGAACCCAAATAATCTCCCAGAGTCCACACAAAACATGCATTTATGTGGGTTTAACCTAATGTTACACTTACGACATCGAACAAAGACGGCTCGTAAATGTGCACTATCTTCAGCTCTCCTTTTGGATTTGGGTGCCAAATCATCAAGATAAACCTCAACGATTTTCTTAATGTCGTGAAATGCATATGACATGGCTCTTTGAAAAGTAGCCCCGACGTTTTTAAGGGTGAATGGAATTTTACGATATGACAAAGTCCCCCAAGGGCATATGAAAGTTGTTTTATGTTGGTCCTCCTCTTTGATCTAGATTTGGTTGTAACTGGAGAATCTGTCCATAAATGAAAAGATTTCATTCTCGGCACATTCGTCTATAATCTGATCGATGAATAGTTCCCTAAAGTCAAAATTAGATCCCTAAAGTTAGTACAGACCTAGATAGTTCCTTGTTTTTTATTAACTGGAATGGGGTTGGATACCCATTCAGTTAGAGGAACAAGATAGATGAATCCAACTTTCAATAATTTTTCGACCTCTGCTTTAATGGTAACTGAATTCTTAGGATTGAATGGTCTTAGTTTCTGTCGCACTGGTTTAACATTATCGTATGTTTTTATCTCATGTTCGACGATGCTGGGATCGATGCCCGACATTTCTTCATAAGACCAAGTGAAACATCACGAAACTCCTTGAATAGAGCAGTATAATGTGCGATTTCCTCAGGAGAGAAATGCGCACCTATGTTGATGTTTTCAACAATGCCAGGCTTGATAGATATATCAATTGGGATGGTTTTCAAAATGTTTGCCACATTTCCTTCCAAACTCACATTGTGTGTTTGGACAGGGCATTGGTACTTGCTGATGTCATCATCCCAGTAAAAATTTTCATGTTTGACTTCTAATGAATCGATCTTTGGAAGAAATGAGGATCTGTGATGCATATCGTCCCAGGGTCGTTCAGAGATATTCATGACTTAAAGGATGGCTTCATCCGAAGAAAAAGTCTGATCCGGGATGTCATGAGTACTATGAGAGTTCATGGTCCATATAGGTGAAGTATAAGGATCATATTCCTCCATCTTGGAAGGATTTTGATCTAAGTCTTCCGAATCCATTTGAATGGCTTGATAAGAAATCTCTACTGCAGAAAGGGGTACACTATTCACTGTTTCACTATGTGGCATAGAAGTTGGTATATTTCGATCACTCTTTTCAAGTAAGATGTTCTCTTGGGAGGCTCCCTCTGATGAGGTGGAGCCAACTTCCGATATGGACTTAGAATTTTTTTTAAATGTAAAGTATACTTCTAATGTAATAGTAAAAATGGGAGCAGTTCTAGGGGTCGATACCGGTGGTGGAATTGCGAAAGTTCCCATGAGGGATGAATCTTTGAACATTCCTACCCCAATATCTTGAATCACCGCTTTCGAATCCCCTACAAAAGGCACATTCAAGTGGAGGCCAGTTTCAGGTGTGTAGTAATCTAGTTGATCGATCGTGATAATATTCCCTTGGTGGGGGAACCGAATAACTCAGAATACTGAAGACACTACAACCGTCATCTTATGTATCCAACTGCGTCCCAATAGAAAATTTTAATCTATGGGTGCATCCACTACCTCAACATCTACTTGAACTATTTTACCTCCCAATTCAACTGGGCAAGCCATGATAAGTCCATGAGGTGAGAACGAATGACCATCAAATTCTTTGAGTATTGTATGGGATGGTACTAGGGTGGGTGATCCCAAAGCTTTCCAACCTATTAGTGACATGACACAAGTTGAGTCTCCTTCATCCACAACGGTTCGAAAAATGTTCTTACCATGTGAAGTTACTTTGATCTGAAATACGATTTGTGATGGAAGCCTACATGTGGACTGTTCTAAATCAAAAGTTATAAAATTGTTGTTAGATGGATCGATAGCACCAATAACAGACAATAGTGCCTTTCTTTGAGCAGGACAATTTGCAATACTTCCAAGGTGGACATTGCACAAGGAGCTTGAGCTAAGTCTTCAACCACATTATAGTTTTGGGCAGCTCGCGCGTTAGGATTGTGTGTTGTTCTACGGAGAGCCCCTTTTGGAGGTTGAGGTACTATGTCTATGGTTGGTTTCTCAATGGTTAGAGAACCACTAGGCTGAGGTCCAATTATTTATGCATCTTTCGGAGGTATGTCATAAGAACGAGCCCTTGTTTGAACGTTTTTTTCATGTTCACCAATTGTGAAGATATTAGAATTGGGTGGATTTCCCCCTTATGGGGGGTTTTCCTGGTGTTTGAAGCACGGCATATAATTCACTGTACGTTCTGTTTTATGATCCGTACAATCTAGGGTTTCTGCCTCTTCTAGATCTCAGTCGTAAACAGGTGACCTAGGAAAAAAGGTCACAACTTAGGCTAGGAAGCCCCAAATGAAATTATGTTAAAAGTGGCAGTAAGGGCACAGAATTTAGTTTCACAGGTCCTCTTTTTAGAGGCCGAAGTTGAACCAGTGGCACGTGGCACTCCGTACAACTTCCTTATCCTGTTTTATCCCATAAATAGGTCACATTGTGACATTTGGCATATCTCTCTCTCAGAGAATCTATTTGAGGTCAGACTTGTGGGGTTGGAAAGAAGATAGGTCAGGTTACCACAGGACGAAGTTTCAGACCTTGTGGATACAAAATTTATGAGTTACACCCGAAACAATAAGGCACATTTTTCTGTGAAATAGAATTGGATTTTGAGCATTCTCATTTTTTGGCTTATCACTGCTGCGGGAAATTAGGGTTTTAGAGAAAGTTGAAATTCTTGGAATTGGAGACCATGGCTGCATGCTCCTCATCAAAATAAAAATTTAGAGACAAAGATCGAATTTTTTGGTTGGGAAGAAGGTCGGGCTTGATCAAACCCTAGTTCGGGATTTTGATCGAAAAGGTGGAAAATTAGGGTTTCTGCAAAAGTTGGAGTTTTTGAAATATGTGACCACGATTGGAAGCTCCTAAGAAAAATCAAAGTTTAGAACACAAGATCGAACCTTTTGGATGGGCAGATGTGAAGAACCTGCAATAATTAATTAATGCAAATACATGAGATATCAGAAATAACAGAACTTAGAATCACTTTTATATTGATCACGGGCCACTTCGAGGGGGCAACCTCCTTTGAGCAAGCTCAATACAATTAACTTCACGGTGCCTTCATAGGCCTCAACACAGACTTATATACTAAGTCTAGGCGCCAATACCATGGGTCAATATTATGTGTCAATACAAACCATGGGCTAAGTCTAGGCGCCAATACTATGAGTCAAAACCATGGGACATATAATACTATGGGACGACTTACAAAGCATATGCGTCCAATACTATGGGTCAGTACTATGGGCTAATATAAACTATGGATCAACAAATACTACGGGATGACTTACAAAGCATATGCGTCTAACAACAATATACTAACAAAGTAAAGACATGGGTTCCTAGCATCCCCTCTCCCTTAGAAAAAGCTTTGTCCTCAAAGCTTTAGATGTGGAAATTGATGCAGAATCTGAAGGAGTGGGCCCCCTGTAGCATCCTCGGGTTACATTCCGAGCCACTGGAGCCTTTGGAGTTTTAGGGAGGATTGCATGGAAGGCTGTAGACGAAGAAGAACCATATCAGCGATGTGAAAAGTGCGCTCAGAATGGTGCTTATCGGCTTATTGTTTCAGTCGAATTCTTGCCATGTGAAAATTGTCCTGCAGAATGAGAAGAAGCTGATCACGGTTTCGAAGAATTGAGTCAATTTCCTGAACTGGGGAGTTCCTGAAGGTGTATGGAAGAAGAACTGGTGGTGCCTATCCAGAGACTGCTTCATATGGTGTCCTTTGAGATGTGGTACTATACCATGGGTGGGAACTAGTCAATCAGGTAGGGGTTGTTGCCCTTTTCGCTAGCAGGTCCTCTCAATGGGCCAACTACTTTGGAGTTCCTGTGGTACTCCTCACAATGAGTTTTAGGGCTTATGCCCAAGTAATTCCCACAGTTAAGCGGATAGGGATTATTCCCAAATTCGAACCTGCAACAGATGCGAAAAAAAATTTGGTAGAATTTTCACCCAGCGAGCCCAAGAAAGTGCTCTGATACCAGATGTGAAGAACCTGCAATAATTAATTAATGCAAATACACGAGATATAACTCAGAATCACTTTTACATTGATCATGGGCCACTTCGAGGGGGCAACCTCCTTTGAGCAAGCTCAATACAATTAACTTCACGGTGCCTTCATAGGCCTCAACACAGACTTCTATACTAATTCTAGGCGCCAATACCATGGGTCAATACTATGTGTCAATACAAACCATGGGCTAAGTCTAGGTGCCAATACTATGAGTCAAAACCATGGGACATATAATACTATGGGACGACTTACAAAGCATATGTGTCCAATACTATGGGTCAATACTATGGGCTAATATAAACTATGGATCAACAAATACTACGGGACGACTTACAAAGCATATGCGTCCAACAACAATATACTAACAAAGTAAAGACATGGGTTCCTAACAGCAGAAGAATGGGCTTCATCAAACCCTAGTTCGGGATCCTGTCCAAAAGATCTGAAAGTTTCAAAGGCAATTTTGAGGGGTCAAATTTTGCAGTTTTCAAATTGAAGTATACTAGCTTGATCAGTTCAGCAAGGCACATCTTTTCATCCATTCAGAAGTTTGAAATTCAAAATTTGAAATTTTAGGGTTTCTATGACAAACCCTAATCCAACTCCAGATCCAGTTTCAGCAAATCAAAGTGGATTGAGTTAATCCTAGAAGAGAATGAATTGGACACCTGCATAAGTGACGAAGTTCCAGTTCCAGAGGGATATGAGGCTAAGGCCTTACATAAGAATGCTACAAGCAATCTCGACAGGTATGACTTGAGGAGATACATGTATGTTTTTGAAATATGTTCATGATTAAGGTTATGATATGTTTGTCTTCACATTATTGAGGTTAGTACAATATTGATTAATTTTAGAATTGTCTTATCACCCTAGTAAAAGTATGAATGCATGTGATTAATATAAGACATTCATTGTTTAGGGTTATGACACTTATGATTGTACTAATGCACTGTGGTATTGTATGAGGATGATGTTTTTTTGCTAACATGAAAGGTACAAATCAAGTTCTAAATAAAGAACATATGACCATGGTGACATGAAGACAAAGACTCATGGATCACATAGAAGCTCTATTGACGAGGTATGTATAATTTGGTTCTACAATGGTTAACTTATGAGTTATGCAGGTTACTAAGCACAAGTCATTGAAGAGAACAAGAAGACATTGTTTGGGTATGTTAGACATAACTAGCAAACATGATAACCAGGTATGTTTTTCCTATATCAAGTTAGAATTCTACCTTGTGTTAGGATCTTATACTTTTGTATGAATGATAATGATTATTCTTGAAAGTTAGAAGTTTTGGTAATCAAGGGTTTATGCATATTATATTTCTTACTTTGATTGACGATATGACTAACTAGAAGAGTCCTATGGTCAAATAAGAATATGCATGAGTAACAGAAGTCTTCCCTGAAACCTTGAATACTAACGCTTATTACCTATGTATGAAATGATCATGACCATACATATTAAGATTATTTAGAATCATAATGTTTTGTTAGTATTGAGATTATACTAATGAATGTATGATTATGTATGAAATCTTGAGGATGACACAATGATGACACTAGTGCACACTTAAGCATGCATAATGGTCCAGGATGAATATAAGTTCAAAGACAGATAATCCAGGAAGCAAAGATCAAGAGGGAGCACACTCCAGTTCTTCCTGTAAGGAAGCAAGGATCAAGAGGGAGCACACTCCAATAGTTCCTGCAAGGAAGAAAATATTAAGAGGAAGTCCACCCTACAACCAAACAAACATAAGTATTTAAATTGTCATTTCTTGTATATATGATTTTGTTCAGTCATGTACATAGTTATGTTCTTATATTTAGGATATGTATTATGCATATTAGAAAATTTGCATTAATGAACAAGATACTACTAATATGAAAGTAATGGGTAAGTGGCCTATGGTACTGTACAACATTCCATTGCTATTTATCTAGAATGAAACCTCTTTGCTGACATGTTGGGAGTTGTGCACACTCTTAACAATGTTCTGGTAGAGATGGAAGGCATCTAGAAAGTTACGGGATATGGATAAATGTTGTATTGAAGCATTGGATAAGATAATTGCATGACTGCATGACATATATCTTTATGTGTAAGAATTTGTTCTGAAATCTATGAGAAGTTTCTAATCATGCAATTGAATTTGACTTGTAGGAAAGATCATGTACAATCACCTACAAAAGAAGGACTACAATATTTGTTCCAGCAAACGAAGTTCAAAGAAAACTATCTATTGAAGATATTGAAGAATTTGAAGTTCCCAGGATCTGGGATGCAGTAATGGAAGAATGCCATGATCAAGGAATACCAGTCGATCATGAAGAATGATATCTGGGATGTGGTCCTGAGACTAGAAGGGAAGTCTGTTGTGACTTCCAAGTGGATCTATAAGATCAAGCATGTTGCAGATGGTAGCATAGAGAAATACAAGGCGAGGTTTGTAGCTCGTGGATTCTCCCAGAAAAAGGGAATAGATTATGAAGATACTTTTGCTCCCGTAGCCAGATACACTTCCATTAGAACAATACTTGCTCTGGCTGCAGTGATGAAGTGGAAGATACACCAGATGGATATGGTGTAGTCGAAGAGGAAGTATATGTGGAGCAGCCACTCAGTTTTGAGACACATGACAGGGAGTCATATGTGTGCAGATTGAAGAAATATTTGTATGGCTTGAAGCAAGCACCTATAACCTGGTATGGTAGGATAGACAACTTTCTATATAGTTTGGGATTTACCAAGATTAAAGTGGATTCCAAACTTTACTACAAGGTTGAGGAAGGCAATCTAGTGATACTTATACTGTATATGGATGACCTATTTGTTACAAGTGAGGATTGGTTGATTGCCAACACCAAGAGGAAGCTTGTTTCCAAGTTCGAGATGAAGAACTTGGGGTATGATGCATTACTTTCTAGGCATGGAGGTGTGGAAGAGTGTAGATGGAATTTTCTTTGGACAAGGGAAGTATGCAGTAGAGATCCTGAAGCAGTTCGGGATGATGGACTGTAAGGCCATGGCCACACCTATGGCATCGAACCTGAAGCTTCTGTGTGATGCTTCATCTGAGCCGGTTGATGTCACGGTGTATCGTTAGATGATTGGGTTCTTGATGTACCTGAGGAACACGAGACCAGATATTTGCTTTGTGGTGAACACCTTGAGCCAGTTCCTAACGGATCCTAGACATGTTCACCTGATTGCTGTAAAGCATATTCTGAGGTACCTGAAGGGTACGGTTGATTATGGGCTCAAGTATGATGCGAATCAAAAGTTTAACCTGGAGGGTTATGTTGATTCAGATTGGGTAGGTAGTGCTGCAGATAGGAAGAGCACTTCAGGGTGCTACTTCAGTATGGGATCAAGTGTGATCTCTTGGTTTAGCAGGAAGCAGTCCTGTGTAGCACTGAGTATAGCTGAAGCAGAGTATGTCGTAGCTTGTTCGGCTAGTTGTGAGGCAGTATGGCTTAGGAATCTACTGTCTGAGTTATTTGATCTCCCATTGGATGCTACCTGTATCTTTTGTGACAACCAGAGTTGTGTGAATTTGTCAGAGAACCCGGTGTTCCATGACAGGTCGAAGCACATCGAGATCAAATATCACTATATCATGGATATGGTGCAGAGAGGAGCAGTGAAGCTCCTGTATGTTGCGACAGATGAGCAGGTTGCAGATGTGTTGACGAAACCACTAGCAAGAGTGAAGTTTGAATACTTCAGAGAGAGGCTTGGTGTTCTTCAGATTGAAGATACTTCAAGGAAGAAGTGATGGGACACATTTGCAGTAGCCATTCCAAGCATGGTAGTAGGAGGATCCTCCCATGGCTGTGGATGTAAGTGATGGGTGATGAGCATCAGGACGATGCTCCAATTACTGCTATGTATGATGATCAGGATGATCATATGTGATGAGCATCAGGACGATGCTCCAGATGATATGCATCAGGAAGATGTTGTGCCGATGATCATGTGATGATGACATGCATCAGGACGATGCTGTGACGATGATCAGGATGATCATGTGATGATGTACATCAGGATGATGTATGATGAGTATTAGGATGATACTCCGTAATCGTGGACAGGTTGTGCGATAAGCATATAATCTTTCCCTAGGAGATCTACAGATACTCTTGCGAGGTTTTTCCTATGGCATGTAATAGTTCCCTGGGATATCTGGCAAATACTCTTTCAAGGTTTTGCTTTGGGAGGACATATAATATTGCCCTGGCAGATCCGATAGGTTGAGAAGTACGCTCGTAATCAGTCCCAGGATGCTCTTTCAAGGTTTTGTCCTGAGGACATAATATTGCCCTCGGAGATCCGATAAATTGAGTAGTATGCTCGTAATCAGTCCTGGGATGCTCTTTTGAGGTTTTGTCCCGTGGCATATAATATTTCCCTGGGAGATCTGATAGGTTGAGTAGTACGCTCGTAATCAGTCTTGGGATGCTCTTTCGAGGTTTTTCCATGACCACATGTAATATTTCCATGGAATATCCGATAGGTTGAGCTGTGTGCTCGTAATCAGTCCTGGGATTCTCTTTCGAGGTTTTGTGGTGGTCACATATAATATTGCCCTCGGAGATCCGATAGGTTGAGCAGTAATCTCGTAATCAGTCTTGGGATGCTCTTTCGAGGTTTTGTGATGCACGTAATTAGTCTTGAGGATTCCACAGTATGGCCAGAGATGATGAAGACCTATAGGATATTAGGCCTACAATCGGCATGAAAAAAGGCTGGCTCTGTAGAACTTCCTATGACGAGAAGAATTGAGAGATAGCACCAGTGATCGAGATGACGAGTACAACAGTAGTGACGATGATGCTCCGTGATCCAGTGACGATGTTCCAGCTCCATAATTGAAGACTTGTGCCTATATGTATTGATGACTTGTGTCAAGAGAATACCTTCCTAGTTAAGAGGGAGTGTTGATGTATTTGTAACTTTAGAAGATATTCACTTGTATATTGTATGTATTACATTTGTACTTTATTGTATCCCCAACGGAGATGTATTATTCCTCCGATTGGAAGTATCGTCAATTGTACTTGCAAGTGTTGCAAGTTATATTGTAAGTGTCGTAACTTATACTTGATGGGTTATTAGACCACCCTAGAGGGGTTGGCCCAGTCAACATTATGTTAAGTGGTTAAGTTGGGGCCTACCTAGTTGAGTAAAGGTAAAGTTAAAGTAAAAGTATAAATAGAGAGCATGACTCTCTCATTTTACACATTCTCTCATTCACTCACTTTGCATTAGTGAGAGAGAGGAGGAGTGCGCACAAGTGGAGGAGGAGTATGATGCAGAAGATATCTATCTCTCGGGTTTGATCATTGTGATCCTTGTATTGGTGCTTATTCTATCTCTGAGGAAGTTGCGGGGTTTTTCACCTTCTTGGTTTTCCCCGGTGAAATGTTTTGTGTCTCTTGTCTCTTGTCTCTTATGCTTGATATGCTGTACATGTTATTCTTTCAGTTAAGATCTTAGATCTATTAAATGAAATGATGAAAACTAACATCAATGTGGCCAGAAATGGTGATTTGAATGGTTCCGTAGCAAATGATTGATACGCGGGTGAAGCTTGATGGCTCCATTATTGTTGTCCTTGGGATTGAAAAGCATTCCAAGTGGGACTAACCGCTTGTGCAGGTTGCATCCAAAAAGGTTGGTTACTTCCTGAATGTTTTCCATTCCATTGTGGAACATGATGCATGTATGGATTTCTGCCTTACATAGGTATGTTCCAATGAGATTGGTTACTTGGTGGAACATTGCCATTCCATTGCGGGATAGGATTAATGGGTGGATTTCCCCCTTGTGGAGGTGGGCCCCAATAAGATTGGTTACTTGTCAAAATTTGACCACTCCATCGATTGTTTCCTTCATTTTGATAAGTGTTCCAACGTTGATTTCCCCCTTGTGGGGGTGGTTCCCAAGAAGATTGGTTACTTCCTGGAACTTGCCCACTCCATGGTGGAATGGGGTTGATAGGTGGGTTGCCTCCTGGTTTGCTAATTGTTGGGGGTATGGGATTTCCCCCAGGATTTACACTAGGAAAAGTTGGATGATGACCTCCCGAGGCATTTCCACTCATATGTGGAGCCTAAACCCAATTTGCATTACTGTTCCATGGTCCATTGGTTCTGCGAGGAATATTGAGATTCCATGGTAAAGGGTTTCCCCCAGAAGTAGAACTTGGAAAAATGTTAGGTATGCCCAGAGGATTTTGGTTTAATCCTTAATTTTTTTGACCTTGAGTGGCCAAACCATATGGAAAACAAAAATTTGGTAAGGCACACCCCCCAGTAGGGATTCCTGTAGACGAAGTGGGTGTACTTCCAGGATTGGAACCTGAAACTATACCAACTGGCACTTAAGTGCTGGTTGAACTTGTGTTGTGTTGGGATTGATGTAGAGGTCAAATTGGAAGTATTGCTACTTCCAATAACTGTGGGAGGTTGTGATGATGTAGTCCCTTGTGCTCCTGAAGAAGCCATAGGGTCAATTGTGGGATTTTGCATATTAGTCCAATATCCAAAAAGAGGATTGATGTAATCAAGTGGTTCACTGATGTGAAGTACCACTGGGTCTGAAAGATTTGTCAAAGGCAGGTTTACGTGAGTAAATGTGTTGTTCTCTAGTGTTTCAATTTCAAAGGGAGCAAGATTATCAACAATTTTTGTGTTTTCCTTGGTAGGTGCTGTTTCAATATTTGTTTGGTGTTTTTCTTCTCTATCATTGTTAATTGAATCTAGAATTTGTTCAGTTTCCAAGTCACAAGGTTGGGTGTTTTGTATTCATCTCCATGATGTAGCGGGGCCTTCAATTTCTGGTGACTCACCTCACTACCGCCATGATTGGCGGGTTGAGAGAGTAGCCACTTTGAAGAATTTGATAAAAGGATGGTTTAAAAATATTTTTGATTTGAAAAAATAGAATCACCCAATCCTAAGGAAATCTAGACTCAACAAAAATAAAAAGTGTCCACATAGTAAAAATTACTATAGATACAAGCAAGCAAAATACTTTTCCAAAGAACCGAAGTTCAGTGAAAAGATGTATTAGAGGGCCTTCCAAAACTAGTAGCTACCGAGGGACATAAAGCCTCAAACAATTGCTAGCAACAAAGGTGTCAGAAACAGTTACAATAAAATTTAATCGCCAGGGGTGCAAGTGTTGGTTCCTGACCAATCACCTTCCCAAGGAGTAAAAGATCCAAAGTTTGTCTCAGGTACTGCAAGAGTTCCCCACTTACAATAGCCTATGTGATATCCTAGGAAGAGCCACTAAAGCTACCACTTCACAATCAACGGTTAGGCGAAACAGTTATAAGTCGGGGACAAATCTCATAAACAGGGACTCTAGAAAAGTGATGTCACCTTGAGGACTTGTCACTTCACATAGAATTCCTTGATGAGCTCATGTCCCACTAAACAAGAAAGAAGGGGGAACCACTCTTACTTATCCAGATTGACCTCGTGCTTAACGCATGTTTTAGAAGCGCTTTCCCGACAAGCGTTTTTTGCTACTAATGGATTTAAACTCTCAGTAATCAATGCTAGTTTCAAAATTTTTGTAGCCCAGGAGTGTTAGCTCTCCAAACCTAATCCAGGACACTAACCTAATCTTGTTGGTGATACGAAAATCAAATGTTGGTCAATTTTAGATTAAGTGCCAATTTTAAGGGTAGTTTGCTTAGTTTTAGGAGTGGAAGTGAAACTGGTGGTGTGTTGAATCGAAAAATATGAACCACATAATGCAATATGCTCACTATGCTACCTTTCAATTCGATGAATGTTCTAAACAAATGAAAGGTTAGAGGTTCATGTGTGTCTTTCAAACATGCAAAATGTTTTGGTAGATTTTGTATTTTTATGCACAGTTCTTATGAAATATGGATAATAATTGATTGCAAAGATCAATGTGAACCAAACATATATCTCAGTGGAAAATGAATCTAATTCTATTACACGAGGGATCTTTGTTTCTTGTTTGCAGGGCCACCCAAGAATGCAAGCAAAGAGGATACGCAGATCCCTTTGTAATGCTTATGAATTAAATTCTAAACTATTACACTTGAGATCCACTTTCTCATTCACAAGATCGCATGAAGGCCCAAGTGAAGAGGATACAGTGGCTCGAAAGAACAATGCTTGAAAAATAAAATCCTATACTATTACACTTGAGATCTACTTTCTCATTCACAAGATCGCATGAAGGCCCAAGTGAAGAGGATACGGTGGCTCGAAAATAAGGTGCTTGAAAAATCAAATCCTAAACTATTACACTTGAGATCCACTTTCTCATTCACAAGATCGCCCAAAGGCCCAAGTGAAGAGGATATGGTGGCTCAGACACAACTTATCATAAGAAAATTGAGATCTAAAGCTACAACTTCCTGTAGCTAGGGTTTTACCCCTAGCTTGTGCAAATGAGCACCTACTAAGGAGAAAGGACTCCTTAGTAGCAGTTCAGTAAATGTAAATTAAAATGCTAAAACAGAAATGTAAATTACTCTAAACATGTGCATGAAAAATAAAAAGAACAAGATATAAAGAATGGCTTTTGTATTAATTTTATCTCCAATGTGAAGGTTGGTGAAGCTCTTGCAATGTCCAAGAGGGTTGCTCCAAGCTCCAACTTGCTCCTTCTCTTTCTCCAATGGTGGGAATGGGCCAAAAGGGGCTCTCAAGGTGAAAGTAGCTCAAGGGTGAGCTAGGGTTTCAAGAGAGATTTTGACAGAGTAAGGGTGCTTATGACTGTGGATATGGAATGAGGGATCTCCATCACCTATTTATAGTTTTTTGGTGGTGGAGTGCTGGCCCATGGTTTTGGGAACCATATGGTTTAGGTCAGCTATATAGGGTTTTTTTCCTCCTTTTCCTCATTATTTTATATTTTTTATTCCCTTTTTAGAGGGTTTTTGCTATTTTTAGAGGAATTTTGGATATTTTTGGAGGAAAGAGGGGTTTTTTTATCCTTTTTGAGGCTTTTTTGATGGTTTTGTGGCCTTTTGGAGGCATTTTAGTGGTATTTTTAGGGGTTTTAAGGGAAATATGGTAGGAAAATGGACAAATGAGCCATGTAATGGGGTAGATGAGGTAGTGAACACTTTTTGGGTGTTAACACTTCCTCTAATTGTGCAAGATTATAATGAAAATACTTGTAGATCAAAAACAAAATTTGACTAATTAAAGCTTGTTTTTGCTTTTGGAAGAAAATTGTTTTCAAAATAACTCAAAGTGTGATGTTCAAATTTTTTTGTTTTTTCAATGCAAATGTGTTCAAATGATCTTTTAAAATGTTATAACTGAGATTTGGTTTCATGTTTCAAATATGCAAGTTTATGAGATTCATAAATTAAAGGGCCTTAAGGTTCTTTACACAAATTTTTCTGTTTTTTTCCAATTTTCACTATTTGCAAACTATGAAATTAATCAAAATTATTTAAAGATCAGTCCTAATCTTATCCAATCAGGGATCTAAAAGCAAAAGATGGCCTTAAGCAAATGGATCTACCACAAAATGTAATAAAAATTTGAAAGAAATGTCAATTTAAGCCATTTTTAAAGGTTTTTGGATAGAAATCCCAAATCTGAAGATCTCAAACCAAACCTTCCCAAATTTGTCAAAATTAGTGGTAAAATGATCTTAACATGTATTAAATCAATGTTCAGGTCTGCAAGTACAAAAATGAAGCCTAAAAGTGGCCCTAAAATAGTAAAATCTCAAAACTAGTTCTAGCAGTTTTTGCAAATTTGAAACAAGAAAGCTTTAAAATTATTTAAAAATATTCCAAATATTGAGAAAAGGAGGATCAAAAGGAGGTTTAAACTCAAGTATCATAGGTTCCTAATCCCATCCAAGAAGAAAAAGCACAAAAACCAAGACAAGGATCAAGAACCAAGCTCTCAAAACTCAAAAACCTGATTGGGACACCGTCTAGAACAGAGCAGAGCGCCCAAGGGAGTCAAGCACAGGTTGTACACAAGCAAGGTGATCCAGTGGCCCAGGTTTCTAGTGTACAAGGTGAGCCGATGCTTTGTTTACACAAGTAAAGTGCGCCTGCCTTCTAAAGCAAGAAAAACCGAGATATGGGGTCTATCTTGAAGGATTTTCGGAGTTTGAGAGTGGATATAGGTCGGTTTAGGGATTCTAAGCCTACAACAAAAGTTATTGAATGGATATTATGGCTATTTTGGTGTAGATCTGAAAGGTTAGAACACCCAAATATGAAGAAAATTTCAAGAAATTTCAACTAGTATGATCGCCAATTTGATAATAGCTTTAAAGGTAGGGTTAGATTTACATTAAATAATCTATCTTACTATGAAATGGTGAGTTCCAATGTCAGATATGAAACAATTACCACAAATTTCCTAAGATATTTAATCAATTATCAAGCATTTATCAAGATTTGAAACCATCATAAACACAAACCAAATGGAAGGAAACTTGAATCACTTCATATTAATCTAGAGAAGAAAGTACATATCTACCATGGAGCTTGATGTGCATCCTTCTTCCTTTGCCATGAGCTATCCTTTCTCCACCCTTGCTTTTGATGAAGTTGAGCTTTCCAATCTTCAAAATCTCTCCAGCATGACTTTTCTCTTCCTTTGTTCCCATTACTATGCCCCAAATGCCTTTGTTTTATAGCATTGGGAAATGGGCTCTCAAGTTTCTCTTTTCAATATGGGATTATCCATTTTCATGTTTTTTGATTATTTTCTCTCAAAAACCCACTTTCCACAGTATTTTTAGGATTTTGTGACAATTTTAGCATATTCAAGTACAATTAATGCACTTTTGTGCATTTCTTCTCACTATTTGACTGGTGGAGCTTAGATTTGAGCCTTTAATGAGTAGTTCAATCACTGAACCTTGTCTTCTTAAGCTACCTCTTTCTTCACTCAATATTTCTGATTGTGGATGTAGTGATTAGATAAGAGATGACTTGTTCTCTTGTGTACTTGTCTTTTGTCTTCATGTTGTGGGCACATAGTAAAATATGCTTCTTCTCATCACTTAGTTAAGGGTGTTAATTTGAATGTTAACAACTACCAACCAGAAGACACAACTAGTTTTTCAGAGCTGCAGATTTCCAACTGATCCCAGGGAAACTATATAAAATGGGACCAGATGAAATACTTCAACGATATGTCCTTCCTCATGAATAAGAAAGGATCTTGGCGGAAGATCACGACGAAATCGCAGGAGGACACTACGGAGGACGTGCCACTGCTAGAAAGATACTTCGAGCTGGACTATGGTGGCCGACGATGCATGGAGATGTAACAGACTATGCAAAAAGTTGCGATGTATGTCAAAGAATAGGGAAACTGTCACGAAGGGATGAAATTCCATTAGTGCCACAATTAACACTGCAGGATTTCAAAAAATGGGCAGTCGAATTTGTGGTACTTATCAACCCATTGGGAAAAAGAACAGGGTCGCGATACATAATTACTGTGACAGATTATTTGACACGATGGGTGGAAGCTGCACCAGTGAAGGACTACACGGTTGCGACTGCAACAAGGTTTCTCTTCGATAACGTGGTCACTAGGTTTGGGTGCCCAAATATATTGATGAGCGACCAGGGCACTCATTTTTTCAATCAAACGATCACAACGATGATGGAGGAGTTTCAAATTCAACACAGGAAGAGTACCCCATGTCATCCACAAGCTAACGAGACAGTTGAGGCATTCAACAAAATATTGGAGCATGCACTCACAAAGGTGTGCAACACAAACTGTGATGATTGAGATTTGAAGATTCTAGCGATACTCTGGGCATATAGAAGAACTTCCAAACGATTGATAGGGTAGACCCCGTTCAAGCTAGTTTACGGTTTGGAAGCGGTAATGCCAATGGAGTATATTGTCCCAAGTCTACGCATCGTAGTAGCCATAGGAATGAGCAACGATGGAGGACTTGAAGAATGGCTGGCGCAGTTGGTACAACTTGTTGAAGATTGGTTCATTGCAGGATTCCATCAGAAGGTAGAAAAGGATCGACATAAGGCTTGGCATGATCGCCACGTCAAAGAAAATAACTTTCAGCGAGGAGATATGGTCCTATTATACGATAGTAAGTTTGAAAAGCATCCAGGTAAGCTGTAGATGCATTGGTTTGGTCCCTACATAATAAATTTTGTTACTGACGGAGGTGCGGTGCAATTACAAAGGCTAGATGGGACGTTGTTGACAAATCTAGTAAATGGGAATTGGCCGAAACCCTATCACCATAACCAGGTGCATAGCAGCTTAGAAACAAATCGCATGAAAAAAAAACAATAAGGACAAAAAGTTGGAGACATGGAGAGATCGATCACTCTTCGAAGTTTAACATGCGGGAGTCAAGTCAGAGCATAATTACTATGGCTAAGCATCAACGGAAGATGACGAAAGTTTATGATGACACACTTTAGGAAAGAATCCGATGAATATGTGAAATATTTAGTGAATGAATTCTTGTGGCATTTTGGGCTTATTGAGATTCACTGAAACACTGCCAGGAAAGTCCTATTTTGAGGGACCATACGGGATTATTTTTAAAACCTATTTCTATCCAAAGTATCCCTTTGAGTCTAGTTTCTAATCCAATTGGAATTTTTCAATTTGGTTGTCAAACGAAAAAGATATGGTCGAAATACTGACTGAAGGTAGAGTGGACAGCTCAAGAATAGAGTTGGGACAGTCACATTTTGGGAGACCTAATTGATGAATTTTTAAAACTTTTTCTATGGCATATTTTAATATGAATCTAGTTTCCATAAAACTTTTAATCACTCAATTTCAATGTCGTATGACAAACTTATGACCAAAATACTAACTGACTGTCATAAATCTGCACTAAGAAAACTCTGCTTTCTCAGCTGTTCATTGGCATATTTTACCCATAAATTATTATCATATTAAAAACATATTTATATTGAAGGTACACATATGAATCCACTTTCACCTCCAATTGGAATCATGTCAATCCGTTATCAAACGAAAAAGTTATGCCTAAAACCGTGACTGTTGGTCTAGTCCAGAATTAAAAAAACACCTTGTCATGCAGGCTGTTACTGAGCAATTTGGAATATCATTACGTATAATTTTAAAAACATGTTTCTAAGGGACATAGAAATATGAATTTAGTTTCATTTGGATTTTGAATCACTCAAATCAGACAAGGAATGAAGAAGTTATGATCGGAATACTGTTGGTGAGTCGAGATGGCCATCGCTCTCCCACAGGTATAAAGTGGATTTTGCTTCGTTCATTTTTCTTTGGATTTGTTTTATAAGTAATTGCTTTTTTTTTTTTCATAAGTGTTGGGTGAAGAGAGACCAATCATCTCTCTTCTTCCATCATCTCATGTTTTATTGCAGGCAAGTGCTAGGTTTTTGCAGGTCCTTGGAAGAAGAATGTCAATACATGCACGAGTGACTCTTGAAGACTTTTTCTCAATTTGCAAATGGATTGAGCACATAAAATAATGGAGAGTTTGATGTGAAAACCATATGAAGACCAATGTTCCGAAGTCAAGTCCTATTGCTGCATGCCAAAAATCCTTTTAAGATGACATTATGCTCATCATCATCATTCACCAGCACCGTGATATGCCTATACATTTCCTTCTCCACTCTTCCATTCCATTCATTCCATTACCTTCTGCTTCATTCCATCACTTCCATGACCTTATGCTCCATTTCATCACTCCCATGCTATCCACTCCACTCACACCTAACCCATGAATAATGTCTCTCAGCTCTCTTACATGCTGAGTTACCCCTATCCTTTTTCATTTTACCAATAAAGCCTACTTGTTGGAGAAAATCTTTCATCCCTAGTTCTTCACAATCATTTGTTTTGTACTCATATTGGACGATGTGGAATTCATTAAGGTCCACCTTCCAATGGTCTTGTCCCATTGAACTCAATGCACTATCTGGGAAACAAGACTTGAGTTATGTATAGTACCTCGGAATTTTAAATGCATCAATGGTAAATTTCCTCGCTGATGATCAAGGGAATACATCAATGTCTCTTGTTTGTCAGATCCTACAGGTGACTCAACTTCAACACATACATTCGTAGTTGACAGGTTGTACCATTGTACCTTGATAGCTCATTGTCATCATTGGTGAGTTGTCTCGCATTGGTTAACAATTTTCATTATTGATTGGTAATCCAACGAAGTTTCTCCATGTTCGACTTCAAGAACATTCATTCACATGGATTAACTTGTACATAAGCGCAGATATCAGATGAAGACTATATACTTTTATTGTTCCAGCAGTTCAGCAGTATTCTTTTCATTCAATTGGCAGCATTTGTTTTCAGTCAGCTTGCACAGTTCCTCATCATGGATCAGATTCAGCCTTCATAAGCTTAATCTTCCAGCTACATCTCTCAGTAGTAGTTAACCAAGGCTTCCATTGAGGTAACACTTGAGGTAAAATAACATGAGTTTTTGATTTATTGAAGATTTAGGAATATGTCATGAAAGACCACTAAGCATTTTCCATTTCCATGTTTTATATAGCATCTTTTTATCCATCCATTCCCATCCTTTCCCACTCAATTCTATAACACTTCATCATTCATGGATATCCAAATCAAGTCCTTCCCAACATCCAAGTATGAAAAAATGATCTACTGCTGCTACACAAGAACTAGCAGTAGGAACACACGACATTGTTGTTGCTCCATGTGAACCTACAGTGGAAGAAGCATATGCTGCCACTCAACGAGGAATACATTCAAAGATTTCATGGCAATCAACTGGTTAAGGCATGAAACAAGTTGCAAGGTGATTCATTATGTGTCTTGCTTTCCATTGTTTGGTTATTGACTGTCCACATTTCTTCATTTCTGAGATCAGTTTCAACATTTTTATAACAATGGTGTAATGTCCCCATTCAAATAAGTGCATAGTAAGACAATCCCATCAATCCTACTAGTTTCCTAGGTTGGATGGGCACATGTGGGATGGTAATAAGAAAACTAATAAATGATATTTAGAAATTAGAAGGGTTCAAGCATTTAATAAATATGGTGAATAAATAAATTCAAGAGAAATTCTATGTGGCAAGTGGTTTTGGAGACATATGGAGGTGGTGGGACCCACACTAGCTTGATTTTTCAATGACACATGGCAGCTCTCTCTTGCCAATTCGAATTCATGGGAAGGTGAACACTCTTGGGTGAGTTGGTAAGTCATAACACATGGCATTAAGCATCTTAGGTTGAAATGGGATGGAATAGTAACCTCCACGGGAGAGGAAGAGTCAAATTGGAGACTAGTGGACACTTGGGCTAGATTCCCTAGTTTTATGACAACAATAATGAAGCATCTATGACATTTATGACAAAATTCAGACCTGAATTCTTACACCTGACTATTATGACATGTCATCCCCAAAAATAGGCTCAAGGAAGGTGCTCATGGAGTTGGGGGAAGCTAAAGAGACTCAAATTCGAATTTGGGAGAAGATGGAAGGTTGGAACTAGGATACAAGTGGCAAATGAGGAATATTTTCTAAATGGAAATTTATTGAATCTATTGAGAGGATTTAGACCCCTTGAAGGATAATTTTGGTTATAAAATGTAGAAATCAAGTATGATAATGGCTTTTGATGATTTGAGAAAAATTGCATTTGTGAAGAGAGAACTAGTGGATGACTAGTTTCTTGCCTTAGCCAATTTCGAGGGTGAAAGATTCCCATCGAAGTTGGTGTTTGGAGAGGCCACTCAGGTCCTTCATGGTGCTTTAATGGAGTTTTATTTGCAGGTAGAAGCTACAGGAATTTTCATGGTTTGTCTTAGTGCAACACTTTCTCTCCACCGTTTCCAATTTTGAAGGCATATTCGGGCTCCTTGAGGGATTGCGTTTTGGGTAAGATCTTGCACTCACTGGGAGAGATTCATATGATATTTTTATGATTTTAATAGCTTCACATCCTCTATTCTTCATATTCAGAAACTATCAGTTCTAAATACCCATTGACTGTATGCAAAATTATTGATTAATGAGCAAACAATGTCCATTTCCCCAATGCTTTGATGTATGACACTATAAGGTTGATTATTTCGAATGGATGGATGATTATTTGATATATTTTTGATTCATATAATACCATGGATATATTATACAAGTTTCATGTACTGTACTTGAGCATTTGAATCATTTTTACTCAGTGTGTTTGTATTGAGAGGTGGAATAGTGCCATTTCCCCAAGGGTCGAATTGGGGGTTTTTGCTGTTGAATGTGAGAGAGTTAGAACAAAAGTAAAAATCAATTAATGGTGCATATGAGACCTTAATAACATAATTAACACATTACATACCTCTGTTCATAAATTCGTGGGAGTTTGGAGGCATTTGGAAGGCCATTTGCAGTGTTACCGCGGGGGGATTTGATGCACAAATTACTAGTCAAAATTACATATATTGATCAGAATACAAATCAAGTTTGCAGTAGTATTTGGAGGGCCATAAAACATAACTAAACATAATATTCAAGTCTAAATACCATTCATACACTCCTACAGAATATTTGGGAGCATTTGGGTTGATTTGGAGGTCAAAACAGTAAAAATAGTCAAAGGTCGAAATTGGGGAAAAAGTGAAAAAATTGGCATTTTAATAAAATTTTGAAAAAGGGTCATTACAAGTGGTATCAGAGCATGGTCTTGGAACCTGATGGTATTAAAAAGAATCCAAACAAATAAACCACCACCCTTTGAATCAGTGGTTGAAGAAGAGATAGTAGCAGAAAAAGAGTTTTTTTCTAAAACAATGGGTAGAGAGGAGGAGGAAAAATTAAGACATACGGAGGAATTTATTGAAGCATTAAAACCATGTTTTGAAGGAATTACCATGGTTATGCTAGATATGAATAAACAAATGATGAAAAGTTTTGAATTGTTGGGTAGCCAACTTTCAGGCAAAGGGATGATAAGAGATAATAGTGGTTCACAATCAGGGGAAAAGATGAAAGGGAATGAGCATATTTTCTCAAGTACGAGACTTCATAATAGACCTGATGAATTTCAAAGCACACAAAGGAATACTGCACCTAATTTTCTCACACCCAAAGAAGATCCCAATCTTGAATTGGATTACAAGAAACGAGTAAATGATTGGAATGATTTGAATGAAGAGTGTAAAAGAGGTGTACCACTTAGTGACTACATTGATGCTATGCAAAAGATTAAAAGGAAGGGAGACAATAGGATTCCATTCCAAAACAAAGAATTGAATAGTGCTATTGGAAAAATGTCACTTCCTACTTTTGATGGTTCTTCTCAAAATTCTGCTAACACTTGGGTGCAAAAATTGGATCTATATTTTCAGCTGAATCCTATGTTGGAAGAGGATGCATTAAAAATGACCATTTTGCATTTGGAAGGAGATGCCAATGAATGGTGGTTTCATGGGATGAAAACCTTGGGTCATAATCAGGTTAAAACATATGGATAATTTGTTGACAGGGTACTAGAAAGATTTGATCAAAAAGATCCAGAATTGCCTTTCAAAGAACTAGCTCAATTGAAGCAAACTGGGTCCCCTACCGAATATATGTTGGACTTTCAAAAATTATCAGTCAAGGTGGCTGATGTATCTATGGGAAGATTAGTATTGCTGTTCACTGAAGGTTTGGCTGAACCCTTAAGAGGTTTGGTCAAATCCCACAAGCCAACTACATTAAAAGATGCAATGAGCTTGACTAGGGATCTCCAAAATGTGCTTCCTAGAACGAGATTTCCTCCTAAGCCTAGCTACAAATTTGAAAAGAAACCTTGGCAAAGAGATGGATATGATAAGAAACCTTGACAAAGAGAGTCATTTGAGAGGAATAAAAAAGAGGGAATAAACATGGATGAACTTAGAAAAAAGAAACTGTGCTTCACATGCTTCCAACCATGGACACCGGGGCACAAATGTACCAAAGGAAAGGCTCAATACATAGAAGTATTTTCTGATAATGTGGGGTATGATGGGGGCATGGATGAAGATGGACATATTTCAGATCAAGAATAGGCATATGAGACATCAGTATAAGAGAAAAGACAAGAAGAAAATCAGCCTTCATCGGACAAAGCAAGAATGGCAGTGCTTTCAGTAGTACCTCGCTATCATACTATCCGATGCAAAGGTGTGGTACAAGGACAAAGAACTTCAGTTTTGGTAGATGGAGGAGCCACTCATAACTTCATTGATGCAGAGATGGTAGAGAAAAGAAAGATACCTATTGAACCATTTGATGGCTTCACAGTTGTCATTCCCGGTCACAACACAATGCAATGCAAAACATGGGTTCCAAAGCTGCAAGTCACCGTAGGTAACTATACTTTTGTTGATAGTTTTTATGTGGTTGATGTTGCTGATACTAATGTGGTTTTGGGAGTGCAATGGATGTATTCAATAGGAGAGCATACAGTAAATTATCAAATTTTTGAAATGAAATTCCAAGATTCAAAAGGAGTACAAAGAATTGTGAGAGGGCAACACACTTATCCAAATCAAGTAGTAACTTGCAATAGTATGAGATCTATATTGAGGCATGGGGATATAGAATGGGTTGCTCAATGTCATATTACATCTCCCAAGCCAACTATAAATATTGTCAAACACCCAAAGGAGATAGAGAGACTTTTGCAAAAATATGTAAAGGTTTTTAGAGACCTTCCACATGGTAGGCCACCGGATAGGAGGGTTGAGCATAGTATTATTTTGGAGGAGGGTACTTCACCCATTCAGATACCACCTTATAGACATCCTAAAATTTTTAGAGATGAGATTGAAAAATCTATACAAGAACTCCTATAGTTGGGACTCATTAGACCAAGCTCTAGCCCTTATGCTTCTTCAGTAGTGCTAGTGAAGAAAAAAGATGGAACATTGAGAATGTGCATAGATTTTAGAGCCTTGAACAAAAAGACTATCAAGAATAGGTATCCTATTCCTAGGATTGATGAGCTCATGGATGAGATACATGGGTCCAAATACTTCTAAAAAATTGACCTTAGATTAGGGTATCACCAAATTCGAATGAAAGATGAAGATGTGCAAAAGACCGCTTTTCGATGTCATTTTGGCCACTTTGAATTTCTTGTCATGCCTTTTGGGTTAACTAATGCTCCAGCCACCTTTCAAGCATGTATGAATAGGATATTTTGCAAGCAACTAAGAAGGTTTGTTTTGGTTTTCTTTGATGATGTTCTCATTTACAGTAAAACATGGGAAGAGCATTTGCAACAGTTAGAGATTTTGTTGAAAATCTTGCAAGAAGAGTCCTTATTTGCTAAGTTATCAAAATGTGAGTTTGGGATGAAAGAACTACTGTATATTGGGAACATTATTGGGAAAGAAGGAGTGAAGGTACACATGGAAAAAACAGGGCTATCTTGGAATGGCCATCACCAAAAAATATTACCGAATTGAGAGGCTTTATTGGCATATGCACCTACTACAGAAAATTTGTGAAAGGGTTCTCCAAATTGACTTCTCCACTCACTGATTTGACTAAGAAGGATGCTTTCAAGTGGGATGAAGAGGCTGAAAATGACTTCCAAAAAATGAAAGAGGTAATGAGTAGTTGTCCCATACTTGCACTTCCTGATTTTACTAAACCTTTTGTTGTGGAATGTGATGCTTTAGGTGGAGGAATAGGGGCTGTCCTAAAGTAAGGCCAACACACCATAGCCCTTGAGAGCAGAAAGTTGCAGCCTCATGAAAAACTTTACTCCATATATGATAAAGAAATGCTGGCCATTATGCATGCATTGGCCAAATTCAGACAATACTTGGTGGGCAGCAAGTTTGTGCTGAAAACTGACCACAATAGTCTAAGACACTTTCTCACCCAAAAAGATCTAAATGAAAGGCAACAAGTGTGGGTAAGAAAGATTCAAGCTTATGATTTTGATATTGAATATGTCAAAGGAAAGAATAATATAGTAGCAGATGCTTTGTCAAGAAGCCTTCTTTTTCTCTCATGGATATTGCCAATGATTGGAAAAACATGCTACTAGTTGAATATGCCAAAGATAAATTTGCTTGTGATGTGTTGGATGGAATCAAAGGGGATGATAATTATAGGATTTTGAATGGGCTGATATATTATAAGGGAAGAATTTATTTATTTCATAACTCCAAGCTCAAGTACCAAATTTTGCAAGAAGCACATGATTCCCCACTAGCGGGCCATCCGGGGATCTTCAAAACTTATAGACAGTTGACGCAAAGATTTTTTTGGAAGGGGATGAAGGAAGATGTTCAGAAGTATGTGAATGAATGTAAAGCATGTCAACAAAGCAAATCAGAACTTACATGTCCATCCGACCTATTACAACCATTGCCCATTTCGAAGCAAAAATGGGATAATATTTCCATGGATTTCATCACCGGATTGCCTAAATCCTTGGGTAAGTATGGCATATATGTGGTAGTTGATAGGTTGAAAAAATTTGCTCATTTCTTTGCTGTTACATCATCTTTTAGTGCTGCACAAGTGGCTGATATTTTTTTCAAAGAAATCTTCAGATTGCATGGGCTCCCCAAGAGCATTGTCAGTGATAGAGATAGTAGATTTATGGGTGCTTTTTGGCAAGAACTTTTTAGATTGGTAGGAACTCAATTGACTCCAAGTACCATCTATCATCCACAAATTGATGGAAAAACAGAGAGGGTAAACCAATGGTTGGAAGGATACCTAAGAAACTATGTGGGAGGGCAGCAAAAAGCATGGGCAAAATGGCTACACTTGGGTGAGTTTTGCTACAACACCACTTATAATATGTCAATAGGAATGTCTCCTTTCAAAGAATTATATGGTTATGATGCACTTAAATTTACTGACATTATATTTGGTGATAGTAGAGCCCCAAAGGCTAAATATTGGGTGGAAGAGAGCCAAGAAATTTTAAAGCTCTTGAAAGACAATTTGCAGGTTGCTCAAAATCAGCAAAAACAATATGCTGATAGGCATAGAGAAGAAAGAACCTTTCAAGTCAATGATTTAGTATATTTAAGGTTACAGCCTTATAAACAAATATCTCTAAAAAAGAATAGAGCAAAAAAATTAAAACCAAGGTACTATGGGCCATACAAGGTAGTGCGGAAGGTTGGAGAAGTAGCATATGAACTAGAACTTCCAGAAGGGAGTAAAATACACAATGTATTTCATGTTTCTTGTCTCAAGAAAGCTCTTGGTCAGCAAATCATCAATTCAGAAATACTTCCTCCTTTGGATGATGAAGGTCAGCTCATACTTGTTCCGGAAAAGATTTTGAAGACATGGGAAAGAAGGTTGAGGAGTAGAATCATCAAAGAATATTTAGTGCAATGGAAGGACTTACCAAATGAAGATGCCACATGGGAAGAGGAGAAGATTTTGCAGCATCCAAATCTGAAATTTCTTGAGGACAAGCAATCTTGGGTGGGGAGGACTGTAATGTCCCCATTCAAATAAGTGCATAGTAAGACAATCCCATCAATCCTACTAGTTTCCTAGGTTGGATGGGCACATGTGGGATGGTAATAAGGAAGCTAATAAATGATATTTAGACATTAGAAGGGTTCAAGCATTTAATAAATATGGTGAATAAATAAATTCAAGAGAAATTCTAAGTGGCAAGTGGTTTTGGAGACATATGGAGGTGGTGGGACCCACACTAGCTTGATTTTTCAATGACACATGGCAGCTCTCTCTTGCCAATTCAAATTCATGGGAACGTGAACACTCTTGGGTGAGTTGATAAGTCATAACACATGGCATTGAGCATATTAGGTTGAAATGGGATGGAATAGTAACCTCCATGGGAGAGGAAGAGTCAAATTGGAGACTAGTGGACACTTGGGCTAGATTCCCTAGTTTTATGACAACAATAATGAAGCATCTATGACATTTATGACAAAATTCAGACCTGACTTCTAACCCCTGACCATTATGACATGTCAACCCCAAAAATAGGCTCAAGGAAGGCACTCATGGAGTTGGGGGAAGCTAAAGAGAGTCAAATTCGAATTTGGGAGAAAATGGAAGGTTGGAACTAGGAGACAAGTGGCAAATGAGGAATATTTTCTAAATGGAAATTTATTGAATCTATTGAGAGGATTTCGACCCCTTGAAGGCTAATGTTGGTTATAAAATGTATAAATCAAGTATGAGAATGGCTTTTGATGATTTGAGAAAAATTGCATTTGTGAAGAGAGAACTAGTGGATGACTAGTTTCTTGCCTTAGCCAATTTCGAGGGTGAAAGATTCCCATCCAAGTTGGTGTTTGGAGAGGCCACTCAGGTATTTCATGGTGATTTAATGGATTTTTATTTGCAGGTAGTAGCTACAAGAATTTTCATGGTTTGGTTTAGTGCAGCACTTTCTCTCCACCATTTCCAATTTTGAAGGCATATTCGGGCTCCTTGAGGGATTGCACTTTGGGTGAGATCTTGCACTCATTGGGAGAGATTCATATGATATTTTTATGATTGTAATAGCTTCATATCCTCTTTTCTTCATATTCAGAAACTATCAGGTCGAAATACCCATTGACTGTATGCAAAATTATTGATTAATGAGTAAACAATGTCCATTTCCCCAATGCTTTGATGTATGACACTATAAGGTTGATTATTTCGAATGGATGGATGATTCTCTGATATATTTTTGATTGATATACTGTCATGGATATATTCTACAAGTTTCATGTACTGTAATTGAGCATTTGAAGCATTTTTACTTAGTTAGTTTGTATTGAGAGGTGGAATAGTGCCATTTCCCCAAGGGTCGAATTGGGGGTTTTTGCTGTTGAATGTGAGAGAGTTAGAACAGTAGTAAAAATCAATTAATGGTGCATATGAGACCTTTATCACATAATTAACACATTACATACCTCTGTTCATAAATTCGTGGGAGTTTGGAGGCATTTGGAAGGCCATTTGCAGTGTTACCCCGGGGGGATTTGATGCACAAATTACTAGTCAAAATTACATATATTGATCAGAATACAAATCAAGTTTGCAGCAGTATTTGGAGGGCCATAAAACATCCCTGAACCTAATATTCAAGTCTAAATACCATTCATACACTCCTACAAAATATTTGGGAGCATTTGGGTTGACTTGGAGGTCAAAATACTAAAACTAGTCAAAGGTCGAAATTGGGGAAAAAGTGGAAAAATTGGCATTTTAATAAAATTTTGAAAAAGGGTCATTACAAATGGTTAACCATATTTTGGTATGATTTTATTCACATCTTGAAAGGCTGTTATGAATATTAATCAAGCTGAAGATAAGAAATAAAATGGATTTTGAGCCTATATACATGTGGTGGCAGTATATTTCTGAGTATGGCATTTTTAGTAGCATTGAACAATGGTACCACTTGTGGCAACTTCAACACAACCACTGAATACCATGTTATCATCACTGTCATTTCTGTTTTGATCATGGACCAGCAGTAGAGAAAAATAATGTACCAACTAACCAAAAGGCATATATTGCCATCACTCTTCGGATTTCCAAATTTGAAAAAAATGGTTCTGTCATGTATTGTTCTATTTGATATCAGCATTTCCATTCTTTTACAATACATCTTGAACTTCATCTACAACATTGGTTACATTTTAGCAGCTTTTTAGGTAAATATAGTTGGGTATTACTCAACATGACTATTTTGGAATGATGGCCTACTCTCTGATGCTGCAACAAGTTCTCTTGGGAGAGCTTCAATTATGATTTGCACAGTAATGGCAGCCTACATGATGAAGAAATAGGAAAAATTGTTGCTGCTATCAACATGTTTTCTTCATGAATGATTGGGGTTTGTTATTATTTGGCAATGGTGTTTATACTCATAAAATATTTAGGGATATATGATACTGTTTATGTTTGTTGAAGGCATGGAAATTTGATGGAAATGAGTTGAGATGGATATAGGATAGCAATGCTAATGAATAAAGCCTCTATTTGCAATCCTAAGGGAAGTTTTCAATCAGCTGTCCAATCAATGATGATCTTGTAACCATTGCAAAGAAATTTCCAAATACTATGAATCATTAGTTTCAATTCATGATTTCATAATTCATATTCAACCATCTATTTTGCTGCTAAAATCTACAAAGAGAAGGTATTATCAAGACAAATTCAAGATCAGCTTGTGTCATTTTTTTTAACAGCAGAATACATACTTTAGGGATTATGATTTATGTAGTAGCCTGACCATTTATATGAATTTTTGGAGCAGCAATACACATACATTTTTCTTTAGCAAGATTCATGCTTTGTTTTCAAATGGATGCCTAGTCTCTAATAATAAATGAATCCTACAATAGTCATCATCTTCAACAGAAACATGGTTTACTTTTCTAGCGGTGAATGTTGGCTATAGAATGCATATCACAAAGGAAGCACACAGTAAGTTGATCTGCTAGCAAGAAGTGTTGTTCTTTTAAAAACAACAAGGAGGCCACAGGAAGAATTGATCATGCACTTGGGATGAAGTTATTTTTGATTGCATGAGGACATGCTATTTCATTAGTTTGGGGGAGTGGTTTTCGGCATTCTTTGTGTAATTCACTGCTAACTATTGTCTGCTAATGTGAATGCTTAGATCAATCTTGCAAACATACCTGTTTTTACTCATTCACAACTTACAAAAGTGCAGAGATTGAAGTGAGGATATCTTGCAATTGGTAAACTGGATTCTCATGATTTTTGGACAGGAAGTGCATAATATCAAGATGAACAAACCTGGTAAGTTTCAGCCCAATCTAGTGCATGGTTTTTGAGAAAATGGCCACCATCACCTACATCCTTTTTGCCTATATCTCGATATCCATGCATCAGATGAATTTGAGCTTTGGGGAGCAGAAGCATTATGTTAAGAGGAAGATACTCACCAATTGTCAGAAAAAAATACTTCACGGATTGAGAAAAAATGGCCATCATCACCTACAACCAATTTGCATTTTTCTCGAAATTCGTGATGTGGGTATCTCTGATTTTCCGTGTGGAGATGCATTGGACTTGTAGTAACTTGCTTGCAAAATTTCAGCCAAACCCAGTTTGTATTTTGGGAGATATTAGTTCAATAAGTTTGCTGCAACACTAGCTGTGACTCTGCCAATTTTGTCGATTTCCCTATTCTGGCAGCTGTGACTCCGCCAAATTCTCCGCTAAATTCTTCGCTAAATGGCTGTGACTCCGCTAAAATTTTTGCCAAATTTTATAGCTGTGACTCCTCCACTTTTGACCATTTTCGCCTTTTTCGCACAACTGTGACTACGCCACTTTTGGCCATTTCCACCAATTTTCGCAGCTGCGACTACGCCACTTTTGGCCATTTCCACCAATTTTCGCAGCTGTGACTCCACTATTTTTCGCCCATTCCACCTTTTTCGCACAACTGTGACTTCGCCACTTTTGGCCATTTCCGCCAATTCTCACAATTGTGACTCCGCCATATTTTTCCTATCTACGGCTGTTACTCCGCCAGATTTGGCCATTTTCGCAGCTGTTACTTCGCTAGATTTGGCCATTTTCGCAGCTGTTACTTCACTAGATTTGGCCATTTTCGCAGCTGTTACTCCGCCAGATTTATCCATACAATAGCTGTTACTCCGCCAGATTTGGCCATTTTCACAGCTATTACTTCGCCAAATTTGGTCATTTTTGCAGTTGTTACTCCACCAGATTTGGCCATTTTCGCAGCTGTTACTCCGCCAGATTTATCCATACAACAACTGTTACTCCGCCAAATTTGGCCATTTTCGCAGCTGTTACTCCACCAGATTTGGTCATTTTCGCAGCTATTACTCTGCCAATTTTTTTGCTAAATTTCGCATTTCAACTGCAAATGTGCCAATGGTAAAATGAAAGCAACAATTGAATGAGTCCTTCTAGTTTGGACGCTACACAGGTATTGGGTTGCATACGGACATGCAATAAGTTCAGTTTGGGGGAGATGTTGGATCACGGATTTGTCCATATTTTCATCACCTTTCGACATATATTTCATCCCTCTTATTCCTATTATTATCCATTGATCATTCCATTTTCCATCCATTTGCTGTAACTGCACGTAAAACACCATATTACTTCCATTGATGCTTTAGTGGTTAATAATGATTATTTTCCTTTATCTTTGATGAATTGAAGACTATTATGCATAATTTTACTAATGATTGTTTATGGAGTGATTTTTCATATCAGCAGCAGTAGCAACCATGGTTCAAGCCTCCAAAGTTGGCATGCTAGCACACATACACATGGAGATTCAAAACATGTTTTCATTCCTAGGATTGATTATGTGCATTTGTGACTTCAATTCGTGCTCAAGTCTAACATGCCAGCCTCCAGCTCATACTCAAACTGTTCCAACCAGAAACGTGTGCCAGATAAGAACACAGTGATTCACATCTCAATTTGCGGGCAGCTGGAGACGAAGCTCGAAAATATGGGACATGGGTTTTGTGCGCAACGACATCATTTACCTGAGTAGAGAGGAAATCGCCAAACAAAGCTACGGTTTGAGTTATATAGCTGGTTCTATGAACATGTAATTCTCAGATTTACTGTTGCGGCTGGTTTTACAAATTAGCAATTGGTTGAAACAGATCACAAGTTGGGGATTCGGTTTCTCATTCTCCTGAGAGCATTTTATGTATAAATATGTAATCATTCTAATGTAATGGAGGAAGATGGAAAACAATGTTATGTTGTATGATTTGATCCAGACTCTACTGTAATGATTCCATTCTGATAATACATGCTGGCAGTTTCTTAATTCTGGAGTTGTAGACTTTCATTGTGGAGATCCAGCTCTGCTCAGTGGAGGAAGGGCCCTCTTCCCTGAGCAGATGCTGATAGTGTTGATTGTTATCATGTAGAATTGCTTATTTTTTAGTTCATGCTTTCATTCATTAGATTTATCATAGTTGCTTTTATGTTAATTTCTTTTTGATAGATCATTGGCCAACATAGCATTTCTTTTACATTCATGCAATTAGATCTTGCTTCATAAGAATTGATTTTACTTGAAGTGTGATTAGATTTACAGTTTGGTTTTATGAATAGATTTTAGGTTTGATTTATTTTCGAGAAGGTGTGATCTAGTTTATAATCAGTTTTGATTTCATACCAATAGATTAACAGTGTCAGATAGAAATTGTGCTTGCATAGATCTTGCACGATAGCTTTGAAATAAAAGACTTCCTCGGGTTGATAATTTATGTTTGGGAGTTTCAGCTGTTTAATTAATTAGACAATTAATCCAACCAACAGAGCCGACGAAAGCGCAAGATTAGTTTAGTTAGTTAGAATTGGTCATTTGGACCATTTTGTAACCGTCTTAGTTGGCTATAAATAAGGACTATGATTTTAAGGCTAAGGGCATCATTAGTTGATGGGGTAATGAGTAGATGAATTGTGTAATGTTTTTCTTTGCTTTCGGAAAGTTTTGTATGGATCCACGATAAGTTGTTAGGAACTGTCCCTGTGAAGGTTGTATCGTAGGTTTTGATGAGTTAATGTATGAAGATGTTCAGATATGTCTCTTTTGTATCTCTGTTTGTGTTGAATGATGAATGCGACCTAAATACCCGCGTTATGATTAAGTTCTGTAATTTCTGTTGATGCGATTGCCAGTTTTACCATGTTAATGTGAATGTCGATTACTTATTGAATATGAGAATGGTGAATGTATGTTTGAATTGGTAAGCATGATGCAAAGCTAAATCTATGGTTTCTGTAGCGATAGAGTGAGAATATATGCATGTCCTTTCCCCACTGCGAAAACCTGGTTCCTGCAGCCCCCTTAATCATCTTGGGTGAGACTTCACTCGCTCCGGGGGTGTTGCTGGAAAGGGTAAAATATTTCTAGGCTGGTGTTTAAGAGTGTTTGGTTGGTGGTTATTGACAATAGTGCGAAGTGAACCCATGTCGACATATCTATGTCAACAAAACGACAAGTCAATCGTTTCATCAAAATGGATCTTCAAAACAAAAAAATCAGCAGAAAGAAGCATTGAAAAGTACAAGGAAATATTTGTAGCCGAGGGTTCTATTAGAAGGAAGGAATTGATTATGAGGAAACTTTTGCTTCTGTGTCCATATATACTTCAATTAGAACCATTCTTTCCTGGGAAACCAAGATGAAATGGAAGTTACATCAGATGGATGTAAAGATGGCGATGGCGTTCCTGAATGGGAAGATAGAAGAAGAAGTATATATCGAACAACCAGAAGGATTTGAAACAATAGATAGAAATTCACATGTATGCAAACCGAAGAAAGCATTGTACGGGTTGAAGAAAGCACCTAGAGCATGGTATGGAAGAATTGATATCTTCTAATGAGCTTTGGATTTAACAAGAGTAAAGAAGATTCTAATCTTTATTATAAGATTATGGATGATGAACCTATGATACTACTGTTGTATGTGGATGATTTTTTCCTAATAGGAGAAGAAAATCCCATCAATGAATGCAAGAAAAGGCTTGCAATAGAATTTGAGATGAAATACCTTGGTATGATGCATTATTTTCTAGGTCTTGAAGTATGGCAGTTTCCAGATGAGATCTTGAAGAGATTTGGGATGATGGATTGTAAGGCCATGACTACTCCGATGGTGACAAAATTGAAGCTCTTGAATGATGCTTCATCAGAGATAGTAGATGTCACCATGTATAGATAGATTATTGGGATATTGATGTACTTGACCAATACTAGACCATATATATGTTTTGCTGTGAACACATTGGGCCAGTATATGGTGGAGCCCAGACATGTTCACTTGATTTCAGCAAAACATGTGATGAGGTACCTAAAGGGTACATTGGATTATGGACTCAGATATGCTTCAGATAGTGGGTTCAGGTTGTATGGGTACATAAAATCAAATTGGGATGGAAGTGCCGAAGATAGGAAAAGCACTTCAGGATGTTGCTTTAGTTTGGGATCAGGCATGATCTCATGGCTCAGTAGAAAGCAGCCCTGTGTTGCACTTAGTACAACGAAAGCTGAATATGTAGCATCTTGTTCAGCTTTTAGCGAAGCAGTGTGGCTTCACAAGTTGTTGGTAGGATTGTTCGATGCAGATATTGATGCTATGGATATACTCTATGACAACCAGAGGTGCATCAATATGACAAAGAATCCTGTGTTCCATGATAGATCGAAGCACATCGAGATCAAGTTACACTATATCCTGGATATGGTGTAGAATGGAGCTGTGAAGATCGAGTATGTTCCTACAGAGGAACAAGTTGGTGATGTCCTGACTAAGCCTCCGTCTCGCATAAAATTTGAATACTTTAGAGACAAGCTTGGTGTGGTCCAGAGGGACCTCTCTCGAAAGAGAGAATGATAGTTCCAGTTCCTAGGGAACAGATGCCGGTCAAAGGATGACTGATTCCGGTTGAAAGATGATTGAAGACCAGTAATTTTTGACTGATAGAGTTCCTGTACTTAGGTGATGGATGTCAGTCAAGGGATGAATGAAGATCGGTACTTACCGACTGATAGAGTTCCTGTTGTTGGCACTATTTTTGAGCTAAGTAGTTGGAAGAGGTTAGGCCCATGAAAATGATGAGTAAGCCTAAGTTCTGACCTTGCAAATGAAATTAAAATATGAAAATATGCTCAGGGTTATGTGAAGACAGAAATAAAGGGAGTAGATCTATAGCAATGTAGATCCACAGTTGCAAAACAATTTCGCAAAAGGTAAGATGCTTGGTCTAAATGTTTTTTTTTTAATATGGGTTGGAATGATGTTAACCTGCAGGAAAATCGTCCGTCAGATCAGTAGGTGAAAACAATTCTATGGTCACCAAACGTTTCGTTGATTGAACATGCAAGGATAAATACAAATTTCAAATCATCGAAATTTGCTAGGATCCACATATTTCAACGGCTAAGATCTAGGGAAGAAATGAATCTATGGTGGTTATTTATTTCTCTGATACAACATGCACGGGAAAAACAAACTTTTAGATTTGCAAAAATTTGGTAGGGACTGCGCTTTTAGACGGTTAAGATGAAGATAGGACTTAGATCTATGGTTGACATTTATTTCACAGATTAAAGGTGCGGGGGAGGCATCATTTCAAAGGATGAAGAAAGTGGATTTAAACAAGGAGAAATATCAATGGCACAGGTCATAGGTCAGTCATCACTGCACGAAGCATCAACATTTGGACACAGTTCAGGCCAAGATAGATATCATGGCACATCAGCTGAAACTTTTAGAGACATGTTTGATCCTCTATTCAAGAAAAGACTTCCATTATTTTGGGAAGAAAAGGGTGCTATGCTGACACAAAAGGAATACTAGGACAAGTTAATTGAATGCAGATTGGATCATGCGAACTTTGCTGACATGCACCAATCATTATCTGGAAAAACAATTGTGGACAAGCTGGCAGATGAGTTTGAAATGTTCTTTGTTTTCAAGCATGTACACAGTTTGCAAAAATTTTTCATACAGGGATCATGTGGAATTGCACGTGTTGCTAAAGGAGTTAGCTACTTTAGATCTTCCATCTGCGGAGTAGTGGAAAACAATAGAAAAAATATGGAAGATCCAAATACACATTGTATGGATGAAGATGTTGAAGATCGTGGAGAATTTACTGCTGAAGAATTAGTTTATTTAGGCATTTAATTTATTTTCTCAATTCAATTACTTGTTAATAAGTTTTGAATGACACATGTAAAGGCAGTTATGCCTATTTTAAGTAGTTTGTTTTTGTTTTAGCTCATGGAGCAACTGTATAAGAACTAATGAATATGATGAAAAAAGGGTTGGAACCCATGAGAATTGAGTTTTGTAATTGGAGACCTATATTTAATAAAATTGCAGAGCGAGCAAGTTGTTTAACTAGAGATTCTTGTGTTATTTACTTTACAATTTGTACTTTATTTTTCTCATGTGAATGTATTCCCTGTTATCTATTCCATATTGTTATCTTTTTCATGTTTGGATAAGTGTAAATTGAAGCAGATTTCATATGTTTATGCTCTGTTTCTTTAATTCCAAGCATTCACAAACCTTTCCCCACTAAAGTTATTACGGAATTAATCTTATGATGCCTCTGTATTAATGGACTGTTTTCACTTTCTTCTTTATCACTACACAAATAACTATTTTGACTGTAGATGAGTAACTACCCTGCCTCTATTAAGAATTCCATTACAAAGACTTTCCATTTAATATTATAATGTATTTGACTCCATGCCTAATAATCACTTGATATCAACTATTTACATTACTAATTTCATTTCTTTAAAATATATCTGGCCTTTGTATTCATAAACCGAGAGATCCCTCTCTGGAAAGAGAGAATCCAACTTTCTTTCCTAAATCTTGGTTTTGTGGTTACCTTGAGATGACCTTCTTACAACCTGAGTTACATTTTGAGTGCTAACATATTGGCGCCGTTTCCGGGTAGCGAAATTTCAAATCCCCCTGGGAGGAAACGACAAATATTTCAAGATTCCAATAAAGAAAGGATTTCTGTGGGAAAACAAAAATTTCTGCATTTGAAGAAGGTTGTACATTTTCCCTGGAGACTCCACATTGATTTTCAAAGAAGATTTCAAAAGACATCCCGGCTTTCAGGAGGGCACACACACGAGGTAATCCTAATTCTTAAATTTTACAAAGTGTGCAAAACCCAGAGAGTCTGTCATAGACGTAGGAGTGGAAAAGAAAAAGCTAGTATTTATCATACTGAAAGGTCTTTATTTCAAGAAGAGTTCTATGGTTTTCAAGATTTATATTTGGGAGTAAATGATGGAAATAATTTGTTAAGATCGAAATTAGAATCATACTTAAAGCAAACATAAGTTAATCCAAACAGATTTGAGTCATAACTATTAGATTCCCTATGGAAAAATTTGCAAAGTACTGTAAAAGTTGAAGAAAGTAGCCTTCTTTTTCAAAACCTCCCAGCCTCATATTACCAGATTTGTTCACAATCCTTCTCAAAACTCTCTTGTATCACAAAATCCACCTGTTGTACCAAATCCACCTAGACCAATGGCAGCCAGGTTTGCACCTTTGGATTTGCTAGCTGTTTTGAATGATCTCCCTCAGAACTAATCACAGAGAATCTCTTATATGATGGAGAGGGGAAATTTTACAACAAAAAAAAAATATGGATAGATTTGAGGATTTCATTGACCTCAAAGAAGTAGATCATGATGATGTGAAAATGAGGTTGTTTGCTCAGAGTTTGTCAGGAGAGGCAAAAAGGTGGTTTAAGGATTTACCAGCAAGATCTATCCTTACTTTTGAAGCTTTTCAAAACATTGTTTTGGATAGGTGGGAGGAAAAGAAGATCAATTTACAAATATTATCTCAATACAACAATTTAAAGAAAGGGAACTTTGAGTCTGTACATGAATTTTCTAGCAGATTTATGAAGGCTTACAATTCAATTCTTGCTGATATCAAACCATTAGTAGGGGCAACTAAATTACATTATGCAGATGCTTTTGATGGGGACTTTTTCTTGTATGTTGAGAGAGAGGAAATTGGCCACTTTGTTAGGCATGTTTAAAGATGCTCTAGAAGTGGAGGCGAACTTAATGGCTTCAGGGAAAATGAAGAATAGAGTAGAGGCAGATAAGAGAAGACAAGAAAATCAACTATCCACCTTTGCCCCTTCTTCTGCAAGTGATGTCAAATTTGAAATGATGATGAAAACCATGGATAGATTGATGGACAGGTTGTCTATAGATAATAGACTCATTAATAGAGAGAAACCTGAAAATCAAGTAAGAAATCCAAATTTTAGAAGACCTCCGTTTCCTCAAAGAAACCAAAGAAACCCTGAAGATCAGCAAATAAGACCACCATTCCCAGAAAATTTGGTTGATGAGGAGGGAGAAGAAGATTCAATGAATAACCAGATTCATCACTTTGATGATATTGGTTCTGAAATACATTTAACTGAGGAAGAGAATAATTTATTCACTCAAGAAGATGAAAATCTTATTTCATAAACATATTCAAAACAATATCAGAGAGGGTATCAAAACGCCATTGATGATTTTCAGAAAAAATTAAATTTGAGAAGTCGTGATGTGATAACAAATAAAGGAAATCCCAATCCAAATCAGCTTTTCAATGATCCAACAAAATTTAGAAAAAAAACAAAAAGAAAAACAGAAAGATATTACTGTACAAAAAAATCCAGAAAATAAAGAGCAAAAGTCAAAAGAAACTAAACAGTCAGTGCCAATTGATGTGGATGGACCAATTTAATCCTTCAATTTGAAATTAGAGTTATCAAAGATTAAGATTTCTATCCCGTTTAATGAATTTTTGAGGAACAATGAATACAGAGAAGAAATCACTAAAATGGTCAAGAATCAAGGTGATTACCAACCAGATATTTTGGAAGTAACCGATGAATCTCCCACTATTGTATTTGGACCTAAAATTGAAGATACAGATGATGAGGAAGTCCCTCCTTTTTATCTGATTCTAAATATCAATAATATGATCTTGCACAATGCCATGCTAGATTCTGGTGCATCTCATAATCTAATGCCAAGGGTAGTAGTGTAAGGTTTGGGATTGGAGGTTACTAGGCCTTACAAAGACATGTATTCTTTTGATTCTAGAAAGGTTAGATGTCTGGGATTGATAAAAGATATGGTGGTAACCCTTACACAACTTCCAGCTAAAAGCATTGTAATGGATGTTGTAGTAGCTAACATTCCTCCCAAGTTTGTCATGTTGTTGTCAAGATCTTGGGAATCAAAATTGAAAGGAACTTTGCAAATGGATATATCATATGCCACTATACCTTTATTTGGAGGCAACAAAAGTTTTTATAGAGAGAAGAGGTTAGCCTTTGTAGTCAACAATCAATATAAGCCTGAAAGCCATCCTATTTATGTTGTTGATACTGATTTAAGATCCTTTATATTTTTTAATGATGGGCCTCACACCGATCCTAAGGTTCCTTTACAGATTGAGTTTAAAGAGGATATGGAATTTGCAAAAAGACAAGAAGCCTTAGAGAATAAGAAGAATGAAGAGGGATTGTGGACCATTTATTTTGATGGGTCCATAAGTAAAAGTGGGGTTGGTGCAGGTGTTTGGATTATATCTCCAATAAGAGAGTTTAAAGATTTATCTTATAAATTGACTTTTGAGTGTACTAATAATGTGGCTGAGTATGAGGCTCTGCTGCTAGGTTTACAGGATTTGAAAGGTATGGGAGTGTTGTAGGCACAACAGATCCCATGTTCTAATTTGAACACGGGAGCCCCAAGATTCTTAATGCAAAGGTAATGGGTTAAATTCCTTTATCAATATGGGGTGTTCCATCTATCTTATTATGAATTTATTCCCTTTGCATTGTTTTGAGCTTAATTGGGATTTTCCCTTTTGAAAATTTCTAGTTTTTTCACTATTTTTCTGAGTTGCGGGAAGCTCCGATTTTTATTATAAAGTTATGTTCATCCCGCAATACAGCAATTGTGGATTGCAGGAGTTTTGTTTCACTTTTTGGAATGTTGTCATCCCTTAACCCGCAACCCGCAAATTGTGGATTGCGAGAAATCCTTGTAAATAGTTTTGAACTTTTCGTTCCGCAACCTGCAATTCGCAATTGCGGATTGCGGATTGCGGAAAAGTGGATTGAATAATAAAATTGCATTGCGTGTTTCCGTAACCCACAACCCGCAATTGCGGATTGCAGAAATATTATTTTATTTTACAAAGAGTTGTTTGCGTTCTCGCAACCCTCAACACGCAATTGCGGATTGCAGAAACTCTTTGATCCGTGGGTTTTCTAAGTTGCGATCCCGCAACCCACAACCCACAACCTGCAATTGCGGATTGCGGATTGCGGGAAGAATGTACATAGTTTCAAAATAAACTCCCGCAACTTGACCCCACATCCCGCAAGATTTGATCTCAACTGTTCATTCATCTTAATCCTACGACCCATATTTTATTTGTTGAAAATTGATAAACATATGGGTTTTTTCTATTTTTCCTTATCATTTTCATTTTCAAAAAATTACCTTGCTGAGTGGATTTTCACTGCGAGTTTTACCAGGGGTCGTTTTCACCGTTTTCAGTTAATTCAGGTTAGTTTTCCTGTCATTTTCGCATGCTATTATTTATGGTTTTGTTGTTTATGAATTAGTTTTGATTTTGTGTTTTTCTATTTATCAGAATTATTCAGTCTTGCAAAATATCACGAAGTACTCGATCCAAGACTACTCACAAAGACCTGCTGACCAAAGACCCAAACTCTGGTATCTTCTCAGACACTAGTGACAAGATTACTAAAACCTACCAAATTCGCTGGTCCAAAATCTACTCAATTTTTGATAATGATGACCTATCAGACATCTAGAATGACCAGCTTGCATATGAGAGAATTAGGGATTCCCAGCTTCATGCCATTGCTGCAAGACACCTTATCATTCCTTATACTGATGCGGTTAAATGGATTGTGGACCACGCTAATCCTAAAGACTGGTTGTTCAATGACAACACAACGTCACAATTGGCTACTTTTCGCCCTAAGGTTTTCATCAGAGCCTATGCTCTTAAACCGACCATCCAACCCCTTAACGCTGAATTCGTAGAATATTCTAAGACCAGGTTTAATTTTAACGAAATGCTAAAGTCATGGATGCATAAACCTAATAGTTTCATGCCTAGGGCTGATAACCTATACTCGGTTTCCTGGTTTAGAGAACCTTACTCCCTATTGGTAGCCATGTTATGCAGATTGTATGGTCTCCCAAATTGTTCGGTATTTAAAGTTGAATGGGCTCCTGTAGCCCATCATGTCCTAACGACTGGTGAGTCATTCCCTTGGGTGTCTATCTTGTCATTTGAACTCAAGACAACCATTCAAACTTATCAGCAAGCACCGACTCTAAAGAAGCCACATTTCTTCTTTTCAACTTTTGTCGTTGATGTATTTTGCACTGAATTTCAATATCCCAACATCGGATGGATTTAGACTCCATCAGACCCTCCTGTCCATATTTATCATTCTGCATGGTGGGAAAGCAATTACGTACCTTTGATATATGACATTTGTGACCACTTCCTTGGAAGTATTTATCTTAGAATATTCAAAGAACAGGCTCCTGCATTCTCAGATGATGCCAAAACCTTCATTACTACAATTGGTGACTGGTATGTGTGTGAATCCTTCTCATATATCAGGGTTTGGGGAAGCAACACTATCCATTTGATACCCAGGATAGTTCGAGATAGGTTGGTCATTGAAGAAGTTTCCTATCAAACTGTTACTGATGGTGTGTATAAAAGGCTCACTGGTCCTAAAAGGAAGGGGTGGCCTAATTTCCCCTTGAATCTCAAGCCATTGGCTATCCCAACTTCAACTTGGGCTACAGTGTTGGGTGACAGAATGCTTCTTTGAAATTGGGCTATGCTGCCAAAATAAGACATGATCCAAAGGGATTTCTTGATGCTCATTTCAAGCAAAATCATGTGAAAATGGGTTATGTTCATGAAGAAGTTCTTGATGACTCCATCTATTAGGGAGTAAACACCTTTTCTGAAGTCCTGTCTAGGGCTAAGGGTAGAGATGAGCAAAACCAAATCATGCAATATCAATAGGAACTCAAAACCAGAGTTTTGAGTTATATGAACATGCAACTCAAGATCACTGAGCAAGCAAGAAAGGATGGAGAAGAAAAGGAAGCTCAGAAAGTAGTTGTTCCACTGATGCTGACCTACAGTGAAGGAGATAAAGGCAAAGGCCTTATGGAAGATACTCCTAAGCTGAAAACTATTGATGAATTTAGAGAATTAACACAAGCATCTCAACAATTAAAGAAGGGACTAGCAAATATGACTTCGGTGTTGGACACCCAAGTGGTTGCAGCTATTGAGTCTACTGCTAGTATTCAGGTGACTCCTGTAGTTACCTTGATTATTGATCATCAGGTGATGGTTGTGACTAAGCCAGCTAAAGGGCAGAAGAATCAGACTTCTGCATCTGAAATCCCTACCTTGAATATTATTGACAGTGATGTTGAAGATGAGGTACACACTTCTGTGCCTCTGATTGAAGAAGTAACTGAGAATTCTTAATTAGTTATAGATTTATTGAATGCTATTTGTTGGTCACACTATATGCCAATTAATTACAACTAACACATAGGATGCTCAATATAAATTGTCAACCTAGTGAAGTCTTTTATTTCAATGGAAGTAAGCACCGTCTATGCATAAACATTTCAAGTAGCTAATTAAATAAATGGAGATAAATGATCCTGCCTATTTGCTCAGCCAAACTTGTCACGTCCCCATTTTGACCCTTATAATATTTTGGGCTATAATGTAAATATTGTATGCATATTATGTATGATTCCTAGCGTGGAGCTCAAGGCCAAGGCCCCGCTAGTGAATGCTTGACCTTGAAGAGGCAAGTATTGGATATTATGCTACCCATGTGCTAGTGAACCATGGGAATTGTAAATATGCATTTTAATATAAATGCCCACAACTAGCTATGCAATGCAATAAGATATGGGGGCATGATGTTTACAAGGAATTGGGAGGGAAATATTCAAACCTTTGAGCCAATCAAGTCAAGCCAAGTGTCAATGAGAGAACCCATCAACCCTCAACTACCCATGCTGACTTTTGTACCCAATCATTTACTCTCCCAAGAGTTGGTTGAGGTAGTTAATGCCTTGGGGAATGGAGAGGTATGGCTGTCCAAATTCCGGTATGGGCAAGCCACCCTTCATGGAAAATCGTGTTTGGATTCTTGGGCAAGAAAAGAGCCATGAATTTCTCCCCAAGCCATTATTCACCCATCAGTTTTTCTCTCTCACACGTTTGGAGCTACTTGGGCATTTTCCTCCATGGTTTTGCCGTGTCTTCCTTCATTCTCCTAGCTGGGAAGGGCGTTTTTGTGTTGTATAACAGTGGGAAAGAAAGGGAAATCGATTTGGGGGCCATAGAGGTTGTTTTGGCTCACTCATTGCTTGTATATCTGTGGGAGAAATCATTTTCTTCCCTATGGTTGATTTTCCCTCTCACAAATCCATTTTTGGTGTGCCCACGTTTTGGGGAAAACCCATGTCCATCTATTTCTAAGTCCCATTGTTGGAAGTGTGTTTCCAAGCCCATATCTGAGTTTTGTGTGTAAAAGAATGTTGGGGTTGAGATGGGTATCCATTTCTTTGGTTGAGTTGAGCTTGAGAGTCCCAACTTCCTTGTAGATATCATGCCCAACTCGGGGGTGGTCTCTGAGTGCTAAAAGAATATAGGCTGGGCAGAGACCTATGGTTGGGTGGAACGTTGCAACAACATAGCTAGTTGCTTGGGACGACATTACAAAAAGATGAGTATTTTATTGTGTTTTGCTTCTGCAATGTTTTAATTGATGGCTATCTCGATATGCTGGATGATGTTTTATTCCACTGTGAATGTTCAATTGATTTGCATCTGCACACATATGCATTGTATTGTAATGCCATTTTGTTTTATTCAAAAGAACGGGGCTAAGTTTTGTGTAAAGCCCAGATTTTAGTGCCATGTTCCCTTCCTTGCATTGGATAGATGGGAGGGGACGTGACAGATGGTATCAGAGCGATGGTTGCAACATTTGGGCCTTCATGGGCTACCTATCACAGTTGCAAAGGTAAGTATTCCTCTTGCTCCACACTGATCATTAACAAAATTTCAAAATTTCAAAATTTTCTAAGTGTTTTTGCCAAGGCTGTGTCGACAAAACTCGTTGAGTGGAGATGACATGGTCGGCGAATTTGGCTGAGTGGCGCCGAAAAAGTTTGTGGAATTTCAAAAAATTTTCTAAGTATTTTTGAAAATTTTTCTAAGTATTTTTTATTGGTTGTGCTGACGTGTTTCAGCGAGTCTCATGGAGTTGAGCCTATATGTTTCAGTGAAACTCGCTGAGTGGAGCCGACACGGTCGACGAATCTAGCCGAGTTGTGTCGGTGAAGTTGCGGAAGTGCCCGGGGAAAGGAAGAAATATTTCAAAATTTTTCGAAGTGTTTTTCGGCGTCAAAGAGGAAAGTTCGGCAGAACTCGGTGAGTTGGTTCGAAACGGTGGCAGAACTCGGCGAGTTGGTCCGAATCGACGGCAGAACTATGCGAGTTTGTCTGAAACGGCGGCATAACTCAGTGAGTTGGTCCGAAACGGCGGTAGAACTCGGTGAGTTGGCCCGAAACGGTTCGGAGGAGATTGGTGAGTCCACCGATCGGCAGAACTCAGTGAGTTGGCCCAAAATGGTTCGGAGGAGATAGGTAAGTCCACTGATCGGAAAAAATCAGCGAGTTGGCCCGAAACAAATTGGAAGAGATAGACGAGTTCACCCTTTGGAAGCACTCAGTGAGTTTCTCCGAAACAGGAAATTTCAGCTCTTTTTTAGTGAGATTTTTAGGTGCCGAAAATGGAAAATCGCCATGAAAGTTATGCGCCAGATTGCGTGAAATCAAGCCCCCTTGACCCCCGTCGTCCCGGCCTGGAGATAGTCATTGAATGTATGAAAGACATTCTCTATGCTTGGAATGTGCACTATGAATTGCATGAAGGGATTGTGGAATCCTTAGTAAGAGAAATTGGTTGTAATATCCATTATGGAGGATAAAGGGGAAATCTCTCACCCTAAACTATTTATGTTTATAACATAATAATTCTATGCTTGGAAAGTACCAAGAATGAATGTTATACATGTCTATATATATTGAATTGCTAATTCGTGAGAAGATCATAGCTAATGATCGCTTGTGTGCATGGTAGAGAGCCCATGAGATTGGATCAGCTATGATGTGGAAGAGGAAACTCCATGCTACAATGAGGAAATTGGAAAGGGAGAATTCCTTCAGTCCTCTCTTGCTATTGTATTTATATTCCTTGAATTTTATATACTGGAAATTATGGCATAGGGATGTTAGAAATGCAAGAGAGTAGCAGATTAAATGCATATGAATTAGCGGGCATGAGTAAAGAGTCATTGCATAGTGCATGAGGATTGGTTATGCATGAGCATGACGTTGCATATAGGTGAAGGTAGCAAAGTTACACATGCAGTAGCCATTAATGGTATTGTCCATGGTTGATGACAATTAATGTTGTTGATAATGGTTGTGGGAATTAGACCATAGAAGCATGATTGAAAATGCAAGAGATTAGATAGATAAAATGAATATGCACTAGATGGCTTATTATTAAACATTGCACAGTGCATGTGAAAATGTTTGTGTATATATATGATATTGCATATTGGTAAAATAGTGAGGTTTTACACATGCAATGAGCTACTTAATATCATTGTGGTGGTTGCTAATAATTAGTTGTGTTCGCATTGGTGTAGGACCAAAGAAAACCGAAGCATGGCTAAAGATGAGGATGATGTTGTTGCATATGACCAACAACCTTATGAGGAAAGGATGGTGCAACAAATCTATGATCACGAGGTTGGAAAAAGGACTGTGTAGCATTGGTAAGAGGTCAACTAATCACGTAACATCAAGCGATGTTAATGACAGCCATGCAGGTGAGGGTTATTTGTGCTTAAATTGCACGAATGTTGAAAGATGATTTGGTAAGATCTCTTCAACTATGTTTAAACTATGTTGATTTGGTTTGCATGTGGTATTGAGTGCCTGAATGCGAATATAATCCTACCAAGTACGGTCAGGTGTGGGTAAGTGAAGGAAAGGAGCCTTACACCCTATAGTTTCGTAGAAACCTCAATGCATTCATATGAAATTATATCATACCATTTGTGTATGTTGGTTGTGAGTTTAACAACCAAAGCAGGTGATGACTTATGGTCATGTTAAAGTGTATGCCATATGAGATATGCATGGTTAGGCCATAATATGTTGAAATGCTGAGTATTCCTAGATTAATGCAAGGTGGTATTGAGGGGTTATGCATTGAGTGAATGCACATTAAAATATTATGTAAGTGTTGTGAATGTGCATGCATATGTGTGGGTGCACATGTTGAGATGCATTGTGTGAATGCATGGGTGTGACATATATATGTTTCAATGCAGTTAGATAATAGATGAAATGGTGGACTATTGTTAATCCTAAGACCATTTCATGAGTTGCTGTGAATGCAGGAGAATGATTGCATGAAGAAGATAGACATGTTGATGGGCTACTAAGGGTGCCCTGTTGAAAGGACATATTTGTATGGACACGAAGTAATGAGTATCTAAAGCTTTGTTTAAATTGCATAAATGATGTGTTTGTGTCTTGTAATTTTATTATGATAAGGATGCATACAAATATATTTGTATAAATATATATTTCATTATATTTCAAATGTTAACAACTAAGGGTGTTCGAGTTATTGAGTGTTATAATTCTGAGATCACTTCAGTGACTGTTACAACAATGAAATATTATATGCATAGAGACTTACAAGTGTTTGGCTGATTGAAGTTCCAAATTTCAAGTAGATTGTTTTGAGCATGTGTAGCTAGGGTTTTACCCCTAGCTTGTGCCAATGAGCACCTACTAAGGAGAATGGACTCCTTAGTAGCAGTTCAGTATATTAAACTAATTAAGCTAAAACAACAATTAAATTACTTCTAAAATATTGCATGAAACATAAACATCAAATGAAAAGAATGACTTTTTCTATTAATGTTACCTTGAGTGTCAAGGTTTGATGAAGCCCTTTGCAGTGTCCAAGAGGATGCTCCAAGCTTCAAGATGCTCCTTCTCCTTCTCTAATGATGGGAATGGGCCAAAAGGTGGCTCTCAAGGTGAAAATAGTTCAAAGGTGAACTAGGGTTTCGAGAGAGATTTTGGCAGAGTAAGGGTGCTTGTGATTGTGGATATGAAATAAGGGATCTCCATCACCTATTTATAGTTTTTTGGTGGTGGAGTGCTGATCCATGGTTTTGGGAAACACATGGTTTTGGACAGCTGTATAGGGTTTTTTCTTCCTTTTCCTCATTATTTTATATTTTTTATTCCCTTTTTAGGGGATTTTTGCTATTTTTGGAGGAAAAGGGGGTTTTTTAGCCTTTATAGGCTATTTTGAGGGTTTTATGGCCTTTTGGAGGCATTTTAGGCCTTTTGGAGGCTTTTTAATGGGATTTTTTGGGATTTTTAATGGAAATATGGTAGGAAAATGGACAAATGAGCCATATAATGTGGTAAATGAGCTAGTGAGCACTTTTTGGGTGTTAACAGATTGCCCCCTGATGTGCGAGGGCAGGAGCTCATCGTATGGCCGATGGACATCATAAGTCATGAATGGTTTTCCTGGGTGTGGAGAGGAGAGAAGAACAAACTGAAGCCCGGAACAACGATCCCGAACAACTGCAAGAACTAAAAGTACATAACCTCAATAAAGGATGAGGAATCATCTGATCATATGGACGAGGCGGGCATTCCCATGCTCGTATCAGGATATAACATAATAACAATGGGGTCCAAAAAATGGGGACCTGAAATATACATGACCTCGAATACTGACTGAGGAATAATCTCAATATATGGACGAGGCGGGCATACCCATGCTCGTATCAAGATACATAAACATAACTGTGAGGCCCGAAAAAAGGGGACCTGAAAAAATACATAACCACTGTGTACATCATAAGTGTCCAGAAGGAACACAAAATCTGGGACATACTACTGAGCGGATCATGTGTGAACTGCAGAACTGGGGCACTGGAACAATCAACAGTGCTGCTGAGTGTGGTACCAAAGGAACTGATGAGCTGCTGGATCATAGTGACTGGTGTCATACTCCCCATGGTACACTGGACAGGAACTGAACTGGGTACTCAAGGAAGCATATAACTGGATGACTTCCGAATACAATCGCCAACGCAGCCCGAACATCCACGGGAACATACAACTGGGTGTTCCGAAGTGACTCACCAATGTGCTAGAGTCGGGGGGAAATCCGGGGTCTTCGACTAAAAACTGATGGGATATAATCCTACGCGATCCTCAACGATGCGATCAAGGTGCTGAAGTCGAGCATGTGAGGAACAACCACTCGGAGAGGCAATGATGTCTCCTCTCAGAATGATCCGTAGGCACTTACCACAGATGGTGATAAGTCCAAGGCGTAGGGACCTCTGGGCCTATCCTCTAGAGTAGAGGAGCTGTCGTTGACAGAGGGAGACCTGCAACTATCAAGGCAATGATGTTTCCTTGACAGAAGCGCGAGGTAGAGAACCGAAATGGGATAGTACTGATGGCAGGACTGACCAAACTGTGGGGGGAAAACTGGGCAAGTAGAGTGGGTGGACTCAAACTTCCTTTGTTCAGAGTATGATAATGGGAATGATCTGGCAGCATATGAAACTGACGGAGGGGAAAGGGATCATAGCTGTAATGGATCTGGGAGGATTACTAGCTGAGGGAGACTCAAGTTGGTGTACAATGGCAGGAGACTGCAGAATACTCTGAACAAAGGCGACCTGATTGGGGGTGCTGCCGAGATGATCGACCACAGTGCCATGAGGCACGGGAGGATACTTCTTCATGGGTTAAGGAACTAGAAGAAGTGTGTGTAAAATGATACTGTCGTGTGGATTTTACGAGCCCAGGACAGTTCATGCTCGTGGTGGCTTTCAATTGTAAGGAGTCTGAAAGCGATAAGAAGACTCTGAAGTGATGGAATGGTACTGTCGTGTGGATTTTTCGAGCCCAGGACAGTGCATGCTCGTGGTTGCTTTCAATTTTAGAGAGTCTGAAAGCAAGTAAGAAGACTCCAGGGGGTTGCTTCTTCGTAGATTTAGTCTCCAAGGCCCAAAGAAGCATAAAAGGATGCAATGAAGAACTCTTCTAGCCGGTGTGACTAGAGCATTCCTTTTTCGTAATTAGTCTACCAGGTCCGGAAAAGGGTTAAACTTATACCAGGTAGACGCCCTTTCAGGTACTTTAGCGAGCATGAAAGGAAGCAAGATTGCTCGGCGAGCTTTTCATTCTTTTAGGAGTCAGAAAAGAGCTTAACGGAAACTCCCTAAGTGCCTTTTTCGTAAAGGACTTGTCCAGCCCGAAAAAGGGATAAAATTATACCGAACAAAAGGAATGGCCAGGCAAGGAGGAAGTGTTCAATCAAGGTTTAGTAATGATGACCAAGAACGAGGGTAGGTGGGAACACTGATGGACCTCCTTGCGGGGTAGATGAAATGGTGGCAAAATAACGAAACATTTGCAGTATGACAGGAGTGAATGGCTCATGTAAAAATGTGGAACAATCCGATGGCAGCCGATGTGGCACGCAAACCGAGGCAACAAGGTGTTGGGACACAATGTTGAAATTGTACCAAGTGAGAGCGAGAAATGATCTCAAGCATCATCACGAGCTCGGAAAAATGAATCCGGCGATATAAAGGATGTCAAAAACGGGTAACGGTCGATGTGGCACGCAAACCAAGGTGACGGGGGCACTTTGAAAAATGCCCAGAAAATCTGAAGGTGAGGGCGAGAAATGATCTCAAGCATCATCACCAGCGCGGAAAAATGAATCCGATGATATAAAACATGTGAAAAACGGAGAACGGCCGATGTGGCACGTAAACCGAGGTGACTAGTGGCGTCTGAAAAATGGGTAAAAAATGACAGGGTAAAAATAATGCAACGAGTTGACCATTATGATGGTTGCGTCGTGCTGGTTCCAGTGGTGGAAATGGTTCGGAAAAACAAAAACAAAAAAGAAAGTACTGTACAACGCAGACCAATGAGGCCGCGGGTTTCTTTTTATGGGTAAAAACGCTTAAGATACAACCCATTACGAGGGTTGCGCAAAGGACGGCCTTCAGAGTCAGCTAAGATGTATGCCCCCTTGCCGAGGCAGGTCTGCACGATGTAAGGGCCTTGCCACATGGATTCGAACTTCCCTTTACCGGTTTTGTCATGGGCTTGGTCGTAGGCGAGGACTAGGTCCCCTTCGCGGAAAGTTCGAGGGTGAACATGTTTATCATAGTCGGCTTTGGAGCGGTTTTTGGCAGCTTCGATGTTCTGGAGAGTGGCCCGACGGTCTTCATCGGCTTGTTCGAGGTGTAGCAGACGCTGCTCGAGGGGGGTGGTGTCAGGGAGAAGCTCAACGACGATCTGTAAGGCAGGGATCTGACACTCGATGGGGAGAACAGACTCTATACCGTGAACTAAATGAAATGGTGTAAAACCAGTGGCGGTCTTAGTGGAGGTGCGATAAGCCCACAAAGCAGGGAACAACATGTGGTGCCAATTGGACTTATGCTTGTCAACTGTTCGTTGGAGGATGGTTTTAAGGATTTTATTGATGGCCTCTACTTGGCCGTTCCCTTGGGGGTAGTAAGCAGAGGAAAATTGGTGCTCATACTTAAGGAGGGTGGATAACTCACGCTAGACGGCATCTTCGAAGTGTGAACCATGGTCAGAGACTAACTGCTTAGGAACCCCGAATCGGGCAATGACATGGTTGAAAAAGAAGCGGGCAGCAGTGTCAGCGGTACAATTAAAGGTAGGCATGGCTTCCGCCCATTTGGTGAAGTAATCAACAGCGACAACAATATATTTGTGGCCGTTGGCAGACTGGGGTCTACATTCCATGAAGTCTATGGCCCACTTACAAAAGGGCCCAACGGTGACGACTGGGTGTAACGGAGCAGGAGGTGTCCGGGCCTTGGGGGCAAAAAGTTGGCAGTTATGGCAGTGTTTGACCGCAGTGATGCAGTCAGTGAAAAGTGTGGGCCAGAAGTATCCGGCGCGGACGACCTTTTGGGCGGTGGCCATCCCTGAGAAATGGCCTCCGCAGGCGCCGCTATGACAGTCATTAAGGACGTGTTCAGCTTCCTCATGGGTAAGGCAACGACGAAGAATTGTGTCAACCCCGCGCCGGTAGAGGACATCGCCTAAGAGGAGATATCGAGAGGCCTGGTGGCGGATGCGACGGCGTCCATTTCGTGTAACTTTGGGTCGGAACTTCTGCGTGCGTAGGTATAACAAGATATCACCGTACCAGGGGTCATCGGACGAGATAGTGAACAGGTGATTGTCGGGTAACTCATCGGAGATTGGTTTGGCCGGGAGAAGGGAAGGGAGATCAGTAATGAGCTGGGCAAGCGCGAGGGCTTTAGTGCTCTTAGGTGTTTTGAAGGTAAGGTCATATTCTTGGAGGATAATGACCCATTTGGCAACACGACCTTGGAGTAGCCGCCGGTTTAGAAGATATACCATGGGGTTAGAGTCGGCGACGACTGTGGTATGACTCATTAAGATGTAGTGTCGCAATTTTTGAACGGAAAAGACCACTGCTAGGGCAAGTTTCTCCTCATATGGGTAACGTAGTGGTGGACCAGACAAAGTCTGGCTAACGTAGTAAATGACGTGCTCCTGGTGAGAAGCGTCTTCTTGAACTAAGACTCCAGATACGGCATGCTCGGAGGCCGACACGTAAAGGATGAAGTCTCGAGTGAAATCCGGAGGGGAAATCAGAGGGGCTTGTGTGAGGGCCTTCTTGAGGGCCTCGAATGCAGCTTCTGCTTGCGCATCCCAGACGAAGGGTACGTGGGTGCGGAGCAGGCTCAAGAAACCGTGAACCGTGGTGGCATAATCAGGAACGAAGCGTCGAAGGAAGTTAGATCGCCCCTGCAGACTTTGGAGCTGCCGGAGCGTGCGAGGAGGGGGGAGGTCTAAAATAGCTTGGACCTTTAGAGGGTCAACAGTAATTCCTTTCTGGGAAACAATGAAACCCAACAATCGGCCTGCCGGTACGCAAAAGACACACTTGTGTGGGTTCAAGCGAATTTGGTATTTGCGACAACGCAGAAAAACTTGCCGAAGGTCGTTAAGGTGGTCTGATCGTTTCCGGGAACGAGCTGTGAGGTCATCAAGGTAGACTAACAGGATATGGACCAAGTCGTGGAAGCAATAGTTCATGGCCCGCTGGAAAGTGGCACCAGCATTTTTGAGGCCGAAAGGCATGACGCGATAGGCAAAGGTGCCCCATGGGGTAGTAAAGGCAGTTTTGTACTGGTCTTCCTTACGGATCTGAATCTGATTATATCCGGAAAAACCGTCCATGAAGGAGAGGACCTCATGCCCCGCACACGCATCTATGAGTTGATCGATGAACGGCGTGGGGAAGTTGTCCTTGGGACAAGCATGGTTTAAGTCACGGAAGTCAGTGCATACGCGGATGGTGCCTTGCTTTTTGTTAACTGGAACGGGGTTTGAAACCCAAGTGGTATAGGCAATAGGATAAATGAACTCTGCCTTGCGCAGCTTCTCAATCTCGGCTTTGACAGCTGGGAGCTTTGAGGGATGAATGGGGCGCTGTTTCTGACGAACGGGGGGTACATCAGGCCATGTGTCAATGTGGTGTTCTATAATGGCGGGATCAAGACCAGGCATTTCGGTATAGGACCAGGCAAAGACGTCACGGAATTCTTTGAAATGTAGTCCTCAATCTCTTGTTTACTGCAGAATGCTCCTAAAGTAATGAGTTAAGGGGCATGACCTGGAGCAGCAATATCAACTTGGATGACAGGTGAGATGTTGGCCATGTTACCTTCCTCGAAGGCATCCAGAGCAGGAATAGGGTCCTTGAACCAGTCGACCTTGGTGGGGAGGAAGTCTTTGGATTCGACCGCGTATTGGGTAGCGGAGCTAGAGGAAGACGCTTCTGGGATGAAATAGGAACGGTGGTGCATGTCATCCCAGGGATAATCCGGGGCAGTTAGGGCCTCAAGAATCTCCTCGTCAGTACGGAAAGTTTGCGTCGTCAAATCGGTTGACGAGGGGGTAGTGGTGGAAGAGATCATATAGATGGTATTAACCTCTCCGGAAGGTGAAGAGTCTGGGGGGTAGATCTCCTCAATGGTAGGTGGTGCCGTCTCAAGATCCAGATTGTTCATCTCATAGAGAGCCGCTCTGTAATCCGGGAGATCGGGACAATGATGTGAATAGTGCCCGTAAATACCGCAGATGGCGTAGGAGTGGTTGGTACGTAGGGACTTATCTTTAGGCTTAGGAGTGGGGTTTAGTTCGATAGTTGGGATGTTGGGGTCATCATCGAGCATTTGCATGTGCTTCTGCAATGCGGGTAACTGTGGGCATTGGTGGGTCGCATGGCCCAACTCGTCACACAGCGAGCATTTGGGAGGAGCACGAAACACTGGAGGGTTCTTGACTGTCTTTGGAGGTGGTACGGCAGTGTAAGGTTGGGGACCTCTGCCCCCAGTGGGTTTGGGAGTAGGAGGAGGTGTCGTGGAGGACGAAGGGGTAGAGACACCGGGAGGTGGCTGAGTGGTAGTAGCCATGGGTTGCACCGGCTGGAGGACGACATCAGGTGTCGGCGGGCGAACGGGAGGCGAAAGATACCATATAGGTAATCCCAAGGTTAACCCAGGGAGGCTAAGGGTAGCCATGACCGGGGTGCTTACTACTCCCGATGGAGGGACTAGGAAGGGGATCGTATGGATCGGTGTAACACCAATGTGGCTAGGTACCAGTGGTGGTTTTGGCAACAAGGGTGGTTGAGTGTTAGGTGGTAGGTTGTCGTGGGACAAGGTACATAAATCAGACATTTCGGGCGTAGATGACGGCGAAGGAATGGATTGAAAGGTGGAGGTCATCGGCGCGTCTGAGTAGACTCCAGGCCCCGTAGAGGAAACAAACGAGGTGGTGGCAGGAGAAACAGGTTGTTCAACCATGGGGAGAACATTTTCCAGTGCCGCCGGAGCACTGGGATCATAGTAGGTGAGCTGGTCAATCTTAACCACGCGTCCTTCATGGGGGAACATCATGGTGCGAAAGACAGAAGAGGCAACCGCCCGCATGGCATACATGTAGCTGCGGCCAAGTAAAAGGTTATAATCCAATTGGGCATTGATTACCTCAATATCAATGAGTACAGTTTTTCCACCTAACTGGACGGGGACGTTGGGTAGGAGGCCTTGGGGCTGGGCCGAACGACCGTCGTAGGCGCGCAATGCAGTGGTGGACTGCTGGAGAGGAGGGGACCCCAGCTTCTGCCATACAAATGTAGACATAACGCATGTGGAGGCACCCTCATCGATGATGCACCGATGGATGACAAGATTCCTAACGGAGACAGTAACTTGGAAGGCTAAGCTGGAAGGTAGGCGTGGTTCAGACTGGTCTAAATCAAATGCCATCAAATGCGAATCAGTTGGGTCAATCCCCCCAATGGCGGAAAGTAAAGTCTTGCACTGGGAAGGGCAGTTCTTCAAGACTTCTAATGCAGACATGGCTGCGGGAGATTGGGCTAGGTCGTCTACGATGTTGTAGTTTGACGCAGCGCGCGCGTTAGGGTTATTGTTGATTCGGCGAAGTGGGAAACGAGGTGCTTTCGCAGCGCCATCTATGGGAGGCGGAGGTATACGTAATGCCTGATCGGTGGGATAGGCGTTAGTAGGTTTATCCGTGGGAGTGGCTTCAGAGGTGGGGCCATATTGGTTCCGACGAGTCTGGAGGTTGACATCAGCAGATGACATCATTAGTAAGTGGTGGGTACCTGAGTCAAACATGGGTTGATCAGGAGCAGCGTAAGTGATCTGTTGTTGTTGGGGCGCATTGGCTTGATGGGGAGCCAACGGCTGAGTGTTCACTACGCCTTGGGTCGGTAAGGGATTTTGCAGCACCAAAGGGGGTTGTTGAGGTTGGGGGGGGTTGGGTGGCGCTTGGGGAGCCGCATGCCCTTGGCGATGGGCCTCGTCAACCCAGAGTTGGCGAGCTCGCTCCAAGTGTGGGCAAGCATGGGTATAGTGTCCATAGACCCCGCAAATAGAACAAGGGTGGTTTGTTCGCAAATTGGGGTTTTTAGCCTGCTTGGGCGGGCGATCAGGGTTTTGATTAGCGGGGGCCGCATTGTTGTTGTCAGGGGGATTAGCCGGTTGACCAGCTTGGTCTGCAGGTTGGTTGTTTCCCCGATTACGGCCCTAGCCGCGGTTCTGTTGGCCCTGGTTACGTTGGTTGTTCTGGTTGTGCTGCGGTTTCTGTTGGGCGTAAACTTGCCCTTGGGCAGCAGGTGGATTTTGAGGTTGCGCAGGTGCAGGAGCAGGCTGCGGAGGATGATATGTAGGTTGAGGCTGAGCAGGTGCAGCAACTTGAGGGGGTTGCTGATAGGACTGCGGAGCAGGTTGTGGATGTGCCGCAGGGGCTGCCTGGGGCGGATAATAAGCGGGTGGGGCTTGTGAAGGCGCAGGAGCTGGGGCAGCCTGCTGATGGTAGTAAGGCTGAGGGGCGACTGGAGGAGCATAAGCAGGAGTCGCATACCCGAAGCACTGAGGTGGACATGAGGGTCCATGGGAATGGTGATGTGTCATGGGAGCATACGAGTTGGTTGCTCCGGACTGGGAGGTATCCCGCGACAGGTCGGGGCCAGGGGTAGGACGTGCTATAGAAAATGGTTGGGGATGCGAAGAAACACGGCCAATGATACCATCTGCAGCGTGGGATGCCCCCGGCGCATCATGCTGGGAGGACTCGCCGCGAGGGGCGTCAGGTATAATGGTATAAAGGTAACCCGATTGGGCGTAAATGAGGTCGAACTGTTGGGCCTTAAGGATGGCTTCTTCTTCAGACTGGGGTCTTTCTGAGGCCACATCCTTAGCGATAACCGGGAGAAGGGATTTGAGGAACCAATCTAGGAAGATACGGTCGTCAAGTTTGATCTTGCATAAGCTACGGCGTCGACGCCACTCATGGATGTGGTCCGTGATATGGGTAGCCGTGTTTTGTCTACAAGATAGAAGGATCTCAACACCCGCGTCATAGCGGACAGGCAACTGGAAGAACTGCAGGAAGGTCGAGGCCAGGGAAGCAAAGGTGGCGTGGGTCCCATGAGGCTGCTCAATATACCACTTGGCTGCAGAGCCAGTGAAGGTGTGCTGTAAGAGACGGAGGCGAACAGAGTCGTCTACTATGGAGTTAGAGGAACACCATAGGTGGAAAGACATGATATGGTTTTGTGGGTCCTCACCGGCCTTGACCTCGAACTTAGGGATGTCCGAGGGGAGCTTGGTAGGCATATGAGGCCATGTAGGGTCGTGTCGAATAGGATCGTTGGTCAATCTGGCCAGGTCAGGTAGGTTAAGGCTAGCCATGAATGGCAAACTGGAAGAAGGATGTGACACCGTAGTGCTATGGACCAAGTTGGGGCCAGTGCCCCCAAGTGGAGGGACAAGATTTAGGGTGGTGCCCCCAAGTGGGGGAACTGAGGTAGTGGAGGATGGTCCAGCACCACCATGGGTAGTGTGAGCCACTGATGTAGTGGGGATGGGTATTCCCGCTGTGGGTATAGGTACCGTGAGGGGAACGGTAGATGGTTGCCCCATGGAGGGAATACCAAAAACAGGTGTAGTAACTGGTGTAGTGGTGGATGTGCCACTAATGGTCCCTATGACAAATGGAGTGGAAGTCGTACCAGCCATGGGGCTAGTAGGGGCAGTATAAATAGGGTTCTCAGACTCTTCGTCAGAATCAGAGGTAAAGTAAGGGGCGTCACTATCTGGTGACGGAGGCCTACGTCGCTGACGAGTGGAGTCAAGTGACAAGGCTCTGGATTTGTGATGGGTGGTATCAATGGATGATGATCGGAATCTATGACGAGTGGTGTCAAGAGAACCGTGCTGTGGGGGCTCGCCCCTGAGGCGACGAGAATGTCTCGGGGACTCAATGGTGACAGATGGTGTCTAAATCTCTGTGGGTTGAGGTGAGTAAAAACAGCTCAAAAAAGGCCTAATGCAACCGAGTGTGCAGAAGGAGAGCTAAAAAGCAAGGCACTCAGGCCAACAACCAACTCAAAACACCCACTGCAGCAGCTGTGCTACAATAGGTGGAGTAACAACAAAGATGGTCAGAATACCAACAAGCAGCAGGTTTCCTAAAAAGAAAAAATGGTGAACTCACTAGACCAAAGGGAGGTAAAGGAGCATGCAAACACCTAGCTAAAAGTATTCTGACTCAACTAAACATATCCTATGCAAGGTGATGAAATCCAAGTCAGACAATATGAGTAGAAGAGCCAAGTGGCTATGATATCCCCCTACCGGGAGGGACACCGGGTAGTCAATCCTAGAAGAATGGCAACTAAGATACCCCGTTCATGACACGTCCAGAAAGGTGAATCTGCCGTTTAGTTCGTTGACCGCAATACCCCTATACAGGGATATCCCGCGAACCGCGAAAGGTAGCCCTTCGGTTACTGAATGGAGTGCGGTATTCCACTCAGGCCTCCGGAACCAGTCTCCCGACTTCAACCCTCCTAAGGGAGAGGCCCTCTGACAAACTGGTCGTGACCGTGCCAAAAAGTACTAGGGGATTTTGGTTCCCTATTTGGACAACAACTATGTCTCAAGTGAAATAACCAAGGGGTGTTATTGGAAGCCTATCCCCCTGATCCTACCTAACTACAATGATTCTTTTGTGTTCCCCAAGTGGGGTTAGAATGTTGGTTGAGTTAGGTACTTTTTAAGGCTCACTTGATTTTATGTGACAGAGTGTGTGCTCGTGAGGTGTTGAACCCAAAAATAGAAGTGCCACAAGGGGGGCAACTTCCAATCTATCAATAATATGGAAATTGAAAGTTTAACTTGCAAAATTTTCTGAATTTAAAAAACACTAAAATTTTTAAAAGAATTCTGTAAAGGGAACATAAATTATATTGCAGAAAGGCTGGTAAGGTAGTGAGGCTGCAGGTGGGACAGGGGGCTGTTCAGATGCAGAAAATATTGCAGCAAAAGGGGTTGGGCTCAAAACAGGAAAAGAGCAGAAATCAGACCGCGGGTCTGTGGCGAATTGGAACAGGCCGACCGCGGGTTTAAGGGAAACAGCGGCGGTCAGGTCGCGGCTATCGGGCCAACAGAGGCAGTCGGGACGCAGGAAACAGGGAAAAAGACGTAGTCGGGTCGCGGCAGAAGGGCTAACAGGCGCAGTCGGGACGCACCGAAGAGGCAGAAAGCCGCAGTCGGGACGCGGGAAGAAGGCCGACAGGCGTAGTCAGATCGCGGCAAACAGGCTGATTAGCCACGGTCGGATCGCAGGTAACAGACTTGAATCCACCGACGGGGCGTCGGAAGCAGTCTGAGAGCCGCGGTCGGATCGCAGGTAAAGGCCTGAAAGGCGCGGTCGGGACGCGACTGCAGAGGGAAAAGACGCGGTATGCGGCGGCCGAAAGGGACAGCCGAAAGTAAAAAATTCAAAACGGAAACCAGAAATTCAAAATCTAGGGGAGTCGCCAAAACTGTAGCTAGGGTTTTACCCCTAGCTTGTGCCAATGAGCACCTACTAAGGAGAATGGACTCCTTAGTAGCAGTTCAGTATATTAAACTAATTAAGCTAAAACAACAATTAAATTACTTCTAAAATATTGCATGAAACATAAACATCAAATGAAAAGAATGACTTTTTCTATTAATGTTACCTTGAGTGTCAAGGTTTGATGAAGCCCTTTGCAGTGTCCAAGAGGATGCTCCAAGCTTCAAGATGCTCCTTCTCCTTCTCTAATGATGGGAATGGGCCAAAAGGTGGCTCTCAAGGTGAAAATAGTTCAAAGGTGAACTAGGGTTTCGAGAGAGATTTTGGCAGAGTAAGGGTGCTTGTGATTGTGGATATGAAATAAGGGATCTCCATCACCTATTTATAGTTTTTTGGTGGTGGAGTGCTGATCCATGGTTTTGGGAAACACATGGTTTTGGGCAGCTGTATAGGGTTTTTTCTTCCTTTTCCTCATTATTTTATATTTTTTATTCCCTTTTTAGGGGATTTTTGCTATTTTTGGAGGAAAAGGGGGTTTTTTAGCCTTTTTTAGGCTATTTTGAGGGTTTTATGGCCTTTTGGAGGCATTTTAGGCCTTTTGGAGGCTTTTTAATGGGATTTTTTGGGATTTTTAATGGAAATATGGTAGGAAAATGGACAAATGAGCCATATAATGTGGTAAATGAGCTAGTGAGCACTTTTTGGGTGTTAACAGCATGGCAATGTGTTGTGAAATTTAACTTACGCATGACATAGATCTGAAATTTGTTTGATTTAAGTTTATGAGAATAATCTCATAGTTGCAAATCTAATTCCTGTAGGAAAACAGATTTGTAGATTTCAGATTTGAGAATTTGCTTATAAATGCTAATCACAATTGGCTTGCATAGAATTGTGTCAGGAGGATGTGTTGTAAGTGGATGTTCAAGTTATCGTAGCAAGCGTAAAAACCCTAATGGGAAGAGGGGTTCCACTTACAAGGGACAGGAAATATGAGCATAGCCTCATTTCTAAGCAAATTAATTTCTGTAGTAGATAGACCTGCAAATTCATATTGAATTTAATTATTAATGACATTGATTGATTATGGGACAATCACATTTGAAGTTATTGTTAAATGTTGTTGACTGTTTGGCTATTTGATAAGTGTGCCAGGATGACACATTGCAGGAAGACCATGTGTGATGGCCTGCAGAAGCCAAACTAGATGGGAAGGATCCCATGCTTTGGAAATGGGTTTCGGGTGAAACTACATTGTAAATGTTGATAATGTCTCAACCGAACTGCATGTTGGTAAACCATGTGAGTGAGATAGTAAAACTATGCCAAGAAGGCATGTGTGGGTTGTGGAACATGAAAAGATTGAGGTGGAAAACCGAAGTACTGTTGACTCAGAGAAGGGAGCCCCCATTCTTCGCAAATGAAGGAAGGATACATCTGAAAAAGGATAAGTATTCTGTAACCCTAACTAAGGATATACATATCTGGTTATTAGATTTAATATGCAGAGCATGTTTTATTATTTCATTATTATTTTAGACTGCTTGAGTATGATTAGGGCCTACATGTCTCACATCCGAAAGGGAGTGTACACCTTTCTGGTGTTGGGTTATGATAGGGTTTTCAATATTGACTACACCCTAAGGAAATTGACGCATTCCTGGTGTTTCAATACTTGATAGCAAATGTTATGAATTATGCTTCAATTTTAGAGAAGCAATACTGATGAGTTTGCTTATCCATATTGTGTTGTCAGCTAAAACATATGCAATTTGGGGATGCACACAGAAGAAGCATAATGGAAGGTTGTTATGAAGGGTTGTTGCATGCCTAATAAACCCAGTCGGTGCACTGGTTTGGTATTATTTACTTGGATGTTGTGGGTGTTGTGAAGGTTGTTATGGAGGGTTGTTGCATGCCTAATAAACCCATTCGGTGCACTGGTTTGACATTATTTACTTGGATGTTGTGGGTGTTGTGAAGGTTGTTATGAAGGGTTGTTGCATGCCTAATAAACCCAGTCAGTGCATTGGTTTGGCATTATTTACTTGGATGTTTGGGTGTTGTGAAGGTTGTTATGAAGGGTCGTTGCATGCCTAATAAACCCATTCGGTGCACTGGTTTTGCATTATTTACTTAGATGTTGCGGGTGTTGTGAAGGTTGATATGAAGGGTTGTTGTATGTCTAATAAACCCAGTCGGTGTACTGGTTTGGCATTAATTACTTGGCTGTTGTGGAGGTATTAGTGAAAGGTTGTTATATGCCCATGGATCCGTAGTAGAGCTTTGACCTATAATGGTCGGTGGCGCAGTTTCCTTCCATTGGTCGATGACCTAGACGAATGTGCTAGCTCAACAATGGAGAGGGACAACCAGGTATGGGACTGGTTGGGCACCACAAATGCTTGGTAAACCCAGTCGGCGTGAAGGTGCACTGGTTGGGCATTAAAAATCCACCCCACAGGTGATCAAAGGCTTGTAAAGCAGAGAAGAAAAACTATGGAGTAGCAAGGAACTGCCCAATACAGATAAGTATTTGATTTTCATTCCTTTTTATATAATGAAAATTTCATGAAAAATTCTTATGACAGCCAAGCTGATACACTGTTGTTTCTTTGTTGGAAACTTTGGTCTTTGTAGGAAAGAAAGAAACCTTGAAGGCATCCTAGGGATGCATTTGGACACGTGACTGTCCTAGAAAGCTCAGTATGAGCAGCAATGATAAGAATGATGCTAGTGGAAATGTGTGGGAGTCCTAGCATCCAAAGGTTCTGCAGAAAAACCATGGGGAGGAGATTCCTTGATGGAGAAAAGCCTTAGACAGACCTTAGACACTAAGTGTCATAGCCAAGAAAGGGCAAGTTGAGCATTCACATTGAAGTGAAAGAGGCTAAGGAGCATATAACCACAATGATGGTGTGGCTCCGGATTGGAACACGAATAAGAGGGGAAAGCTCTTACTTTTCTCTTTCCCTTTTGACTGATGCATCTTAGAAACATAAAATTTTTGAATGCATGTCATGACTGAAAGTTTATTGAGTTTATTTGCTTGAAATAAATTGTGAATGCTGAAAAAGCTAATTCCCTGTGAAAGGATGAAAATGAATGAGTTCATATGTATGTTGAGAAAGGATGAAAAGTGTGGAAGTCTCATGAATAAAGCATGGACGTTCCATGTCAATTGAGAAATTAATTGACTAATTTCAATGTTTATGTTATGCTCGGCCTAACAAAGAATTGCAATAATGAATTTCACATGTGAGAAATTGAACGCAATTGGTTGCAGCTGTTACAAAACAAACAAGTGGTGCTAGCAAGCAAGTGAGGAAAGCTATGCACATTGACCATGGCAACAGACCAAGGGCTATTGGACTTAGCTGAAAGTCTTCTTCAAACAATTGCCAAGACCCAAGAAAATATTGGAGAGATGCTCAAGCTACAGAAGCAGTAGAATGTGATGAACCACAAGGTTTTGCAGGACTCTATTCGTCTGCAAAAAGAGGTAAAACGTATTCTAGGAGCAGTTAGTAAAGGAAAGGAAAGTGGATCAATGAAGAAGCATTCGTACAATCACCCCATTAAGAAATGCCCAAGGCTAGAAGAGAGCAAGAATGATGACAAAGGAAAACACAGGCAATTATCTCCAATAGAATGTTGGGGATGTGGAGGAAGTCACCTCCTCCGCGAATGTCCAACAAGGGGTAGCAAGAAAAGCGACGGCCAGTAGGAGCAATGTGTAGGGGTTTAAGAACTTCACCTTGACATCTCCAATTAATGAAATGCAGGATAGACCTGCCACATTTGTGAATTTTGGACATGTATAAAGCGTGTATGTATTCTTAGGTATTGGAACATCGAGGATGGTTTTATTCCAAGGGGAGGGGAATGTCACGTCCCCATTTTGACCCTTATAATATTTTGGGCTATAATGTAAATATTGTATGCATATTATGTATGATTCCTAGCGTGGAGCTCAAGGCCAAGGCCTCGCTAGTGAATGCTCGACCTTGAAGAGGCAAGTATTGGATATTATGCTACCCATGTGCTAGTGAACCATGTGAATTGTAAATATGCATTTTAATATAAATTTCCACAACTATCTATGCAATGCAACAAGAGATGGGGGCATGATGTTTACAAGGAATTGGGAGGGAAATATTCAAACCTTTGAGCCAATCAAGTCAAGCCAAGTGTCAATGAGAGAACCCATCAACCCTCAACTACCCATGTTGACTTTTGTACCCAATCATTTACTCTCCCAAGAGTTGGTTGAGGTAGTTAATGCCTTGGGGAATGGAGAGGTATGGCTGTCCAAATTCGGGTATGGGGAAGCCACCCTTCATGGAAAATCGTGTTTGGCTTCTTGGGCAAGAAAAGAGCCATGAATTGCTCCCCAAGCCATTATTCACCCATCAGTTTTGATCTCTCACGAGTTTGGAGCTACCTGGGAATTTTCCTCCATGGTTTTGCTGTGTCTTTCTTCATTCTCCTAGCTAGGAAGGGCATTTTTGTGTTGTATAATAGTGGGGAAGAAAGGGAAATCGATTTGGGTACCATAGAGGTTGTTTTGACTCACTGATTGCTTGTATATATGTGGGAGAAATCGTTTTCTTCCCTATGGTCGATTTTCCCTCTCACAAATCCATTTTTGGTGTGCCCACATTTTGGGGAAAACCCATGTCCATCTAGTTTCTAAGTCCCATTACTGGAAGTGTGTTTCCAAGCCCATATCTGAGTTTTGTGTGTAAAAGAATGTTGGGGTTGAGATGGGTATCCATTTCTTTGGTTGAGCTGAGCTTGAGAGTCCCAACTTCCTTGTAGATATCATGCCCATCTCGGGGGTGGTCTCTGAGTGCTGAAAGAATATAGGCTGGGCAGAGACCTATGGTTGGTGGGAACGTTGTAGCGACATAGCTAGTTTCTTGGGACGACATTACATCAAGATGAGTATTTTATTGTGTTTTGCTTTTGCAATGTTTTAATTGATGGCTATCTCGATATGCTGGACGATGTTTTATTCCACTGTGAATGTTCAATTGATTTGCATCTGCACACATATGCAATGTATTGTAATGCCATTTTGTTTTATTCAAAAGAATGGGGCTAATTTTTGTGTAAAGCCCATATTTTAGTGCCATGTTCCCTTCCTTGCATTGGATAGATGGGAGGGGACGTGACAAAACTCATCTCATAGCTATAACTAATCTAACTTATCCATCTAGGAATTCAAAGTACAATTACCTTCCTACAAATATCAATCCAGAAATTACTGATCTAGGAATGAAATAAACTAGACTTACTTTTGCAAGAAGTTAAATCCTCTAATTATCAAACTACAATATTCAATCCCTACTGATCTAATTCATCTAGAAGCTACTGTAACTCAATTATAATCTATCTAATCTAATGAATTCAAGAAATATAACAATAACCATAAACTAGAAGTAAGCTTGAACTCTAATTTGATTAATATTGGAAATCCTAGAAAGAATAAATGACTGAAAGGAATTGGAGCTGAGCTTGGTTGTAATAGCTGATATAACACACCATGCATCAAATAAACTAACCTACACAATTGACTGTAACACCACACAGTTGTAGCTATTCAGGATGCAAACATAAACTACCAAAGAAGAATACAAGTATCAATCCACTGTTGCAGCTTGCAGTAAGACATCTAATGCAATTCCACACCACACAACATAAAGGAAATTAACTACCTACTAAACTTGGCAATCTCTGTGAGAAGGAGGGCCATGGCATTCTAACAGAGATGCCGTAGACTAACACAAATTAAAACTCAGATATGAGAAACTCTGCTCCTTGTATTAGGAATGATGAAATTACAGTCACAGCTCTCTGTCTCACCTTATACAATTAGAAATTATCCAACCTCGGGCTCAAAACGCCTCTTTACATTTATACCCCATGACATGAAATCGTTACACCAAAATATCAGGCAGCCATGAAGATCTATGATCTTCAGGCTGTTGATTTACAATGGAACTGTTACAGCCATAAGTGATCTTGAATGAAATCGTTGCATTCAGGCCTGAGCTGTTGCATGCTGTTGCAGCCCAGAATAGATTCGAACTGATTGGACTGGCTCGTACTTGGATGCTCTGTTGTGACTCAGTCGCAGCTGGCCATGTGGAGGAATGTTCAAACTATTGCAGCGAATTGTGGAACCGAACTCAAGAAGGGACAGCTGGTGCCACATATGCCTCTTCTCCCAAGGTCAACGAGCTGCTACACCTGCGGTCTTGTAAAGGCTTCTGGGCTAACTTTATTGAATTAGACAATATTAGCACAACCTTAAAAGATAGAGTACAAAACCATAAACAAATCAGGCATTAATTGAATAAAACAACAGTAGAGTATACCTGTTGCAATCCATGCTTTGCTTGGGCAAAATATCTACTTAGATCAATGAATGGTAATGCAAAACAAGGAAAAAGGTGTGGACAGGTGTAGGCAAAAAGGGGCTATTTTGGGGCCTAACATCTCCCTCCAGCTATCCAATTGTATGTCCTCATGCAACAACCAACTAATTTGAGTCTGAATCTAGTCCCTGTTCATGTTGAGAGGAAAATTTGAAGGAAATGTCAGGTTCCTTTCCTACTTCCAAAAACCCATTGCAAGCAGCCCAATATTCCCATCACTGTTTATCTTCTGCCTTAGTCAATGTATAATTATCCTTGTACAGTCCTCCTAGCCACCATATAAGTGAAAATTTGAACTTGAGTCCCAGCCAGTGTAACCCACACGTTCTCATGCAATTAACATACCCTGCTACCCTTGGAAGAGCTTGTTTAAAATTTTTGAGGCAGTATGGGTCCCTTTTCTTCAAAGTTGGAGAGGAAGTCTGCCACCTGTGCTTGCTACCTTCTAAGGCAAGATGCTGCTGTTTGGAGATCAGGTCAATACAGGTAGAGATAACTTTCTCTTGCATCTTCTTCAGGTGCTGAGTCTTCGAAGGAGATAAGAAACACCTTCCATGGTTTATAAGAAGAACACAAGGAGATTGGGGTTCACTCCTAATCCATAGATTGGCACTAGCCTCATTCCTAGATATTGTCTAGAAGGCATCTTACCACTACAAATGATTATGAAAAAAAGAGGCAAAAGCTCTCAATTGAACATCCCCTACATAGGGAATAGGACTAGAGCGAGATTCACCAAGACATGCCATATCTTGAAATTATAATTTACATAACAGGTGCTGCTCAAGAAAACTTCTTGACAAAAAGGTCACTACAAACTGGGAAGGGATGAGCAATTGATAGGGTCTACTGTCACGTTCCCTTCCATCGAGCCTATGCAAGAAAGGAAACGTGACCAATCTACCGGGCTTATTTGACAATCTCAGCCCCCATACATTACTCAACAATTCATAACAATTTAAAACTTGTGTGTGCAGGCTCATACTTCAAATAAACACAGCATAAATAAACATATTTGCAAGCACACAAACAGTGATGCATCCTCATATCTAACACAGGCATATGATGATTCAACATCCAGGGATTCAATTCCATTAACATGAATAATTACCGTTCCGAATTAACAGATTACAGAACACAAAATGCATATAATGTAAATCACATAAAACACTTATCTTGAAGATGAAGTTGTCCAACAACCGGCTATGTGAGAGAAACGTTCCACCCAACCATAGATCTCTGTCCAGCTTGTATTCTTTCAGCTGAGAGATCACCCCCAAGCTGGGTTGTGTATCCACTAAGGAGGAACTAGCTAGGCTCACTCACAACCATGGTTTCACTCAACAACTATGCTAAGCCAACTCAAAGTTGGGTTTATCAAGCATACAACAAACAAAGGAGGGAAATGTTAAGCCAATGAGCTCATCCACAGAGCTACATGCATCTCGAAGGAATTCAACAGTCAAGGCACCCACATTACCTACCACACACAACACAAGGAAGGTCCCCTTCTCTGCTGCACAGTCCCTCAGGCGTCCCTTCCCTCCAATGCTCTTCAAGATGGGTATAGAAAGGTCCAGTTGCTAATTCTTGAGATTCTAGCCTTCACTGGGTTTATCAAGCAAACCCAACCTCTGTTCAGTCATTCACCATTGGATTTCTCACAATTCTGTTCATCAAATAACTCAATCCCGTCACTAGTTTTCTGGGCTATAAAAACTGGGTTTTCCAATGGATTTCAGGGTATCTAATACTCTCAAATTCTCCCCAAGGTTCATATATATGGATCCCCCATTGGATTTTACTGTCAAATACCAAATCTGGGCATTTTTGGCTCTTCAAAACGTGGGTTCTTTCAAAGTTGCGATTTCTTCTTTTGCTCATTGCTGGGAATTCATTTTTGGATGGAAAATGATGCTGGGTTCTTCCACAATGGAATGAGAATGAGGAAGAAGCAACTCTCATGAGGTAGAGTGACTTGTGGTACCAGAAAATAGATCCCATACCTGCAAATACGAATTTCTGGGCTGCCCATGCTCCATTGAAGCCATGGACTGAAATCTTCAACTACTTCCTTACAACATAAATAAATGTCATCAAGGAAAGTCAAATGGGTTCTCACAATGACATTTGGCAGCATATGGTTCATCCCCACACCCCCGTCACCACTCCTTAGTGGATACACATGGCCCCTTCTCATTCATTGCTCCCATAGCTAGTTTTTGGTATTTTATTGCAATATTAAATATTTACATCAATTTACAATATCCCATGGCTTAATAGCACATGGGTAACAAAATGTCAAATGCTTGTCCATTTAAAATAAAATACGAACATATACTGGCGGGGCCTTGTCCTTGAGCTCCACGCTAGGGAAACATATATCACATGTATACAATATTTACATAAAAGCCAATAAATCACAAGGGTCAAAATTGGGGTATTACATCTACCCTCCTGTAGAGCTTTTAATTTGAACAGGGTCATTTGTTCATACAGGAATACCGGGTAGGAAGGAGATGGGGCTCTTGAACTCAGCAGCTCCTGAGAGAGGGCATACATTTGGTCTTTTTCTTTTTGCATGGATTTGAATTCCTTCAACTCCTCTAGTTCTTTTTGCAGCTTTAACATTTGAGATCCCTAAAGAGTTGACTCCTCTGCCCACTTCTCCCTCAATTCTTTGATAGTCTTTCTATGTTCATAGAGAGAGACCATCCCTTCTCGATGCTGATCAATATAATTTTTCCATTTAGATAACTCCAGTTGCAACAAGGAAATATTTTTCTCCAGGAGTTGAATCCTTATATCCTCCACATCTTTCTCATCATCAGAATCTAAATTAATGATGTCTTGAGATAGTATCATTATTACCTTGTCACCATATGTTCCAGCTTCCTCATTTTGGATTGGCAGTGTAACAACTTCCTCGTTTTGGATTGGCGGTGTAACAACTCCTTATTCCATCAGTGTTGCAATGGCCTCTACTTGTGTTGTAGTCTCAACAATTAATTTTGAGGATGCTAGTTCTTGTGTAACAACATCCTCTTCCTATACCTTACCCTCAGCAGCTTCCATTTGTGGTGCTGAGTCAACAAGTAATTTTGAGAATACTGGTTCTTGTGTAACAACATTATCTTCCAAAATACCAAACTCAGCAGCTTCTATTTGAGTTGCAGTCTCAATAAATACCTTTAGGAATGTTGGTTCTTGTGTGGTAGCATCCTTTCCTTCTAGTCCAATCTCAACAATTTCAGTCTTAGTTGCAATTTCAGCAAACATTTTTAAAGACACTGGTTCTTGTGTAACATCATCTTTCTCTTGTGCCTCAATATCAACAATTGTTGTCTGGGTTGCAACTTCACTAAATATTTTCAAGGGTGTTGGTTCTTGTGTAACAACACCTTGTTTTTCAATTTCTTCATATTGTTGAGGTTGTTCTTGAATTACCTCGATATCTTCTGAAAGATGAGACTGGTCCTGGCATACTTTAGTATTTCCTGATGGTTGGGATTGCATTCCTTCATCTTCTCTTAAATCCAGATAAGGAATTAAGTCTATTTCTGGCTCATTCTCCTTCATCAGCGCCTCTGTAGGTACACTTTCTCCTTCTTTCTTTGCTTGTACATACTCTTGTGCTACCAAACCCAACACTATGTCTCTGTGCCCTACAGAGAAAAATATGTCTCCACATTCTGGGCATACCATTTCTCCTTGTTCTTCATTTCCCAAAATAGGAGGTGATTTTTCTAACAAATTTGCAGTGGCCTCCACTAATGTCTTCAAACCCTTCTTTGCCTGATTTCTGGTTGCTTCCTTCCATTTATCCAATTCTTTTCGAAGCAATTGCACCTCCTCCTTTAGCAGCTCATTTTTGAAAAGAAGGGTTTCAATTTGGGGTTCTTCCACAGTAGGTTCTTGTGTAACATCCGATGATTTGGGGTTTAAGATGGGAATTTCAATACCTGCTCCAGTTGCACATGTTGTTTTTGTTGTGAGAATATCATCATTTGTCCCAATTGCACATACTGTTTCTGTTGTGAGAATTTAAACATTTTCCCCAATTGCAAATGTTGTTTCTACTACTGCAACAGATCGAGTCCTTCTTTTCTCACTATTCCCGATTGCTAGCCTTCACTGCATACTGCTGCTGTTGCTGTAACAACTTTGGTTCTTCTCTTCTTTGCTGGAGTAGATGTCTGATCCTTATTCCCTGAACTTTTCCTTCTTTTCTGTGCCACAGGGGTTTCTAAATTTTCAGAAAGAGGGATGAATTTCTCCTCTTCAACAATAGTTCCCCTTATTTAAGGGGAGGATGCGAAATCCAACACCTCCTTATTTCCTCCTTCTGCTGCCTCTGCCTATCCCTCTTCCTTTTGCATTGAAACTTCTGCAGCTCAACTTCCACTATAGCAGCTTCAACAAATGCTCCAGTTTCAGCTTCATCTGCTAAAACTTCCATCTCCATTGCTTCAACTGCTACCCTAACTGCAACTTTAATTGGGTCTGTTTCTTCCTCGATAGGATTTGCTGCTATTGCAGCTTCCAATATCACTGACTCATTCACCACTGGTTCCATCATATCCCGTTATGCAACAGGGTTTGCTGCTATCTCGCAGCTTCCCCCATATTTACCTCTTCCACCTAGTCTTCCAATGATCCATCCACCCCCCCAACTGAATTAGAGGAACTCCGGTCCTCATTTACCCTGTAAACCCTGCCTATTGCCATGGAAGGCGCTCGGGGTACCCTTGGGTGAGGTACAAATTCTTCCCATGTCATATTTAGGTGCGCAAGGGCCTGTAAGACTAATAATTTGATCAACCCATGGTTTAAGAGGGAAGATAAGGGATGTTGGGTACCCTTGACATACTCAGCCATAGTTTGCAGAGATTGTAAAAGATAAAAAGGGATATTTAACAATCTGCGGTGGCGTAAATGTGAAAGGAGGTAAAATTCATATATATAAACCACTTTGTACCTACCTTCACAGGAAATGTATTTCTTGATGAAAGTCACCACCTGGTTCCAAGGATTTGGCAAGGATTCCAGGGCTACTCCTCTTCCATGTGGTCGAACAACCTCTCCTGCGGCCAAAAATTCTGCAGTTGCAGTCGAATTATGGCACTTCCGACCAAACCATTGCATTCCGGTTCTGGGAAATCCCGTTACTTCCGCCAGGATGGATTCTGAAACATCCACTCTAATACCTCGAACCTCTGAATGAGTGTTAGTTAAATTTTGAGAAAACTCAAGTGTGGTTTCTACATGAAAATCATTCAACTGCTGGAAATATTCAATCCATCCAGCTTCCTGGAAGATGGTAAAAACCGCTCGGTTTGCACGCAGAGGCTCTATGCTGACAGGCTCATGTCGTACCGGGATGCCCATATTCAAGGAGCTGTCTATAAATTTGGGTATCAACAAAATGAGTTACAATATCATATGTCAAGCGACTACATGAAGAATGAGCAATGGATAGCCGAAGGTTGGTTAGGTATTTTGGGAAAGGTGGCATGGTTATTTTTGGGAATTGGCATGACCATTTTTGGCATAAAAAGTGGTGACATGTTGTCGCAAGGGGCAAGTCAAATGGTGATCATATATTGAAAACGAAGGACGAATCAAATGTAGTCGCCACCTCAGCTGATTGGCTAAAGATAAATGACATGGACTAACGACAAAATATACTCATTATTAATTACTGCATTAAGTCACACCTAATTATGTTCATGATTAAGACTTGTAACTTTGAATGTAATTCCAATCTGTCGTTTTGCAAGGTGGCGCCTTTCCATGGTCATATCGTTGATAGGATCATCAATTCGCACGTGCGCCCATGAGCTGGCCAGTGCCAAGTGGTAGATAAAGTACATCCACATTGGCGTAGATCATAAGAATATGTGGTAGGCAGGTAAGCTTTTTAATGTTCATTGTGGAGAATGGAGGACACTAATACTGATGAGCAGAGATATATGAGGTGTCAATGAGGAATGAGCGGAGACGCAGTTGCCAAAAGTAGGAAAAATGGACAAATTTAGCTGTTGCAGCTGCTCGAAATAGGAAAAAGAAGCACTCGTAGCGGTGTTGCAACTGCTCAAAATAGGAAAAAGAGGCAAGTCTAGCGGATGTTGCAGCTACGTGAAATAGGAAGGATAGGAAACTCGACGGTGTCGCAGCTGCTCAAAATAGGAAAAAGAAGCACTCGTAGTGGTGTTGCAGCTGCTCAAAATAGGAAAAAGAGGCAAGTCTAGCAGATGTTGCAGCTACGTGAAATAGGAAGGATAGGAAAAATGGACAATTTAGCGACTGTTGCAGCTGCGCAAAATAGGAAGGATAGGAAACTTGGCGGAATCGCAGCTGCTAAAAATAGGAAAAATGGACAGTTTAACGACTGTTGCAGCTACGCGAAATAGGAAGGATAGGCGACTTGGTGGAATCGTAGTTGCTAAAAATAGGAAAGATGGACAATTTAGCGACTGTTGCAGCTGCACAAAAGAGAAATAAGCTATAAGTAGCGGTGTTGCAGCTGCGCGACATGGGAAAAATAGGTAACTTTAATGGAGTCGCAGCTGCTAAAAATAAGGGAAATAGACAACTAAGCAGTGTTGCAGCTGCACATAAAAGAGATTTGGGCGGGACATAGCACTGTTGCAGCTGCGGGAAAAAGAGATAAGCCAAATAAAGCGGTGTTGCTGCTTCGGGAAATAGAAGATAAGCCATATTTTGCTGAGTAACTATTGTTGCATCATTCTTTTCTTCCAAGGAATTATTCATAGAAAATGGGATCAACCAGAATGCCACAATCGCTTGACCCGAGTTGCCACTGCCTCCATTCAAATGATCTTCCACGCATAAACTTGTTCAGAGTTCTTAAAAAACAAAAACCCATCAAAACTGAAAAATAAAATCAAATAAAAGAAAAGAAAATTATTTATTTATATACGGAAAAATTTATGCAGAATCGCAATAACCTTTTAAAAATTATCAGGGACAGGGAAAAGTCCTTGTTCCTGAATCAGTTGGTAGACTGGATCAGCTGCTATATGTGAAAGAAATGCATCCCTTGAAACTGGTTTATGATATAGTTGCAGCCGATAACCATTAGCAAATAATGGTGTTTTGTTTATATCGATGGTGATCAACCGAACTGTTCCATTGTCAAACACTCTGTCTATTTGAAAGCATCCCAACCATCTTGTACGTAGTTTTCCTTTGAAATCCCTTTTAAACCGTGAATCATACAACAGATCCCAGTCTCCTTCACAGAATATCTTCTTCTTTATAAATTTGTTTTGCCACTTGGAGCGCTGCTATTGGATCAAGGCTGTATGATGAATTGCAGTTGTGCGCCTCCCATCCAACTCATTAAGCTGATCCAAATGGTTCCTCTGAGCTTCTGTTAAATCAAGGTTTGCGCCTATGGCTGTCTTCAAAGTTTTGATTTCAAATTCAATCGGGAAGACAACATTTTTACCATACACCAACTCATATGGGGAAAAACCAGTAGTGTTGCGCCATGTGGTGTGGTAGGCCCATAGTGCCTCTGGGAGTCTGTCAGCCCAATCTTTATGATGGCTTTTCACTATTTTTGTTAAAATAACCTCAATAACCTTATTTGTGCTTTCCACTTGGCCATTGGCTTGTGGATGATATGGTGAGGTTATTTTGTGCTGAATGTGAAACTTCTGCAATAGGGCTTCCAATTTGTGAGACACGAACTGTGGTCCACCATCTGTAATGATTTCCTTGGGTACTCCAAACCGAGTAAAAATTTCTTCATATAGGAAATCAATTACAGCCTGATCATTGGCTCTAACCAAAGCTACATCTTCGACCCATTTGGTCATGTAATTTGTGCAAACCAAGATGTGAAATTTCAGCTTCGAGGGAGGGTTGATAGGCCCTACGAAATCCAGAGCCCATCTATCAAAGGGTTCACCCACAAGCTGTGGCTGAAGAGGCATTTCATCTAATCTATTCGGCTGGCCCATCCTCTGGCAGTTGTCACAAGCTTGAACATAATTTTTAAAATCCTTAAACAATGTCGGCCAATAATATCCCATCCTTAAAAATTTATGACCTGTCCTTTTGTCAGCAAAATGTCCCCCACAGGGCTCATCATGGAAAGCTTTCAGGATACTGTAAATTTCATCTTCTCTTACACATCTTCTGATTTCCAAATCAAGACCTGTGTAGAAAATATGTCCATCCAACCAACAGTATCTAACACTCTGCTGTATGATCCTTCTTTTTTCTTTCTTTGACAGATGTGCTGTAAGCTTACCTGCAGCCAAGTAGTTAGCAATATCTGCATACCATGGGGAATGAGTTGATGCTGCAAACAAATGTTCATCAGGGAAGGAACCTTCGAATCGTAAATTATCATCACTATTAGTAAGTCGAGATAAAAATTCAGCAACAACATTTTCCTTTCCTGGTCTGTCAATAATTGTAATGTCAAATTCCTGTAATAGTAACAGCCACCTAGTTACTCTAGCATTCGTGATTAGTTTATTCATTAAGTATTTGATGGCTGAATGGCTAGTGTGCACAAAAGTGGAATATCCAGTAATGTAGTGTCTAAATTTGTTGATGGCATAGACAATGGCAAGGAATTCCTTCTTTGTAACAGTGTAGTTTAGTTCAGCAGGGGCCAGGTTCTTACTAATGTAATAAATTGCATAGGGAGCATGACCTTCCTGCTGTCCTAATACTGCTCCAATGGAAGTATCTGAAGCATCGGATGAGATGTGAAAAGGCAGGCCCTCATAAGATAAGTGTTGTAGATAGGATTTTCTTAGGTTTAGTAAACGTTTTTTGGCAAGCATCATTCCAATCAAACTGTGCATCCTTCATCAACAGGGTGAACAAAGGAGAATCTAGTTTGGAAATTTTTTCTATGAATCTTCTGTAATAACCAGCATGCCCTAGGAAGCTACGTACATCTTTTTGTGTTCCAGGAGTTGGTATGTTTTTTATTTCCTTAATTTTGGATGGGTCTACCTGGATACCATTAGCAGAGATGAAGTGCCCCAGAACTATGCCCTCGTTCATCATCATATGGCACTTTTCAGTGCTTAAAGATAGTTGGCTTTGTTCACAACATTTCAAAACCGTTTCTAAAATTTTCAATGCTTCTTCAAAACTACTACAGTATGGAGTGAAGTCATCCATAAAAATTTCCATGCAGTCATTTACCATCTTTGAAAAGATCCCAATCACTGCTCTCTGAAATGTGGCCGGTGCATTGCACAACTCGAAAGGAAGACCCTGTAAGCAAAAGTGCCCCAAGGACAGGTGAAGGTATTTTTGTCTTGGTCTTCTGGAGCAATCTGGATTTGGTTGTAACCAATAAACCCATCCAGAAAGGAAAAATACTTCTTTCCAGACAAGGTATCAAGGACCTAATCAATAAAAGGTAAGGGAAAGTGGTCCTTCTGCGTTGCTTTGTTCAGTTCTTTAATCTATGCAGACCCTCCATTTCCCATTTTTTTTGGTACAATCACGAGTGGATAAACCCACTCGCTGTCTGAAATTGGGTATATAAATCCTGCTTCCAAAAGTTTTTGGATTTCTTCCTTCACTATGTCCCTTAAATTTGGGTTCATTCTTCATTGTGGTTGGCACACTGGTCTAGAGTCGCTTTTGATGTAAATCTGATGGGTATACAGATTAGAAGGAATACCCTTCATATATGTGTATTCCCATGCGAAAGCTCCTTTGTGTTTCTTGAGAAAAGTGATTGTATGTTCCAGCTCGTTGGGCGCAAGATTAGGATTAATGTTTAATGTTTTTCCTGGCTCAATTTCTACTGGGACACTTTTCGAATTTTTGAGTACTGGGATTATATTAGCATCACTGAATAGAGTTTTTTCTATTAAATTTTCTTGTTTCGTCCTCTAGTGTACTGTTCAGAATTTGATAAACATGTTTATTGACAGACGTGGGCTCACTAATGAAACTATTAATAGTGTCATCCTCTGTTTCATCCTTAAAAGTTAAGGCTCTCCCTATTGTTAATAATGGCTGAACGCCTTCCTCTTCCTCCAGATCCACCCAAAGTGCAGTTTCAGCTTCTAACCTTGGTCGGGATGGAGGGTATAAAGTCAGGCTCTTAATATCAGTCCCATATGAGATAGTCATGGAACCTGACCGATAGCTGATACAGGCATCTGCTGTGGCTAACCAATGTCTTCCCAGGATCAACAGGTGTCCCCCCAGCTGCGACTTCGGTTGTAAAACCAAGAAATCTGCAGGGTACTCCCACGAATCAACAGAGATTACTAGGTCGTCCAGGATTCCCTCAGGCTTGATTATTGATCTATCAACAGGTTCTAAAATGGTAGGGGTTGGCCGAATATTAGTGAGTCCCAGTTTCTTCACAGTTTTGATGGTCATAACATTGATGGCTGCGCCTAAATCTACCAAGACTTTTGGTATATGAGTGTGTCCTATATGTACTGTAACAATAGGGTTTCCAGGATCATCATATTTAGCCACAGGAGTCTTACCCATTATTAATTCAGAAAGTTTTCCCAGTACGTGGACAGTGGGAGGATCCCTTGGCTTTCTTCCTGGTTTTCTAACACAAATATCTCTAACGGTCTTGGCATAAATAGGCACATCATGGAGGGCTTGTATCAGTGGAATTTTGACATATAAATTCTTCAATTCCCCTAAGAGATTGAATCTAGGTTTTTCCACTGTTTTCTGTAGGGCCAATTGTTCAGTATATGGTGGTTCTCTTATAAGCTGTGTAGGTTGTGTTTGATTGTGTGTTTCTTCCTGTGTTTCAGCTATTGTTTCAGTAGGAATGTTAGCATCCTCAATGATGGGGATTGCTATATCAGCTAAATTCTCGTATTGCTGACCCATTCTAGCTTCAATAGTAGAGGATGGAACATCCTCAATGACTATGGGTTCCACTACTCTTCCCGATCGAAGATGTATATCGTTACAGGGAATGGAGGTAATGGAATATGCAAGCATGTTGATAATTTCAAATTGATGAACTACTTTATTATTCGGGTTGGGGTTAGGTTGTGCAGGTAGCTGTGGTCGTAGTGGTGCATTCATAGGTGCAACATTATTTGGGAGTTGCAGTTGTGGCTGCTGGTACTGTTGGTGAGGCTACTGTTAAGGAGGATATTGTTGGTAAGGAGTTTGGTGGTGAGGAAAATTATTTCCTGGGTAAGAATTTCTCCAATTGGGAGTCCAAAGAGCTTGTTGATTTGATTGTTGTTCCCATGGTGTCCAGGGGTTAGGATTTTGCATTGAGGGTTGAGATGGATGCCATTGGTTGTTAGAATAATGTGAAGGGAATTGTGTATTCATGTGATTCATGTTATTCATACCATTCATATTATTCAAAAAATATGGTGGCTCTAAATTCATACCCTGATTTCGAGGCTGCCAAGGCTTCTTCTGAGCAATAAAATAAGCTTGTTCCACATCTGAATTAGATGCTTGCAAGACTACTTTGACTTTGGGTAATGAAGGACATTCCTTGGTATCGTGATCCAGCTCACATATCCGACATACCTCTACTTTTTCAAGCGGACATTCTTTCAGTGGGTGCTTCTTTCTGCAGTTGGGACAGAATACGCCAAGTGTCAGGTCTTCTACTTCCTGCCTCTGCTTTGCCCTGAAGACACCCAATTCTAAGGAAATGGAGATCATCATATTTGTTTTAAAATTCTCCAGAAGGTTTCCTATTTCTGCTCGAGTGGATCCTCCACTGGCTGATTTTTGTGTCCTAGTGAAGACATCTCGATCTCGTTCCTTGTCCCAATTATTGGTTCTAGAGGACCCCCTTGAATACCTTCGAAATAATTCAACAATATTCTCAAAAGGTTCCTTTCAGATATCCCCTTTCCCCAACAAATTCAACATATCAAGGCAATCTTCTCTAATTCCCCGTAGAAAGATAATCTTGAGTACATCTTTTCCAATCTCAATATGACCAGACCTCTGTAAATTATACAACAACCTTTCAACAAAGTCTTCCAAGATTTCTTCTTCCTTCTGAACCATTTTAAACAACTCCTCCTTCCTATCTTTGGTTCTACATTATTCTTGATATTTGGAAAGGAATGTTTGTTTCATCTGGTCCCAGGTAGTAATGGTCTCACGACCCAAAATCATAAACCGGCGTAGAGCATTTCCTTTCAGGGTGGCTGGAAATAGTTTCAGCTTTTGTGCATTGGAGGTGTAATCATAGCTACAATAGAGGATGTCGAACTCAAAAAGGAAATCATTTGGGTCTTCAGAAGACTTACCATGAAAATTAGGGAGAATTGAGGGTGAAATATTCTTCATAGGAGCTGCCCCTGGGGTTTGGAGGATAGGGAATTCAAGTGTGACCACAGTGTCACCATGCCGATTATCTTCCACCTCCTCCTTGTTGTTATTGTGGCACTCATTGTTTCCCTCCTGTTCTCCCTTATTCATGGTGATCCAAAATTTCAGTGCTTCCTTTGCTCTTTCTTCCTCTGCCTTTTCCTCTTCTGCTCTCCTAGTTTCTTCTTCTCGCCTTCTTTCTTCTTCTAGTTCTTGGCGATGATCCAACCACTCCTCCTTGGTAACTCTATGCCCATTGATAAGATAAATCTCCTCTCTATCTGGTAGACGCACAACACTTCCCTTGTCTTCAAGAGGTTTCTTCTCTGGAACAGGAGTTGAAGGTCCCGTTGTGTTCTCCACTATTGATTGAGAAGTGTTAATATTAGGGAGAACAGAATTTCCCCTTCCTAGAGATGCTCTTGGTAGTATGGTGGAAGAATCAACTCTAGCAATTATTTCACCAATGTATGTATGTCTTCCTCGACCTTGATTTCGACCACGACCTCGTCCACCTGCAATGTTAGTATCTTGAGGGGGTTCCCAATTTGTTTTTCTTGTATTCATGCATGCTTTAGATAATTGAAACTAAAATGAAATCAGTAAATCAACTACTATCTATTCCTATAAATTACCATCCCCAACAACGGTGCCAAAATGTTGGTCACCTTATATGGGGTGAATCCACGAATGTGGTTCACCATTTTTGGTAGATCGCACGGGGAAAATTTGTTTTTTGGACCCTCGATCGAGGTTTTAAATGCTCGATTGAGGGTTTAAAAATACCTTGATCGAGGGCTCTAACATACCTCGATCGAGGGTGTTTTATACCCTCAATCGAGGGTCTACCCAAACCCTCGATCGAGGGTTTGCTCGATCCGACATGGAAAAAAAAAACAAAACAGGGCCCAGCCGACCCTGTTTTGTGCAGTGGCTTGACAGACCCTCGATCGAGCAAACCCTCGATCGAGGTTTTGCTCGATCGAGGGTATGCATCAGGGAAAAAAAAGCAAAACAGGGCCCGACCGACCCTGTTTTGTGTAGTGGCTTGACAGAGACGGAAACAATAGCGACCGGGGACCTCGACCGAGCACACGCCCGATGCCACCTCCCCACAGCGATGCCACCTCCCCACACAGACGCCATCATGTCATCTATCCACTAGGTGGGTAGAATTCCACCATTTTTTTTGTTATTTAAAAAAATATATATAATTTGTATTTGTTGTATAAATTTGTGTTTTTGATCAAATCTAGTTTTAATTTGGTTTTCTAGAAATGGTTAGGATGTAGGCATTGAAACTAAACCAAGATTGAAACCGAAAACCGCCATTGAAACCAAACTAATTGAAAAAAAAATCATTTGATTTAACTAAAACAAAAACCCATTTCAAACCAAAACAAAAACCAAAACCATTTGAAATTTGAAATAGATTTAGGGTTTTAGATATTTTGTAGTTATTTGTTTAAATTATTTGATTTATTTTTGTTTATATATCAACCAGTAGCATTTCACCGCATAAATGCTACCGGTTTTATTTAAAATGTGTTTTTACAAGTAGAAATGCTGTCCATTTTTTTTCAATCCTCCGAGAATTCCAAGAGGGTTGAAAAAAAAACCATTTGAACCTAAAACAAAAAACCATTTCAAAACAAAAACCAAAACTATTTGAAATTTGAAATAGGTTTAGGATTTTAAATTTATTTTGCATTTATTTGTTTAAAAATTATTTGGTATGTAAATTTGTTTATATATCAACCGGTAGCATTTCACCGCATAAATGCTACCGGTTTGATTTTAAAATGTGTTTTTACAAGCAGAAATGCTACCAATTTTTTTTCAATCCTTCGAGAACGCCAAGAAGATTGAAAAAAAAAATCATATATTAATATTAATATTATAATATAAAAAATTAAAAAATGAATATTAATAATATATATAATCATATATTATTTATTAATTTTTACTTAATTTATTTTAAAAAAATAATATTTAATATTAATAATATAATATAAAAAATTAAAAATTGAATATTAATAATATATAATAATATATTATTAATCATAACGATAACCAACTTGCCAAATTGTCTTAAATAGGATCCCCTCTTAGTCCATGAAAAGTATGTCCACAATGTGAGCATCAATGAAGATAAATTGGCCTGGAACCATAATGGATAGCTTGGAAAAATTCCCAACATCAGGTGGCCTAACATCATTAGATGATGTCTTTGAATGATATAAGCCACTACAAATGGATTTTGCTGAACTGGACTACATGTGTTTGGATTAGATTTTTCCACCATCTTTGTGGAATACAAACTACAATTCAACAATAAAAACACCTTTTAAAAAATATAGACATTTCTAAAATGTAAAAATTATAAAAATGGCTATACAAATAAAACTTACGGAAATGCTCCTTGGAAATTGGCAATGGATGACTATAGGTCCTCTTAGAACAAGCTCATATTACCTAACATTAATTTGTCAACCTTATTATTTATAAGGAAAATACAATGAAAGAATATTATTTATTTCTATCCTTTAAGTCCCTTGACCATAGCTTTATGATTGTTATTAAAAAATATTAGGACTAGTGGTCAAAGAGGGATACATGGATTTCTCATGAAGGCATGTGGTCTATCCTTTGCAAGAAAATAAAATTTCTGAATTTTGGGCATGCACATGATTATTTGAAATTCATTCTTACTAGATTTGGGATCATAGCCTAGGCCGCCACATTTTTTACAAACATAGAAATTATTCAAACAAGTACAATCATTATGACAAAATTATGCACAAAAAAATGGTCATGAACAATACAAAATAATTCCTCCATTATTTAGTGAACTAGAAAATAATTATTGTTAGAACTACAAACTTTTCCCATTAGATCCGCCCAAAATGGTGAACCACATTCGTGGATTCACCCAAATCTTCTTATTGCTAGAACTACTCTATTGGTGTTGAACTCTAGATGTGGATCTTGATTTAGTGGAACATTGTTGCAAGTTGGTGTTAGTGATATGAAACCATGCAGTCTTCATTCATATATGAAACTTTGGTACAATTCTATCCATGTGAATGATTTTGTTAAATTCGAGCATGGGAAGAAATCATGGATTACTGGCCTTTGACGTATGGCATTAACCAACGTGAGACAACTAACCAATAATGAAAATGAGTGTCAAGGTACCTTAGTGCATTTTGACAGGTATGAAATGATATATTGAAATCGATTCCCCCGCAGAATATGATAGTCAAGATGATAGAATATGATAGTCAAAATTAAAAAATTACAATGTTCTCCCTAAATCTGATCTAGGTATGTGATATTCTTGGTGAGTGTGTCTGTGGTGAATTTATGAGTTCACCCCACAAAAAATATTCTATACCTATCTCTTAGATATTAAATATGGTTTTTAAACAACTTGTGGCAATTTATAACAAAATATTGTATATGGTCAAGTCAAAGTAGACATTACAAGGTTTTGAGCTCACTACCTTGCAGGGGGGCAAGCTTATCACCTTCTCCATAATGTGTTAGAACTGGACGTTATAAACATGTCCCATCAAGAGATCATGCACTCATGAATTGCAAACGGATTTAATTTTTCAGAAAACCCCGACAGTAGAATTACAAGTTGATATAAAGACCTGTATCCATATTTTTCTTTTCTAATCTTCCAAATCAAAACTAGACATAGGAAGAGAGCATACTCATGAATATGGTGACTCTCTATATTTTGAAATCTACAACTTTAAAATCATAGTAGAAAAAAATTCACCTCGTATGCAAACCTCAGACTTTTAGCTCCTGAAACTCTACTTGTTTTTCCTCCTTCATATGCATCCCTTCATAATTTATCCTTCCAATGGTTAGTGGATGGGGT